>OZ025243.1:55107614-55134614 GCA_964019155.1 Osedax fenrisi
GTAGTAGTAGTAGTAGTAGTAGTAGTAGTAGTAGTAGTAGTAGTAGTAGTAGTAGTAGTAGTAGTAGTAGTAGTAGTAGTAGTAGTAGTAGTAGTAGTAGTAGTAGTGTAGTAGTAGTAGTAGTAGTAGTAGTAGTAGTAGTAGTAGTAGTAGTAGTAGTAGTAGTAGTAGTAGTAGTAGTAGTAGTAGTAGTAGTAGTAGTAGTAGTAGTAGTAGTAGTAGTTAGTAGTAGTAGTAGTAGTAGTAGTAGTAGTAGTAGTAGTAGTAGTAGTAGTAGTAGTAGTAGTAGTAGTAGTAGTAGTAGTAGTAGTAGTAGTAGTAGTAGTAGTAGTAGTAGTAGTAGTAGTAGTTGTAGTAGTAGTAGTAGTAGTAGTAGTAGTAGTAGTAGTAGTAGTAGTAGTAGTAGTAGTAGTAGTAGTAGTAGTAGTAGTAGTAGTAGTAGTAGTAGTAGTAGTAGTAGTAGTAGTAGTAGTAGTAGTAGTAGTAGTAGTAGTAGTAGTAGTAGTAGTAGTAGTAGTAGTAGTAGTAGTAGTAGTAGTAGTAGTAGTAGTAGTAGTAGTAGTAGTAGTAGTAGTAGTAGTAGTAGTAGTAGTAGTAGTAGTAGTAGTAGTAGTAGTAGTAGTAGTAGTAGTAGTAGTAGTAGTAGTAGTAGTAGTAGTAGTAGTAGTAGTAGTAGTAGTAGTAGTAGTAGTAGTAGTAGTAGTAGTAGTAGTAGTAGTAGTAGTAGTAGTAGTAGTAGTAGTAGTAGTAGTAGTAGTAGTAGTAGTAGTAGTAGTAGTAGTAGTAGTAGTTAGTAGTAGTAGTAGTAGTAGTAGTAGTAGTAGTAGTAGTAGTAGTAGTAGTAGTAGTAGTAGTAGTAGTAGTAGTAGTAGTAGTAGTAGTAGTAGTAGTAGTAGTAGTAGTAGTAGTAGTAGTAGTAGTAGTAGTAGTAGTAGTAGTAGTAGTAGTAGTAGTAGTAGTAGTAGTAGTAGTAGTAGTAGTAGTAGTAGTAGTAGTAGTAGTAGTAGTAGTAGTAGTAGTAGTAGTAGTAGTAGTAGTAGTAGTAGTAGTAGTAGTAGTAGTAGTAGTAGTAGTAGTAGTAGTAGTAGTAGTAGTAGTAGTAGTAGTAGTAGTAGTAGTAGTAGTAGTAGTAGTAGTAGTAGTAGTAGTAGTAGTAGTAGTAGTAGTAGTAGTAGTAGTAGTAGTAGTAGTAGTAGTAGTAGTAGTAGTAGTAGTAGTAGTAGTAGTAGTAGTAGTAGTAGTAGAGGTAGTAGTAGTAATAGTAGTATAGTAGTAGTAGTAGTAGTAGTAGTAGTAGTAGTAGTAGTAGTAGTAGTAGTAGTAGTAGTAGTAATAGTAGTAGTAGTAGTAGTAGTAGTAGTAGTAGTAGTAGTAGTAGTAGTAGTAGTAGTAGTAGTAGTAGTAGTAGTAGTAGTAGTAGTAGTAGTAGTAGTAGTAGTAGTAGTAGTAGTAGTAGTAGTAGTAGTAGTAGTAGTAGTAGTAACCTTGTAACCTAATGGTTTATACACTGCCATCAACATCGTGTGAGTTTTCGGCCGTGTTTTCGTGGGTTATTTATATGCGATTTCGAACAGGTGTGTTTTTAATTTACGTTTAAAGAGTGGGGTTGAGGTGATTTCTCTTATATTGTAAGGGAGGTTATTCCATAATTTTGGGGCAGAAATTGAGAATGCGGTTTCTTGTTTGCGTGATAAGTGTTTTGGATTATGTATAAGTAATTTGTATTTATTGATTTTACGTTGTATTCTAGATGGTTTATTTTCTATTAGTATGTCAGTAAGGTAGTCGGGGTGATTGTGATGAATGACTTGGTGGGATATCAGTAAGGTTTTGTATTGGATACGTTGTGTGATGGGAAGCCAGTGAAGAGATTTTAGGTATGGAGTTATGTGAGTCCTGGAGTATTTGGGGATTCTGTAGACAGTTCGTGCAGTGGAATAAAGTAATCGGTTGAGTGGTATTAGTGAGTTTTTGGGGAGTCTATGAAGTATAGAGTTACAGTAGTCAAGTCGTGGAAGTATGAGGGATGTTGCTAGTAATTTTGATAGTTCTGTGGTTATAGATGGTCTTATTAGTCTGATTGTGTGTAGTGTTCGGTTAATGGATTTTGATAAGTCTGTTGTGTATTGAGTAAAATTCAGTGATTGGTCAATGGTAATTCCAAGATTTTTTACGTAGGGGGAGTATTTTATGTTATGGTTGTTTATCTGAATGAGTGGGACGATTGGAACAGTTTTAGTAGTATTGATTAGTATTGCTTGTGTTTTGTGGGTGTTTAGTGATAGCGAGTTGGTTGAGAGCCATAGTCGAATGTCTTCTAGACATTTGTTTAGTGTGGCTATGTTTGTTGATGGGTTGGGTAAGTTGCAGTAAATTTGTAAGTCGTCAGCGTAGGTGTGGAAGTAAATGTCAGGGTAGTTATCAAATATGTCTAATAGGGGAGATATATAAATATTAAAGAGGATGGGAGCAAGAACGGAGCCTTGAGGAACTCCATGTGATATAAGTCTGGGGTCAGTTGTGTGTGATTCGATGGAGATCGAGTAGGTACGGTCGCTAAGGTAGGAAGAGAACCATGCGAGTGCCGTACCAGTTATGCCGATATACTCCAGTCGATGAATCATGATGTTGTGACTAATGGTATCAAATGCAGCTGATAGGTCAAGTAGGATGATGATGGAGCAGTATTGTGTTGGGTACAGTCTTATTTTGTTTAATATGTGGGTTAATGCAGTTTCGGTACTTTTATTTTTAGTGTAGGCGCTTTGAAATTTATTTAATAATTTGTGTTTATCTAAGTAGTTTGAAAGTTGGGAGCAGACTACTCTTTCGAGAGTTTTTGAAATGTACGATAGGTTTGATATGGGGCGGTAGTTTGATAGGTCTGATTTATCTAGTGATGAATTCTTTATTATTGGAGTTACATGTGCATGTTTCATTGAGGAGGGGACAATACCTGATATAAGAGACCTGTCTATTATGTTTTTATAGTATGGAGTGAGATGAGTGGATAGTTTGTGTAGTAGTGTTGTTGGTATTGGATCAAGCTTACATGATGACTTGACGGCTTGAAGAAGCTTGTCGATTATTGTTGCAGTTGGGATGGTAAAGGAATCTAATTTGTATATAGATGTTGTTAGTGGTGGAAGCGTTAGAGGAGGAAGGGAATTGATTATTATCTGTACCTTGTTTTTGAAGTATATATCAAATAATGCAGGTAAGGAAGATAGGGTGCCCTCTGGGAGAATACGGGGGGTTATACGACCGAGTAGAGAATTTGATATCTGGAATAGTTTTTTTGTGTCGTTTCCAGCAGCTTTAATTGTGTCAGTGTAATAATCATGTTTTGCCTTCTTTATCATAAACCTATATTCACTGGAATGTTGCCTGAAAGAAATTAAGTTGTCATGGCTTCTGAACTTTCTCCATGTTTTTTCAGCGGATCTGAGTTTACGTTTGTATAAGGAAAGTGTGGGGTTGAACCATTTTATATTATTACGTTTAGTGATAATTTTTGTTGTGATGGGTGCATGTTTGTCCAGTGTTTTAAGAAGAACTATATCAAGGTTGGTAGTGTCAGTAGGGTCTTTTGTAGAAGTATTTAGTAGGTCAGTAAAATCACGCATGTAATCAGTAATATTTATGTTGTTAGATTTTCTGTAATGTATAGTTTGTGATTGTCGTTTAGGTTTGGGAGATTTAACAATGAATGTAATAATGTGATGATCTGTGATAAGTCTATTAACGGATGTATTTGTGATGGAGGTATTCGTATTATGTGTTATGATCAGATCAATAATATTGCCTGATGAATGAGTAGATGATGTAACATATTGTGTGCAGTTGTGAGAGTTTATAGTTTGATTGAGTAGTTTGGAATAGTGCGATGAAGGTGATATTGGAATGTTAAAATCACCTAGAATTATAGTGTGCTTATTCGTTGTTATGAGTAGTTCATTCAGTTCATCAATAAAGAGAGGGATAGATTGATGTGGTGGTCTATATATTGTGATAAATGTAATGGGCTGTGAGTTAGTGGGGTGGAAAGTGCATGATAAGGCTTCGGAATATATTTGTTTCAGGTCTTTGTTGTTAGTCAGTTTGATATTTTTGTTATAAAGTAGTCCGATTCCACCACCGAGATGGAGACCATCCCGAGGTAGGTGGACAAAACAGTGTGTATCAGTATTCAGTGAGGAAATAATAGGTGTATCATTATTAGATAACCAGGTCTCTGTAAGACATAAAAAATCTAGATCTAGATCATTGAATAGGTCAAGGATGATTTCAATTTTGTTTCTTATTGATCGGATATTAAGAGTGGCAGCTTTAATATTCTGTGTGGAAGATGAAGTTACCATTGGTGGTGAATGCATAGTTATGGCGGTAAGTGAGACACTGGTGTGGGGTTGGATTGGGAGATGGTGCAGTCAGGCTGGCGGTATAGATGAACTGGTGTTATGAGGTTCATACGATTTGGCTTTAATGTAAGATTCATAAGAATGTTCCCAGGTTTTATAGGTATGAGGAGTTATATTTATGGGACTTGATTTCCAGTCAACCTTTGAGTTGATTATGTTTCTTAATTCATAGGTTTCGTTGGAGTTATTGTAAGTACATTTAGTATTGGGTGGAGTCAGATTTGCTTTTGTGGCGTGGTATAATAATTTACCTCGTACTCTTTCAAGTAGACTACGTTGTTTACGAAAATATAAGTTTGTATAGTGGGGATGTTTCATAATATTCTGTATTTTTGATGTAAATGTGTAGTAGGAGTTGTCGGAATTAAAGTATATTATGACTATATTATTGATGAATTTATAGGTAGATATTGCATTAGATGGGAGGTGTACATACAAGAGTAGATCGGTTAAGAACAATTTTGTCGTTTGTTTACTATTTAGGTGTTCAATAACAATAGAATTGTAATTAGGAGGGATGGATGGAGGTAGTGGTCGAGTATGATTTATGTGGGTTATTTGGCAATTTGGTCTACTAATATATGGATTGGAGACAGGTCTAAAATGCATATTGATGGGTAATTCTAGGAGACTAGGGATAGGGGTAGGTGGTGGGGGAGGGGGAGGGAGGGGGATTGAGGAAGTAGAAGGAGGAGGAGGGGGAAGAAAGGGGATTGAGGAAGTGACAGTAGGATGAGTGATAGTTGAGTATTTTGTAATTGTGAATATATGTTGAGTAAACATGTGTCTTGTTTGTCAAGGCGGGAGGATATATCTTTAATAAGGAAAGGAATAGTATTTAGTAAGTCAGTCATGGAAGTAGAAAGCGGAGGGATTGTAGATGAAGGAATAAGGTTGGGTTTTTGGAGGCAAGTCTGGCATGAGAATTTAAAAGAAGGAGATTTAAGTACACTGACGACATGCTTATGTACTGCACTGCTTGTTATCCAATTATATGGCAAGCTATTATGTGCATTTAGACATTTAAAGTGTATAGCAGAGTTACATAGACAAGTGACAAAGTTTGTACAAGTAATTGTAATATTACATTGAATGCATGTATTAGTCATATTGATGTGTAATGTAATGAAATATATTGAAATCAAAAGTAGAAAGCTATAAATAGATAAATATATGAATACAGAAATGTAAACAAAATATAATAGAAAATTGTAACGGTTCAGTGATTTTATGAATTTAGGATATATAAATGATATAAACGTCAATAAGTGAAAAAGTTATGAATGAAAATTATAAATAATAAGTTGTGAACAAAGAGTGTAGTTTTATAAATAATATATGTAATAGTTAGAGTGTGATGACTTATCTTATTGTTCGATTGATGGGATAATGTTGTAATATGAATTTATTAATGTTGACAGGATGTAAACAGGAAGTAGTGGTAGTAGTAGTAGTAGTAGTAGTAGTAGTAGTAGTAGTAGTAGTAGTAGTAGTAGTAGTAGTAGTAGTAGTAGTAGTAGTAGTAGTAGTAGTAGTAGTAGTAGTAGTAGTAGTAGTAGTAGTAGTAGTAGTAGTAGTAGTAGTAGTAGTAGTAGTAGTAGTAGTAGTAGTAGTAGTAGTAGTAGTAGTAGTAGTAGTAGTAGTAGTAGTAGTAGTAGTAGTAGTAGTAGTAGTAGTAGTAGTAGTAGTAGTAGTAGTAGTAGTAGTAGTAGTAGTAGTAGTAG
Source organism: Osedax fenrisi (assembly GCA_964019155.1). Taxonomy (NCBI): domain Eukaryota; kingdom Metazoa; phylum Annelida; class Polychaeta; order Sabellida; family Siboglinidae; genus Osedax; species Osedax fenrisi. The sequence continues at coordinate 55,113,760 of OZ025243.1, forward strand.
TAGTAGTAGTAGTAGTAGTAGTAGTAGTAGTAGTAGTAGTAGTAGTAGTAGTAGTAGTAGTAGTAGTAGTAGTAGTAGTAGTAGTAGTAGTAGTAGTAGTAGTAGTAGTAGTAGTAGTAGTATTATTAGTAGTAGTAGTAGTAGTAGTAGTAGTAGTAGTAGTAGTAGTAGTAGTAGTAGTAGTAGTAGTAGTAGTAGTAGTAGTAGTAGTAGTAGTAGTAGTAGTAGTAGTAGTAGTAGTAGTAGTAGTAGTAGTAGTAGTAGTAGTAGTAGTAGTAGTAGTAGTAGTAGTAGTAGTAGTAGTAGTAGTAGTAGTAGTAGTAGTAGTAGTAGTAGTAGTAGTAGTAGTAGTAGTAGTAGTAGTAGTAGTAGTAGTAGTAGTAGTAGTAGTAGTAGTAGTAGTAGTAGTAGTAGTAGTAGTAGTAGTAGTAGTAGTAGTAGTAGTAGTAGTAGTATTAGTAGTAGTAGTAGTAGTAGTAGTAGTAGTAGTAGTAGTAGTAGTAGTAGTAGTAGTAGTAGTAGTAGTAGTAGTAGTAGTAGTAGTAGTAGTAGTAGTAGTAGTAGTAGTAGTAGTAGTAGTAGTAGTAGTAGTAGTAGTAGTAGTAGTAGTAGTAGTAGTAGTAGTAGTAGTAGTAGTAGTAGTAGTAGTAGTAGTAGTAGTAGTAGTAGTAGTAGTAGTAGTAGTAGTAGTAGTAGTAGTAGTATGAATATATCATTCCACAGATTACCAATAATATATATAACTTCAATCATATACCACGTCAAGAATTAAGGAGAGGAGGCGGTGTAGGTATTCTATATAAAAAATCTCTTAAACTAACCAGCTTCACAAAATATATACTACCTGGATCTGAATGTATCATAGCTATATTCAATATTCACTACAATAAAATTATACGCTTTATTATTATATATCGACACCATCAAATAATTACATATCTTTTCTCAATGATCTCAATGACTTATTAGCTACTACACAATTAGATAATACTATATTACTAGGCGATTTTAATTTTCATGTTAATTTAAATGATACACCTTCAAGTAATCTAATCTCACTTACAGACTCACACTCACTACATCAACATATAAACAAGCCCATACACATAGGAGGCAATACATTAGATTTAATTTTTACTTCTATATATTCCACACAAATACTAAAAGTACTTAATATTAAATATCTCATTACAGACCATTTTGCTATAATATTTAATATCAATATTCCAAAACCAAAAATTAACACACAATTAATTAATTATAGAAAACTTACTAATATCGTCCACGAACTTCTCTCCAATAGTATTATAGAAATTAATCATGATAATATATCGGCGATAGAACTAAATGATCATCTATCATATATACTAAATAAATATGCTCCCATTAGAGTTAAATGCATAAATAGTCGTACAAATAAATGGTTTAACTCTGATACTTTATTAGCCAAACAGGAAATGAGGAAAACTGAAAGATATTTTTAAAAATATCCATCAGAATCTTCCTTAGAATCCCTACTCAAGGCTAAGAGTTATTTTAAAAAATCTATAGAAATAGCTAAGAATAAATACTACTATACTGAAATAAATCAATCAACCTCTAATCAAAAACATCTTTATAGGATAACTAATTCTTTACTAGGAAAATCAAAAGAAAGAGTCCTTCCAGATAACATACTATGCAATAATTTTTACAAATATTTTGTAGATAAAATAAATATTCTATGTAGTACATTTAACAATAATCAACATAATATACACAATATATCAATAGACCACTCGACTTTAATTAATCAATACCTCATAGAATTCCAACCCCCTTCCAATAATCTAATTCAAACATTATTAGCAAATTCTAACTCTACATCCCCACAAGATCCATTACAACTTCCTTTAATGAAAATAATAGCACCGTCAATATCCATTCCCTTAACTACAATTTTTAAAAACTCACTAACTACTGGAATAGTTCCCCCTGAATATAAACATGCAATAATTACACCCATACTTAAAAAACATAAACATGACATAAATGACTTGAAAAACTATCGCCCAATATCACAACTTCCTACTATATCTAAATTACTAGAACGAGTAGTTACTATACAATTGAAAGATTTTTTATATTCTAACAATTTAATAGATAACTACCAAAGTGCATACAGAACAAATCATAGCACCGAGACAACCGTAATTGATGTCTTAGATAGTATTATTACATCCCTTGATAATAATAATCATACACAACTACTTCTTCTCGACCTTTCAGCAGCTTTTGACACTCTAGACCACGATATTCTAAAACATTGATTGATTGAAATAGGAATAATAAATACAGCTCTAGATTGGATGATGCCCTTTGTATCTAACCGTACGTTTACTGTAAAATTAGGAAAGGAATATTCTAATTATAACTCATTTGATACAGGTGTTCCTCAAGGATCTGTACTTGGGCCACTACTATTTATCATATATATTATACCACTTTCTAATGTTATCAGACAGTTTAAGCATGTTAAGTACCATTTATATGCAGATGACATTCTATTATATACTGAATTATCAAAATATAATTCTGAATTTGATAATGAATTATCGAATTGTGCTAATGCTATTTACGCCTGGCTTACCGATAATAAACTATCGCTAAATACTGATAAATCTGAATTGTTGAATATTCCCAGTAACTATTCCAACTTTCCACAGATATTCATCAATAATAATGAAATAACCCCAAGCACGTTAATCAGATACTTAGGGGTCATAATCGATGACAACGTAAATATGAATCGACATGTAAGTAGCATGTGTAAAAAAGCTAACTACGAACTATACAAAATACGCAAGATAGGTCATTACTTAAATAAAAGAGCTACAACAATTCTAACTAATTCATTGGTGTTCTCCTCTTTAGATTACTGTAATTCGCTCCTAATTGGTCTACCGAAATCTACTTTACTTCCTATCGATAGAATTATTAGATCGGCAGTTAGGAATATCTATCGACAACCAAGACACGACCACTCAAGTATTACTCTGAAAATGAAAGAAAGCAGAATCTTGAATGCATCAGACCGTGCTGAACAAAGAATACTGAATATCACTCATCGAACGTTGACCCATAATCAGCCTACGTATATTAGATCACATCTAAAATTCGTAGTTCATAATAGATCTTTACAATCTAATATTGATACTCGACAACTTAAAGTCACTATACCAAAGCTGAAACGTACCGCGAAACGGGCATATTCTTATATTGCTCCAACTAAATGGAATGCTTTACCACTAAATTGTCGTCTTGTTATAAACCCTGTTGCGTTCAAAATACGTGTTAAACAGTATTTAATCGATAGAAATTAAATTGTTTATTTATTTCTAGTTGTTGTCTTTCATACACTTATCAGAACACTAATGTGTTATGAAATGAGTGTTTAAATAAAACGTTTTGATTAGTAGTAGTAGTAGTAGTAGTAGAAGTAGTAGTAGTAGTATTAGTAGTAGTAGTAGTAGTAGTAGTAGTAGTAGTAGTAGTAGTAGTAGTAGTAGTAGTAGTAGTAGTAGTAGTAGTAGTAGTAGTAGTAGTAGTAGTAGTAGTAGTAGTAGTAGTAGTAGTAGTAGTAGTAGTAGTAGTAGTAGTAGTAGTAGTAGTAGTAGTAGTAGTAGTAGTAGTAGTAGTAGTAGTAGTAGTAGTAGTAGTAGTAGTAGTAGTAGTAGTAGTAGTAGTAGTAGTAGTAGTAGTAGTAGTAGTAGTAGTAGTAGTAGTAGTAGTAGTAGTAGTAGTAGTAGTAGTAGTAGTAGTAGTAGTAGTAGTAGTAGTAGTAGTAGTAGTAGTAGTAGTAAATATATATTTATTATAATTGTGAGGTTATTAATAACAATTTATAACAATTAATAAATATTTAAGGAGTTTTCCTTTATAAATTTAATAACATTGATCAAAACTTAAAATATATATAATTTTTAGATGAAATTCATTTTATAAAGAGAAAATATTATAATTATATATTTGGAAATAATTAAATATAATTATTTAATGAAATTAGTTTCCATAACTAATATTGATTATTATTTATATACTGTGAGGTTGTAGTTATTTAACTAGTGATTATATAGTTCTTATAGGATACAGGATTATATACAGATGGTATTCAGATTTAGAATTGTGTTTAGTACATGCATATTAATGTAATTTTAAAATAGATGATTCTTGTTAAAGGGAAGCACTACGTTCGCGGGCTTATATATAAATAGATACGAATATGACTAGTTTTAAAAACTCTCCAACTTGAAATATTTTAACATCATTTTTTCTCATGTGTAATAATAATTCATCATTCTAAAATATGATTGTCTTTTTTTTATTATATACATTTGTTTTATAATAGCAGTAATTCAAAAAAATAAAATAAAATGAAGAAAAATAGAAATAACATTGTATTATGCATTTGAATGTTTTCTAAATATTCTGAAAATTATAGCAATTTTTATAGAATAGAAAAAAAGTTCCGGACTTTTTTTAGTAAATCAACATTCATAAAATAAATATTCTGAGAAAACAGCTATCAACGTTTAATGAAATATGTTCATGCAATTATAAGACTCATACACTTTATACAATCATACAAATTATAAATATCATTTTACTCATAAATATAGCGAATTTAAGTATAATATTTTCATGAAATGATAGATAAATAATTATATATCTTGTTTTCAATATAATAATTTTTTTTGTTTTAAATACAATTTTGAACGTAGTACTTTCCCTTAAGTATATTTGTAACAAAATTATCAATTTCTATAGAAAAATTATAAAATCAAATGATGTAGGATCACCTAATGTAAATGTATTGCATTATACTAATATACTAATATATCGAATTTTATGGAGAATTGTAATTGAATTTATGACTTGATTGAATCGTAATTGTAGAATTTTGAATAGTAAATATAAAATATATCTGTTCACTCAACTATATATTATGATGTGTGCCTTGAACGAACATTATAATATGTTTATATATAATTATTTTAGGAATTAATGTAGTTATGTAAATGACAACAAATATTTAACATATATATATATATATATATATAAATTAATAATATAAATCAAATAAATATAAATCAATTATATAATTGGTATTTTTTTTTATAAAATTGTGTACATGAATTATTTTATTAATTTTAATTTATAAAAACCAGAGTTTTCTAACAAAAACTATGATATAAACTTTAGTGGTATATAGGGTGTCCGTATTATAACACAGTATTCTAACTCGGAGATGGATACCGAATACGGACACCCTCGTTATCTATTGAATAAAAAGATTAAACAAAATGTTAAAATCACAATAATATCTAGAATCATGTAATATCGACTTTGGAGGTACTGGTAGAAAACGTTGGTGTGTTGGAGAGAGGTTTTCTCTTTCGTACCGTACGTGTTGCCTCTCTTCTTGAGGTCTGTAGCCATCGGATGTCGATAGAGTAGGTAATCTTGGTAGTAGAGCTATGGTGAATGAAGGTCCACTTTGTAATATCTAGTATATCCTCTTAAGAAATATTAATGTTACGCTTGCATTATTTCATCGTTAGTGAATTCATAAATAAATTATTTACTAATTTGTTTTGTTTACTTTTAATTTATTTTTGTTATGTTTTCGTTATTTATTTCCATTTTGTTTTTAGTAATATTGTTAATTTAATTTTTATAAATAGCATTGTATTTATATAAATAATTTGTATATACACATATTTATAATTATATATCTGATGAAATGTTTCGAGTTTGATCTTAATAAATAGTGTACCTACATATCATGGATGCTGTGTACACAATAGGGGAGTATATTTGTATTATATATATATATATATATATATATAATTTGATCTCATATATATGAAGGAAGTGACGTCATTAGTCTTTATTAGTAACATGTCAATATTAATGGATTATAATACCAATAACTAATGAATATGTATAATATATACATGGAATTCCATGTATATATATATCAACATATGTTATATATATACCTATCATAGATTATACACAAGTGGTAGAGTACATTATTAAATAACATATTGATGTTTATATATTTGTACATTCCGATTAAATCATTGTAATTATATACGACTTATAATATATTATATTATATATTATATATTACGTATACGTTGACATTATACAGCAGTAAAATTAAACCGTTCATATAACCCATATACAATGCATCATAGATCCATATGGTACGTTTATATTTTAAGCTACAGAAATATCAATCAAAATGTAGGCGTGTTCTCCGCAAATAAATGTTAATAACCGCCACATATTTGCGTGTGTGTAACGTGACTAATCGATATGTCACGTGACGCCTATCTTATCGTGCATATCTACCATCATCATCTCATAATGATCATCACATATATTTATGATAAGTTAATTTTATATACAATTGTATGTAATTTCACTTATTTTATAATAGCTATTATATATCTATTTAAATATACGTACGTCGTACGTTATTAAATAGCATTGTGTTCGTGTTGAGTAATTTTCAATTTACATTATGTGTATATGTGGAATATAAACACACACATATATATATATATATATATATATTAACAATACGGACAAATGTAATATACATAAAACGTACCTCGCACAACACATTATGATATAGCGCAATACATGTATGTTTAATATACATTGTGTATACATGTGTAAGTAAAATGCAATAAAAAACAATGTAGGTTTTATTATTTATTATTAAATACATATATTCTTTAACTTGTTAGTACTTGTAGCAACATTATTCTTTGTTTGATTTTCTTTCATTTTCAGTGACTTCACGATTTTCTTAAGTTTATTTCAGTGTATTTTGTTGTCGATGCTCTACTTCAATATAGGCATATTCGAAAAGGTTTATTACGGATGTAGTATAGGACATTATGTGTGTGTGTGTCGTTTGTTACGCATAGTGTGCATTATAGTGAGCGATATAGCATAGCTTATTTACTGATATATCATCAAGGTATTATGCTTAATGTTACACTTTATTTATACTTATCACGTATTTATAATGATTTCAAATAACTATTATTTAAATCAATTAATATATAACTCTAAGTACATATTAAATTATCCAGTATAAATTATAGGATCACATATATTTAAAACAATATATATATATATCTATATTTTCATATTTATCATTAATAATATTTTATGAATATTTCACTTTTAAATCTATAAATATTGTCTTATTTTTATAAATATACTGTCATGTTAAGCATATATTAACAATACCTCCTATAACATCGATATTATAGTAGGTATTGATATTAATGTATATTATAAAATAAATATTTTGTTTGTATATTTATTAAAATATAAATATTAATTTCACCACACTCCGTACATATCAGGGCCGGCTTAAGCATACTATGGGCCCCGGGTAAAAAAAACACATAGGCCCCATAATAATTTGTATAAGATATTAATAGGGTCATTCTATCAATAACTAATATATTTATAACTATTACATTTTTATATATATATAAATGATATAGGTTATATTATTATTCTATGCATAGTAACTGCCTGTGTGGCTCAGTGGCAAAGGTGTCAGACACACAAGCAGTAAGACACGGGTTCGAGCCTCGTCCGGATCATTAATTAATTTTATTAAATGGGTCTTAAAATATTATTTAGAAGTGATCTTATATAATTGTGTATAAATAAATGATCGGCTCTCGTTAAAACCATGGATTCCTTAACATGATAGCGGCTTCGAAGGGACATTAGAGCCATATATGGTTATAAGTGAAAACTTCATCTAAGTTACTGGATGGGATGAAAGGACACCAAATAAAAATAACAAATAACAAAAAAAAATAATACAATTATGTACAAATATTTAAAATCTTTAAATTTTGAGTTTTATAAATGTTAGTATTTCATATATATGTACATGTTTCGTGTGAAGGAGGTGCCCTATAATATATAGAGGTGGAACTCATTCACTCCATGGATGGACATATATAGTAAGTTGCACCCTTCAATTCATTGCAATATAATATTGTATAAGATAATAAATTAATTAATTAGTAAAAAATAAAAATATATTTTTTATTACCGCTATTATTTTCTCAATTGAACCCAATTGCAACACTTCCATGATAGACTTTATTCTACAAAGTAATTAGCTTCAAGTTTTTCAAAAATTGAATATCAAATGCTTGCATTTTCTGAATAAATACATTGACTCTATTAATGTAATTTACGTAAAGTACATATATAATATCAGATATATATCGTAGTTATATAACTTATGTAATAATATGAAGTCCACAATATAATGCACTATAGTTATTATATTATAATATCATTAGCTTGTGATGACCATCTTATATTCGATAATACTTTTAATACAAAATAGTATATCCTTTCTTTAATCTAGATGTTAAAATATTATATATTTAGGTTTGCTAAATAAACTATATTGATTTGGTATGAAACCAAAAATGTTGCTGCAATTGTAGTTGATTCAACGGTATTTTTCCCAATCATATTTAACAAAGGCGCAGCTCAGGGGGTCCGTATTGTCAATAGACTGGTTTATTATGAAATATTGCATTTCATTTAATATTCCAGACATATTGCTGATATTGTCATAATCTTGAGCTCTATAATCTTTTATATTTATATTATTATTAAAAAATATTCTAATAAATCATTAGCTAAATATTTACCAGTGTGATAATTAATCTCTAGGTAGGGATTATATCCTATCCTTTTTCTCCCAATCTCATTCTTACATCAATACATATTAAATAATCATACCTTACTTGGCATATATGATGACGATTGTTAACTGATCTATGTGATATATCTTGAGTTGAGTCTACTGATATACTATATAGCCTACTGTATAATATTTTGAATTTTGATTTCTTCAATAATTTATATCTCACCTGTTCTCATTTTAATATCGTCATTGTGGGCGTGTATATGTAAATATATATACGAGGGTGATGTTAATATAATAATTCGTTTGTAAGTAGCCTACTAGTTAGCTAATTGCAAAAAAATATCCTTTAGTTTTATATATATATATATATATAATATCATTTTCAATAAATATAAATATAATTATTATGTAAATATTCTAGTAAAAAGATAATAATTTAGAAATGTTTGTAAAATTCACTTTTCTCATATGCCTAAATAATTCATATTTAATTAATTTATTATATTATTTTTATTTATTTAATTAAAATTAATAGTATATAAGAAAATAGAATGTATAAAAATACTCTTTATACATTTTTTTTATTTAATAAATAGTAAAAAAATGTTTCTCAAATAATTGATGGGCCCCCCAAAATGTTGGGCCCCGGGCAATTGCCCGGTTTACCCCCCCCCCCCCCCTTGAGCCGGCCCTGGTACATATGCGTCCCAGCGTTAATAGGTTGTAATTCACCGATAGGTTACAATAATAATATTATGATGTTACAATATAGTCTATAGAACACTATAATTATATGATATATATCATATATATATATATATATATATATATATATCATATGAATATATGCTTATATCATGCATCATGATGTTCATAATTTTTTCTTCAATTCGATCGTAATTATTTGATCTTTCTCGTAGCTTGGAAGCTAAAAACTCTCCAGCAATGGCTAACTTATCTTTTATTGGTTCGCTCTAAAAATGAGGGGTTACTTATTATAAAATAATTAACATGTGATTGCACAAACATATAAATACTTACACAATAGGGTTATAAATATTCAATAAAATTATGGCTTATAGACAAATGAGATGAAGAATTTTTTTCAATACAAATTTTGAGAAAAATAAGTTATTAAAATTTTTGATTTTGAGACTTTTTGAAAATATAATAAAAGTTATATGTAGATTAGTTATATATTATTTGCAATATTAAATATTAAAATAAATATGAAATCTTTTTGTATATTTTGATTAGTATACAAATTAAATATATATTGAATATAAAAATAAATCGAATATTAACAATTGTATACTTAGAAATACTAATAAGCATGGACATTTCAGTGAGGTACTCAACAACATAATATATATATACATACCTGGGTATTCATGTTGATATTTTCTTCCGAGTTTGAAGTTGATACTGATATTGTGAGTTCTACATCGTTAATATCAAGGTCACCCTAAAATGATTGATTAGATATTATAAAATAATTCTCAAATGCAAATTTGAGCGAGTGACTCTAATTATAAATATACTAACTCTAAATATAAACAAAAGAAAATAGAATATTGTTAAATATGTGTAAATTCAAATATTGTAATGTCTGAAATTATATTATAAATATTGTAAACTTTATACAAATTCTCTGTTATCATTAATATGTATACATTATGTAATATATCTATAACTATTCTTGAGATTTAAATTGTCTTAAGACATTCCTTAATTACCTGGTTATATCTCTGTCATAATAAACAAGAACCGGGTATTTCTAATAGAGTGAATACCCGGATATACCAGAGAACCGGGTACCCATCTATAGATGGGTGTGTCCATATATATGTGTGTGTGGGTGTGTATTAAGGTTGTATACAACCTTAATACACACCCTCACACACACATATATATATATATATTACGAACCATATCTATACTAGACGACCTACTTTCAAAGCTATTTTCTACATGTATGGGCATTTGTTTACCATGCTGTATAGTATATTTATAAACATAAGTATATTTGTATTATTATATAATCATATTATATTATCACATTATATATCTGAAATCATTATTTAATACTCACTGTTATATGATATCCAAACCTCTACGTTATATTATATATATATATATAATACTAGATATTATAATATCCACTATATATGAATATAGAATATTCAGTATGTGTTGTTCTATTTCATCGTAATTTACAGCACAGTCTCGTATCTTGCAAGCCAGCAACTCACCATCAATAGAGAACTTATCTTTTATTGCTAACTATTCGCTAAGATGAATATCACTCTAAACTGTGGGGTTATTTATTATACAATTAACCCCCTTAAATAATATGCAAACCTATCCGTTATATATACAACTTTTACATGTAAACACTATGTAGATCCCCCATATAAATTGTAAATATACATGCGAATGCGCATACATGCATATAAACACTTATATTATGTAATGTAACGTATAATATAGTATATTAAAATATACTATGATAATACTAAAATAACCTGATCTTAGCCAGCTCTCTCTTAGTTTCCTCCAATAACGGAGAAAGCGGCCTCATCATTGATATATTCTTGTGATGGTCTCACCCGTCACTTATTTCTTATGACAATAATGCTGGTACACTGTTAGAAATAAATGGTATAACATTGATTAAAAAATGGTATAACACCGTGGCGCCCTGGTATACCATTTACGGTATAACTAATTAAAAAAGTTATACCATATTTTATAAAAAGTTATACCATATTTTATATAAAGTTATACCATAATTTATACCATATATTATATAAAGTTATACCATATTTTATAAAAAGTTATACCATATTTGATACAAAGTTATTCCATAATTTATTAAAATTTATACCATATTTGATATAAAGTTATACCATAATTTATTAACATTTATACCATATATTATATAAAGTTATACCATAATTTATAAAAAGTTATACCATATTTGATATAAAGTTATACCATAATTTATTAACATTTATACCATATATTATATAAAGTTATACCATAATTTATTAAAAGTTATATTATATTTTATTTAAAGTTATACCATAATTTATTAAAATGTATACCATATATTATATAAAGTTATATCATAATTTATTAAAAGTTATACTATATTTTATTTAAATTTATACCAGTGCTTATAATAACTTACTATTCTATATTATTAATTTATATATGGAATCGACATTTATAATGATAATTTATTTTCTAAAAACCACATATATGTTAGTGTAACAATATTGTTAATTAACAGATACATTTTAAAATAAATAACGTGATATAAAATTACATAAACAATTAATGTTTATAGGACATGTTATGAAACAAATAAAATTAACAATACCACTTAATAAAATATATTTTATTCTATACGAAATAAATTATTTTGAACGAAAACCAAACAATTATCGACACACATAATAAGCATCCTCTTTTCTGATATATGGAGTCATTATTTCCTGCAATTAAAATTAAAATATTTATATGAATGAATGATGAATGAATGAATGAATGAATGAAACAAATTTATTGGAGTATTACATATATGTTTGATTAACAAATCATAATAATAATAATATAATAGCTATAATAAAAACAAAAATTTCTCCAAAAGGCTACCAGTAAGTCATCGACTTTTATAAAGGCTGCCATCCTCTTCTTTCTCTTCATCTTATATCTTTAATTATTCTCTGAAATAAGTATTTTTTTTTATTTTTCTTTTAAATATGTTAATGTTTTTACTTTTTTTTATATTTTCATCTAGTTTATTCCATAATTTAATTCCAACTATTAATAAACTATTATTTGTTAAAGTAAATTTTTTATTTTTTATTTCATATTCATTGTTATTTCTTAGATTATAGTTATTGTTTTTATTAATGTTATTTTTGAATCTATTTTTATTTTTATACATGTAACATAATGTTTTATATTCAGTGATTTGCTTTATAGTAAGTGTGTTTGTGTATATGGGTAGGGGTTGTATATTTTTATTTGTATATTGTGAATTATAGGTTGTATTAGTTTTTTTAAGATATATTATTTTAAGTATTTTTTTTTGTATATTATATAGAGGTTTTATTATATTACTATAATTGTTGCCCCATATTTCTATCCCATAATGAAGATTAGATAAAAAAAGTGAATTATATAGTAACATAAGAATATGATGTGGTAATTCATTAGAAAATTTTCTAATCATATAAGTTATTTGTAAGATTTTTTTTTTATTGATAATATATGTGTTTTAAAATTTAGTTTAGTATCTATTATAATACCTAGAAATTTATATTTATCTATTATTTGTATTTGTTGATTTTATTATAAGTTATATATCTATATATATATATAGTATACTCGAGTATATAATAATATTGCATATTATATAATAGTATACATATTTATCGTATAAGAAACTTTATACAGTTAATATCATATATGATAATACTATATAAAGTATAGGTTAGAATTGTAATTAGAAAAATCCAATAGCAGTTATATATATAATAGAGTATACTATACTTTTGAATTAGCATACGAAAAATCATAAAATAACTATAATATTAAATCTATAGGTATTAAGTAATTATTAAGTAACCTTATTTTTATTTTCATTGTAAATTCATTTTTCAATAATTCGCAAACTCCAATCATAAAATATAAGATTCCCGCATCTATTTTTGGAAAAAATTATATTATTTATTTAATTATAGACTTTATAATCTCTATTTGATTAAGGATAGAAGGATATTGATAATATTTGTACAACAGTTAACATATTTATATATATATATATATATATATATATATATAACTATTAGTAATATTATTAAATTTAATTACATTGTGAGCTAAAAATAAAATAAATAATTGACCATATCTGGATATATAGTATACTATCCATATGGAGTAATACAATATAATTGCATATTTATTTTATATAGATATTTAACTAATGTTATTAATTAGATAACTAAATTACCTGTTTGATCAGTTTGCGTATTAACGCTACCTAGCACATCAATATATTCGTTTATATATTTTTGTATATACGTTATATGCTTTTTCATCCCTCTCCAGCCGTTTTTCTAATATTTTAAATGAATTTGAAATTCTGCAAATAATTCTTCAGTTTCCTGCATATTAATATGTATACAATATTATATTCTAGGATTATATCCTATAGCATATAGTTATCATAATTTTATAATATATATATATGTAATAAAGTGAATGTTCTAATATAATTTATTAATCAAAGCAAAGACCTGTTGAACTTAATAATAATATAACATAATAATAATTATAATAATAATAATAATAATAATAGTACATACCTGATGATATGCATAACGAAGAATGAGGTAATCTCACCTAGTGGAATTTATTCTATAGAAAAATAACGAAATATACTTGACAGACGATAAAAACATTTACATGTATGGCCATGCATGGCTATGGCTATACAATTAACACAGAGCGAGACACCGAAATCTAGTTTAAAGTTTTATGTAGATATATCGATTTCTGTTACGTAATGCTAAATGCATTTAAATGTATATTACATTAATCGATATATCTACAACTGTGACTTTATAACATATATATATATATAATTATATAATAATATTCTAACAATTTAATTATATATTATAAATAATATATAAATATATTATGAAATTATATATTATATAAACTTTTATATATATATATATAATATGATATAATTTGTGTATATATATATATATATATATATAATATAAGTATAAATACCTTATGTATATTGTAATGAGTTGAAAAATAGATGCTTCTCATGTTGAGTGTAGAGTGGAAATATAATGTGTAAATAAATAAAATGAAATTATGGAATTATGGGTTGATTATAAGTTAATTCTGGGAATTATATATAATATACAAATTATGCCTATTAGCTTGTATTGTAAATAAATTTATAACAATATTTTTTATAGTTCTATTCAAAATATCACTTAGTTTTTATATGAAGGTAATATATAATTAATTAAATCAATATGTTATTATTAATATGTATAGTATATATTTATACACGCACACACACACACACATATACACACACATATATATATATATATATATATATATATATATATATATATATATATACTCGAATAATTATAAGTATTTATATATAAAATATAGGAAATATGTATATGTATACATATTTCCCTATGGAGATTCGAATCTATATAGTTTCTGAAAACCAGTTTAATTGCAATTAGAAGCAATAAATGCTATGTCTATAATAATATAACACAACAATAAGTAAACTGTTATATTAATTATATTATAATTGAATTATATTTCTTATACATTTTATTTTCAATCAAATTTAAACTTAATTTTAAAATGTTATGGTATAACTGGTATTTCCATATTGTATACCATATAATTCATAAAGTAATACCATTATATTTAATAGATAATGGTATAACTAAAAATTACGAATGTTATACCATATCATTCGTAATCTTATACCATTTAAATTAAGCTATATGGTATAACTAAAAAAAACAAATGTTATACTATATAATTTGTGATCTTATACCATTTCAATTAAGCTATATGGTATAACCGGGGTATAACTCCCCGGTATAACTAAAAAAATCAAATGTTATACCATATAATATGTGATCTTATACCATTTAACGTAATTGTATGGTATAACTCGTATTTCCATATGTTATACCATATAATTCATGATGTTATACCCTTATTTTTAACAGTGTATTGTTATATTTTCTATATATGTATATATTAGATGATGAAAATCAATAAATTCCTTATGTTCCCTTATGAGATGTTTGAATTCATATTGATGAGATATAGGTATAATAGTGTTTGACCTTGGTGACATTTTCAATTGATCACGTTCCCTATGTCCTTTGTTAGCCACTTGACAATAGTGTAGGTATGTATATGTGTTGTCGAGGTTGTTAATACATTGTTATACTAACTCCTATGTCAATGATTGGTATACCTATATCTCGTCAATGTGAACTTTATTGATTTTCATTGTTTAATATCACTTATAAATTATAAATTAATATACACATATATATATATAATATATTATATATAATTTATTACAATTAACTTTAAAATATAAAATATTATTTAAATAATTAAATTTATAAATTAAAATATAATATACATATATATATATATATATATATATATATATATATATATATATATATATATATATATACATTACATGTATTGCTTAAACAATATAATAACATACAAGCACATGACATTTATTTAATTTAAATACTTTCAATTTTAAAAAGAATTTATGTATTGCTTAATGTATAAATATACACTATAAATATCACTATAATATTATCAATATATAAATTATTTATTTTTATATTTTCCTAACATATGTTCATATGTATTGAATTCAGAAAAATATGTATGTTCTTGACAAATAAAATAAATGGATAGGTATACTAGATAGATATATATATATATATATATATATATATATATTTATATATTTATATATATATAAATATATATATATATTTAAATACTAATAAATTATATAAATATATATAACCATATACGGAAGAGGATGCTTGATTCGTCTTATTATTAACATCACCTGATTCCATGCATGCATCTGCATATATCTGCAGATACTGTTATATATATTGGATTATTTACTATGATGCTCTGAACATATATAATGTAACTATTTAATATTATATATATATTATATATATATATATATAATATATATTATATATATATATATATATATATATATATATATTATATATATATATATATATATATATATATATATATATATATATATATATATATATACTGACAACCCGAAAAGACTCAAGACTTATATCGAAGCAGTTTGAAATAAAATAATGATTAAGTTTAAATAAAGTGTTAAACATCTATATTGTATATATACTGGCACATATAAATAATAATATAAGGTATTGTTACGTATAATAAAGTTTAGTAATATAATATAAATATATAAGATAGTAATATAATATAGTATACTATGAAAATAACCTTAGATTTAAAATCTCACTTTCAGTTTCTTCTAGGTTAGGTGAAAGAGGTCTGAATTTGTAGCTCCTATCAAATAGGCTAGCCATTTCCTATGACAATAATGATTGTATTATTATATGTGTTACTGTGATTTAAACCCAGATTATAGTATATCATCAGCATAATGGGAACATATATATTATAATAATGTAGTCTTAATGATTATGATTATTTTAATAGAATACTTATAAAATAAGGTATACCTTATTTTATAAGTATTCTATTAAAATAATCATAATCATTAAGACTACACTATATGCGTATATATAAGCGTATATGCTATATGAATATATATATTCATATATCATGAAAATATACTATTAATGTTATACAATATACATTGAAAAATAAGTATTATAAATAAATATATACATATTACGTATGTATTATATACATAATATCAATGTAATATTATATTATAATATTATAATATCTATACATATTTAATATAATGTACATATTGTGTTGTACATAGGTACCTATGTACATAGGTACCTATGTAACCATAACTTTTTATTTGTTTAGGGTATCTATAAAAACGAAAATATGACTTGTATTGTAGAATTTAATAAGGTTTATAGTGAATATAATAATATTAATATTAGGATTAAAACCTACATATAAATATCATAAATAATAAACTTTATTCTATTTTAGGTTTGATTACCAATGTATCATATCTATATAGATATGATAATGTGTTTTTTTAAATTAATGTATTTGTAATAGGCATTTTACATTTTACCAATAGAAAACTTATTAAATTCTATAATAGACTTCATATTTTAGTTTTTTCAAATTGATATTTAAACAGTTATGATCAAAAACGTGCAACTAAAACGCGTTAATAAAATATTAAATGTGGATTATCATATTCCATCATATTTAAAATTATCATAATTATTATGATTTAATTTCAAGCGCGCTTATCGCGATATATTACTATTCGTGTCTATAAAAGTTTGTGATCTAGGGACTTCATCCATTAGATATATATGCATATATTATATACATAGGAGTATACAAGTATATTGTATTGCACTATAATTAACTAGAAAATCATTAAATAACGTAATAATTACATTTAAAGTTACGACATTTAATGTATAATAATGTCACATTATTTTTGAAATAGTAATTATTATATGAAAAATACGTTTTTATAGTGAATTATACATACTAATAATGGTTATGTATCTCCGTAATCCATTTGTTTATAACAAATATAAGTGGTTTACTGATGTTAATTACTGACATTTGTGAAATAATCTCCATTAATATTATTTAATATATAAAATAGATTTATTGAAATATTTAAAATATATTTTTGTTATTTTAAAACTAAGGTCATGCTAGGTCATGTGACTTGTTTTTTAATTTTAATTAATCGAATTGACGTGCAACCCTACACCAAGGACATGTGTCCTTGCCTACACTCGCTACCCGGTACGTATCTTACATTACTTGACTGCCCTGCATTGCCTGTTATATAATATAAGGTAATAACTATCAAGTATGTAATATGTATATATACATAATATATACAATTGTTTAAATTGGTGTTGTATTCTAAGTTAACCTAGTACTATTATTCATAACAAATTACTATTATAACTACATACTCGGAGCGATTCCGAGAATGTGAATACTATTTACTGTGACTGTATATCGCATGATAAACATAAATATATAACCATATATAGTAGGAGTGGCTGGCAGTACTTCAATAGCGGGGCTTATATCTGTAGAGTCCAAGTCCTTAACTTCATCCGGGGTCACACTGTTACACTTATTATATATATATTATTAATTAGTAGGTTTACGTTAGTAGGAGATGAGAGAAGTAAAGTAATTATATTGTTTATATTGTTATGAATACTCGATAATAGTAGAATAGGGGAGAGTTGGTTTACTTTAACATGTGGGAGACCTCATCCAGGAATGCATAACATATTTCTGCTCTCTCTATAATTCTATAATTTTAATTAGTTATGGATATAATATAATTCTAGCATTACCTGTAAATAGTTATAATCAAACGACAATATAATATGTATTGTGTATTGTGATATATATGTATATGTTAAGTATCTATATTTCAACTAATAAATGTAAACTATAATATAATTTTTATTTAATTTTATATATAGGATTTATATTATAGACCTATTATATTATAAGATTTTTAAAAATAATATGGCTCAGGTCTTCTAATTGTTAGGGAGATATGAGCTATTTTAAACTAATTTAATTAACAAATATATCCTTTTGAGATAACATTTATAAAAAGATAATACAGATTTTTCTGACAACAAAATACACCTCATTTATGAATTATAATTAAATAGATATTTAAATGATGTATACATTTAGTATATTAGATGTAGTATACTTGTTGTAAAAAGTGGCTCATTTCTCCATGATCCCATTTACTTTTATCCTATACAGGAATTTTGATGTATATTTTACTTATAACAAATTTATATATATATATATATATATATATATATTTTATATATATATATAGTTATGATTATTAAATAAAAATATGAGAATATATATATATACATCATTTAATACTTGTCAATGGTTATATGTATAATTTAACACTAATATAATGTATTGTTAGATATTTATATACACACATAAAGTATATTGATAAACTATTGTATACAAATTAAATAACCTCTGTCTCTCGCAGCTCTCCTCCCATAATGTAGGCAATTTTCTCCTTCTAGAATTTTTGTAATGTTCGCGGGTGAACCACCCTTTCATGTAATGCTACAGGACAATAATGCAGCTGTTGTTATATTTATTATTGTGACTCAATTAACAAAAATCATAATATGATAATATATAAAAATGTGTGATAATATATTAATATAAATTATTAGTATTCTCTTCCAGTAAATAATGTTGTATAAATATATATGTGCAATTGTTATCATATATTAAGTGAAATTATCAAAATGAATCTATACAACATTATTTACTGGAAGAGAATACTAATAATTATAGAATAGAATATATTCTAAATAATAATTTGTTATATTATAAGTTACTATACTACATAGTTATACTTATAACGTATTTAGTATATTTTTTAGTATATTTACAAATATATTCAATATATATATAAAATTATGTCACACAAGACTAATGTATTTAATTTCAAATCACCATTTATAATTAAATACATTTGAAATATTACTTTTGGTGCGAATATATATAGTGTTTTAGATATATATATATTAGTGTGTGTATATATATTTGAATCTAAATAATAAAATTGTGTATAGTTTTTTAAATAAATATCATTAAAACTTCTATTGTAAATATTTCTGATATGAAAGATTTAATTTGCATGCAAACTGAAAAGGTTGAAGTAATAATTTACATATGGTAATCATTAGTAATGTGTCACTAACGAAGTGTGACCCCATCGTCTATATCGTCCTTGAACTCTGCGCTCTCGTGTACGACTGGGGATATGTCCTCCGGGTATGTCAATCATATGTCCTTGAATATCTTAACCAGCAGCAGCGATCACTTCTCCACTATATCGGATATGTGGAACATATCAATGATAACCTTCAATGTCATACTAACCTCTATTATGACCTTCAGGATAACGGAGTACTGACTAGACGTGGTGATTATGTAATTAGGTCAGCGGATCGTAATTCTATAAATAGTGACTTTCTTACCTAGTCACTTAGTCACGTGACGATGCCATCGTAAGGGGAACACATAATAATGACGAACACAACCTGCTCCTCCATTCTTCACGATCAATGGTATTATATAGGTGTTCGCGCAAGGGGATAACAGGCCAGTTCGATATGTCATTCATCCAGTTTCTCTTTAGACTATCTTTCTACTGGCTTCAACATAGAAATACCATCTTTGCTAATCATTTCACTAATTAAAGATGCACTTG
>OZ025243.1:55134814-55169814 GCA_964019155.1 Osedax fenrisi
CACATTTATGCTCCAACAAGTGACAACGAATATGAAATAATTGAAGAATTCTATGAAGAAATACAGGTAACAATGACACACGTACATAATAAATACTTAATTATTATTCAAGGTGATTGTAATTATATCATATATGAGATACAATTCATATAGGAGATACAAATAATAATTGGGGATATGTGATAGGCAGATATTCATAAAGAAATCTAATAAAATAGGTAAAAGACTTCTTTCGCATAGTACAATCTCATGCTTGTAAATCCACAACAACCACAACAAAAATCACGAATATATACTAGGCATTATCCTAATAGTCTGAATCATAATCAAATATACTTCAGTTTACACCTGCATGTTTAAATGTATCATACATACAAATATTAAGCAACAACTAGAATCTATCCAAGATAATATATCAACATTGATCAATATTTAGTCATGAGTAATACGCAGATAAACTACGAATACAGAAAAAGAGTAATAATAGTAAAGTAATATTAGACATTTAAAAGTTAAGAATGGATAAATTAGCATAGATTACGAGGAGTTGAAAAATAAACTGGTATCTGTTAACACAGACAAACTATCCACTAATAAATGAAATACTCAAATTGCTAAGATAATCACTTCGAAAGCTCAAAACATATTGGGAAAGTACATGTACTATATCTGCAGATATAAGATATAACCATGCATTACTTATAATATTCTTAATATGTTGGACAACGGAAGAAGCTTGACGAATACTAAATATCAAAGCGAAGAACATGACTGATATTGCATAATATGATACGTAGACGTATGAAAGTAAAGCATGAATAGCTAAGATAGCAGTCAGTTGATAATGATTTGAAACGGGGAATATATAAAAAAGAGAATTATATTCGGCAAAGTCAATCACTACATCGAAATAAAAAAACGACAATCATCGATGATACAAATTGTACATTGCTTGGTGATAATAAGCTTATCAAAGAAGGTTTACAGGCATCAATAAGAATAATTTTTAATTGGTCAACCCTCAGCTGGAATATATTTCGTCACAGTAAAAGGAAGACTTTACGAAAAATCGAAGCACCATCAAACAAATTCTACAATGTTAACTAGTAATTGATAAATACATTGATCTACCAAAACAATTATCTCACGATTACTTCGACTTTTAAAAACTGTTGATAGAATATGAGATGATGATCTATGGCATACCATATCGATAATGGGTATATACATCGAACTTATTACATAATACAATCCCTATATAATTTTCCAATTAACTCTATCCTATTGAATAACCACATTGGTCTTCCCTTTATACTGATAAGAGGTACAAGACATGGTTGCCTATTATCTTAAGTATTATTCAATATATGTCTAGAGTTAATAATGCAGGACTTACTAGAAAATCACCAGTCCACAATATCAATATGAGGAAGATTAATTTCTAAACAAAGATAATAATAATCATTTAACATAATCTTTGAGAAACAAAGTTCAACATCATATGGTATGAAAAAGTCATAAACAGTTCTGTATGTAAACTAAATATCACCTTATATCGAGAGCAGCTCGAGAATTTTAAATCCTTCAAATAGCTTGCCGCGATGCTTACTGAAGACGGAACGAGTAATAAAGAGTTGTTAATTATACTATTCATAGCATCTGCAGCAAAGGGGAGACTGGAGAAGATTTGGAAAGCCAGATAAATTGAATTCGATTTCAGATACAAGCTCTACAAATATGTATTACTATTAATATTACTATATGGTTATGAAACATGTACCTTATTGTTAGAGTCTAAAAAAAGATTCGTGCATTCGATCTAAAGCCCATATAACACTATAAATATCACATACAAACAAAGGTAAACTAATATTTACGTATCCATCGAAATAAGAAGGAAAATTGGAAAGATGAGCCTCTCTTATACATGGTGGTAAGTAGAAAATGAATTTGTTTGGGCATATCTCTAGACATGAATCACTAGCTTAGATGATATTTAAAGGTTCATTCGAATGAAGTATAAAGTGACGCCAAAGAGAAACTGGATAAATGACATTATGTACTGTATAATCACCTCTTGTGCGAACTCATACATAAGACTACTGATCTTGAAGAATGGTAATAATCATATTCGTCATTATCGTATCTACGACGACATCGTCACAGGATAAAGTAACTCACAGTAAGTAATAATGTATCATATGAAATGTTTAATAAATGTTAAATGTGAGTTAATATATTGTTGATAAATATATGAATTAAATAATAAGTACATATATTAAATATACAGTAATTTATATAATTAATATATCCTAATGACATTTATTAAATCCTAGTAAAGAAAATGTTAAAAAGTAAAGTATTAACTCAGATCATTTTAAGAAACATAAAGTAAATATGCAAAAATTGGTATGCGTTAAATTCTTTACTATTGATCGTTTGATGTAATGGAACTTTTATATACATAACTTATACTCGTATAATATGTATAGTATTATATTTACAAGTATAAATTTACTAAGTATACATCATGAAAAATTATTGTGAATAATTATTATGTTATTATATTAACCATATGTGTTATCAATTAATTCAGGTGTCGATTTTGAAGTTACATTAATAAATGAGTTATTGCCTATAATAATGTTTTTTATTATATTATTATTAATTTATTATTAGTTATTATTAATTATATATATATATATATATTTATGTATGTTGATGATGATGATGAAATAAGGTATATTAGGAAACGTCACAAAGTAATGACACTTCTCCTATGTGCACATAAAATAAATAATAATTAAGTAAAGGAAATAATAATATTTACAATACAATATATCCTATAGGAAGGGAATGATGGAGAGTTCGTAGGTATATTAGGAATGGCAGTTTTTGAGGTATAAGTAGAATATTGTTGGAGAGAATCATGTATTTAATAGAGATAACATACATAATTAGGTATCTGGAGTAGATATAAGGAGAACGGAGTAGAGTTGTATATCACAAGCATATATATGATAGAAAACACCATGACATTTGGATATAATAGTCCTTATATATATATATACATGGAGAATAGAAGTGGGCCTAGAGAAAAGATGAGAATATAGTATAAAAATAGAGTGTACTGGCTTTTAAAAGTATAAATATTAATAGGATCATATATGATAGGACCATATATGGAGAGGAGGAAGTGTATTTTAAAATGATGTCATAAATGTCAGATATTGAGGGAGTAGTGAATGTATATAGTTAATTATAAATTGGTTTACAGATTATTATTCAAGGGATGCTGTATTTTTGATGAAGGGAAGTAATGATTTAACAGGTATATATGATATATCCGAGAAATAGTTTTAGAATTCATTTATTTTTATTTTTATGTCTGTGAGATTATGTATAAAAGTGGGATCATGCGCAATAAGTTTTCTAGATAAATCAAATGTAGCACGAGGATTTGTGGAAGGGCTATTCATTTTATTTATATAGTAAGCATATTTTGATTTATTGATATGTGATTTTATGAATTTACGATGAATAGTAAAAGACAACATATTTCAGGAAAATGAACACGACGATATTTTCATTCATAGAGTTTAACTTGATCATATGTAAACCATGGGCATTTAGTATACAGGGAAATATTAGTAGAAATAAGAGAGGAATATTTGCCAAGTAGAATGGAATTTTGTGAGAATGGAATTTAGTTATTAAGGATTATGGATATAGATACAATAATTGATACAAGTTAAGAGGAGATTAAGGATAAAATATATTAATAGATATTATGTTTCTATAATCAATGATTTTAATGGATAAAGAAGGAATTAAATGGATGATAACTGTAACAATTATATTGAAATAGTATGTAAGAATATCTGGAAGAATGGTTTGGAGATATTAACTCCTATCCAGCAGGTGACCGGGTGGTGGATAGGGAAGTATCATACAGTTATGTTATATGGTGCGAATCATTTTAAAAGAACTATAAATAAAAAATAAATAAAAAATAAGCAGTCCTGAACCAAAATCGGGATGTAGTGGTGGCGTACACACATCTTCGCATCAGTTATCGAAAAGCACAATGTACAACTCAAACAAACATCCATGCCGCATCGCTCATCGCGCGGATTACCAAGGAGCGCGTAACGAGGTATCTAGTCGATCATCGGTATACGAAAATCTAGCTACTGACTCACTCTCTATAAATATACCTTAAATACTTTCAAAAGCTAAAAATACTAGAATAGCCTCATTTAATGTTCAGACATTAAAAGGTGAAAGTCAATCAGCTGAACTAGTTAAAACATCAATCTAGTATAACATTGACATCATCGCAATTCAAGAACACGGGTTTACCATGATGAACTGATGAAAAATCATGATTTTTTTTACGGCTGGACAATAGTTACAGCATTAGCCTGGGAGAATACGACAAACAGCACAATAGGAGCACTGGATTATTGTTAAGCCCTTATGCCAATTCCTCATTATCAAGCGTTGAAAGAATAAACAGACGCTCAATCGCAGCAACATTTTCTGGAAATCCCATCACTACTGTCATATCCTGATACAATTCAAGAAACGTATCGGAATAAGACGGTATAACTAACTTTTACAGAGAATTATCCATCTATATTCGCTCACTTCCAAAACATAACATAGTCATAACAGCAGGAGATTTTAAAACCCATATAGGACCCCATGATGTTAATATATTTACATATCATGATTCAACCAACAGAAACAGAGAATATCTTGAAGATTTCTTAACAGAAAACCAACTCCAATGTCTAAATTAAAAGTATCGGAAAAAAGAGCTACATTCTGGACGCATACGGACATAGGACACCCAAACGGCATAAAATTACAGATATACTATATAATGATAAATAAAAAATGGATCAACTCTGCGTATAATTGTAAAGAATTTAAGAATGTTTACTCTGATCATCGCATCATCATAGCAACATTCAAATTAATTTTAGGGCAAATAAAAAGATGAATAAAAATACAAAACCATATAACTGGGGCCTGCTATATAGCAATATACAAACAAAGATCTAATAAAAAAGTTCTTCGCTGACTTTAAAAGAAAAGTTGACACTTATACGAAATATATTATTGATTGCAATACAATGTACCAGACAACTAAGATAACTTTTAAGAACGCGAGTTAAAATATCCCGTTAAAACCCAATAAAAGAGTCCCGTAGGAGAATAATATAATTTCAGAAAAGCGTGAATAACTTAATCTTCTCTTGTTAAAAGAATACCCTCAATATGTAGATGTATAATACAGCTAGAAAAGATTTAGTAAATTTACTAAATCTTTATATATTAATATATTATAACTCAGAACAAGTAATATATCTTTAGCGCCAAATCGATAACATACAATCAGCTGCCGCCAACTATAATATGCAATAGCATGGGATATAGTAAATAAAATAAGTGGTAGAAAGAGTGTCAACAAAGCAAAATTAAAGGATAATTCCCAAGCGGACGGGATATATTTATGGAAAGACTATTTG
Organism: Osedax fenrisi; assembly: GCA_964019155.1. Lineage (NCBI taxonomy): Eukaryota > Metazoa > Annelida > Polychaeta > Sabellida > Siboglinidae > Osedax > Osedax fenrisi. Next base: position 55,140,352 of record OZ025243.1, read on the forward strand.
CAAAAACTACTAGGTTTCAATCCATCACATAAAAATCAACAAATAAAATCTCTTCAAGTAGATCTTCAAATAAAAACAGGGCCATTCTCAAAGAACGAATTAATAGTAGTTTTCAAGAAAATAAATTAAAGAAAGCTGCTAGAATAGATGAATCCTGATAACAGTTCTATTCAACTGGCATTTACTTATATTCTGCAACCTAGTATATAATCAAAAATTATTAATATATGGAGAAAACTTTGTTTACTTCCGTTCCCGAAAAAAGAGATCTATCTAAAGTATAAAATTACAAGGGCATCACTTTAACATGCATAGCAGCTAAAATATTCAACACAATGTTATAAAACAGAATACAATAACTGATTTACTATTGATATATTGATGTTATGGGTAATTTTATATATATATATATATATATATAACTTATACTCATAGAATATGTATGGTATCATTTTTACAAATATAAAAGTTCAAGTATACATTATGAATATACGTATTTTATATAATAAGTATGTTATTAGATTAACCATTGGTTTTATCAAGTGATACAGGTGTCAATTTTGAAGTTACTTTAATAGATGATTTAGTCTTATGTTTACCTATTAAATTATTTTTTATTATATTATTATATATTTATAAATAACATACGCTAATTATCAAGGAGAGGTCATCGTGTTCAGTTAAATAAAAAATAATAAATAATAAATAATACAAGTATATATAATAAGAAATATATAAATGTATATTAAAAGGAGAAAAATATATAACACAAATGAAAATAGTAAACGATAAAGAAACTAAACACAACAAAAGAATTAATAAGGCTATAAATAAATTAATATTATTTTTAAAGTTATTGTATTCATTAATTTATGAAAAGAAGCTGGTAATGCATTCCACGTCTCATGAGCTTTGTTAAGGGTGTATTCCACTACCAGTATTTCCGGAAATAATATCCGGAATTGTTTGCTAGAAAATGATTTTCTAGCAAGTTGTAGTTATATAACCGAATTAACGTTACTATATTTCCGGCAATACTATATTATACTAATTAATATTATACTATTAATATTATACTAATTAATATTATACTAAGTAATTAATTAGTATACTATTAATAGTAAAATATTAATTAGTATATAATTAATTATTATAATATTAATTAGTATAATATGAATAGTATAATATTAATTAGTATAATATTAATTAGTATAATATTATAATAATTAATTATATACTTATTAATATTTTACTATTAATAGTATACTAATTGATTACTTAGTATAATATTAATTAGTATAATATTAATAGTATAATATTATATTATCAATATTATAATAATTAATTATATACTAATTAATATTATACTATTCATATTATACTAATTAATATTATACTATTAATATTATACTAATTAATACTATACTAATTAATACTATCATATTAATATTATACTATCAATAGTATACTAATTAATATTATACTAATTAATACTATACTAATTAATATTATAATAATTAATACAATACTAATTAATACTATAATAATTAATACAATATTAATTAATACTATACTAATTAATATTATACTATTAATAGTAAACTGAATACTATTATACTAATTAATATTATATATACAAGAGCATATACGAATGAATTTAGTTTATTTATGCTATATACATTTGTTAATTTTAAGTACACAATAAAACTTTGTAACGTAAATTATATGCGAATAATGTTAAAATAATGTTTGAAAGATTGATATATTTATTTTTATATATTATTATATATTAATATAAGGGGCAATACTAGTTTGCATTAAAAAACGCATGAAAATATACGGAATCGATGTGAATGACTATTTGAAATTTAAGCAGAAAAAGAGAATATTTCATGCATGAAAAAAACGCACGCAACCGGATTTACGCACATAGAATTGAAAACTGAGTTGATGTGTATAACCCTATAATGAAAATATTTTACAGAAAATGTCACAATTTTAATAACATATATATGACGGAATATAAAACATAAATTATCATACCTGTTAACATAGTTATCATAATTTTGTTGTGGTGTTATTAAGAATGATAATATATTTGTATCTACCAATTATATGTGTAGTTCGGAAAAATAACTTTGAAATTCGAAAATTAAAATTCGAAACTTTGCTCTTAAGTTCAAAGTTCGAGTGTAAAAAAATGGCAAAGTTCGAATTATTGATTGTGTCGAACTTATTCTATCTTCTTTGTGTTCGTTTACAACCTATTATATATACATATATATATATATTATTTATATTACTAACAATTTTTCAATTTCAAAAGACAATCTTTAGAAGTTATAAATCCTAGAAAACATCCCAAGGTAATATTACAGTTCTTTTTGTTATCAATTAATTTACGACAATATGTAGGTGTACCTATTTGTATTTCAATTAATTTATTTAATTTAGGTATCCAATTCATACTAATGTTACAGTTGAATTCATTTTCACCTATATTAATATACCTATCTGTACTTGTATATAATGTAGATTCATTATTTACATATTCACGGAAATGTTCACTCTTCAACGTGGGTAAATGATTATGCTTTAGTATTACATCAGATAGATTCGGAAAATTATCCAAAATTAAATTAAAATATATTATTTTATTATTTTCTAAATAAATGACCTTCAAATTTGTATTATACTTAAATAATGATTTGTAAATTATTCTTAATCTATTATTAGATAAATTAATAAATTCCAATTTCTTCAAATTAACAAATAGATTTATATTTAATGTAGACAAATTATTATTTTGTAACATTAATTTAATTAATCTATTGTTCTTTACAGCAAAAGTATATTGATCAAGATTAACCAATTTCTTTCTAGAACAGTAAAAATTAATTGTATTTTCATGAATTACTTCTTTATTTAATATATTATCTTTGATGTCTCCAATTTTACATACTTTCTATAATTATTTAATAGTAATTAATAGTATATTAATTCGTATAAAGTATATTGTATAACATAAATATACATATATATATATATATATATATATATATATTAACTCCTAATATAATACTATGATATATAAACAATTATATAGGTTAATAAAATACCTGTATACTTTATGTTGAATATATTTATAATGATTAAGTAAACTATTATTGTAATAATTTTCTCTCATTGTCATATGATTTTAAAGTAAATTCATTCATTGTAAATTATACCGAAGAATTATAGTACATGTAAGGCTCTCATTATTATGATACTAATTTAGTGATCACTTACAATCGTAGCTGGGTATTATTATATAAGTTTAATTCAATCCGAGTATGATTTGATTTATATAACAAATTATATTTTATATTTCGTTCTGAATATATAAATTATAGAAATAATGTATTCATATATATATATATATATATATATATCATATTCATATTCTTTCTCGATGAAGATTGGTAGAAGAGATAAAATCTCACAATATGAAGATAATAATCACTTTTGTTGACTTTAGGAAAGCATTTGATAGCATTAACAGAAGTCGTATGTTCAAGATTCTCTCTGATTATGGCACACCTGGAGCAATAATAAATATGATATCGGTTTTACATGCAGATATAAGTGCAAAAGTAATTACCCCCAATGGCGAAACCAAAGAGTTTTAAATATCCAAAGGAGTATTACAGGGAGACACATTAGCACCTTTTTATTCACCATAGTACTTGACTATGCATTGAGAATGGCTATAAAGGATAACGAAGTGTAAATAGGTTTCCAACTAATTAGTAAACAAAGTCATAAGGAACCTGCAGTAGCTATCTCTGACTTAAGTTATGCCGACGATATAGCTATAATATCAGAAGAAATTGAGCAAGCACGAGAATTGCTTTCCAGATTAGAAATTAGACTTCAGAAATTGGACTACAGCTAAACTCGAATAAGACTAAGAGCATGGCTTTCGAGCAAACAAACCCAGTTAATATATGCACTACGTTAAATGTACAAATTACAATAGTTAATAACTTAAAATATCTTGGATCATGGATAAATTCACTTAAGGATAGTGAATGTAAAGCACTTGCCTCGAAAACGTGCAACAAAATTAAAAAGCTCTGGAAATCAAATCTAGCCAAAACACTGAAGATAAGAATTTCCAATGTTACCATAGAAACCATTTTATTATATGGAAGCGAAACCTTGACTATCAACAAATCGCTGGGGAAAAAATAATTGATTCTACACCAAACTTCTTCGCATGATTTTAAATGTGTCTTGGAAAGATAAATGGTCCAATAAGAAACATTATAATGACATACCAAAAATTACTAACATAGTAGCTACCCGTCGTCTAAGTATTGCTGGACACTGTATCCGTCATAATGAAGAGGCTGCCTATAACCTCATATTCTTGGAACCAAAAGGAAAACGAAAACAAGACCGGTGTGCAGTGACCTTTGTAGATAATTTAAAGGAAGGTATTGACTTGGAGGAAATTGATGAAATTAGGAATGTGATGATGATGAGAGATGTTTTGACGAAAATTGCTAAATCGTGTCGAACGATAGTTCGACTAAAGTAAGTAAGTATATATAAATATAGATGTATGTATATGTAAATATCAAAGAAACTATCTCGTTACATACTGATACATATTCCCTTACAAATTTAATTGAAAATGAAAATATAGAATAATCTTCCTAATATATGCAAGTGTATTACAAATAGTTAAATCATTAAATTTTCTACTTACATTAATATTCTGTCTATCGTATCCCATCGCATGTATTTTATATTCAATAATCTATTGTTTAACGTGATCATTCATATGAATATGGGTCCTCAAATATTGGCTAACTCAGAATGATTAATATACAGAATAATAATAAGGCAACACATATGTATTAATGACCATGGTCATTAATACATCTTAGGGTGTCCATGGTACATCCTATAGGGAAGCTATAATATCTAGAAGTTTAACAATGAGAGAATACGAAATTTAACATGGGATTTTCAAAATTACTAAAAAATTACTTTTAACCTACTAATAATGTTATTGTATTGTGTATTTTGAATAGCTTATAGTATAAGTATGATAATTATGTAATATAACAACAAATTAAAAGTTTAATTTTTTCCTATAAATGAATTGAAATTAAGTACATTTCTATGATTCTTTTTAAAACTCAAATATATGAAAGATATTTTTTTACAATTATTTGTATGTCGAAATAATATAAAAGGTACAATTAAGAAAAAAATATTTAATTTATAAAAAATAATATTTATACCACTTTTACTATATTTTTTGAGAAAAACATAATATTTTCACAAAGGTAAAAAAAACGAACCAACATATTTTCTTCACTTTTTCTGATATTTTTTAGAAAACAGATATCATATCTATTAGAATGAGATCTAGGGATAACAAATATTAAAGAATTAAGTTGTATTAACTTTTTTTCATATATTTTCGTATATTTTCGTTATAAACGATTTCTACATCACGATTCTCTAACATTTTTGAGAAATTAATAAAAATAATAATTTTAAATTTTTTGAACATAAATTCAAATACGTGTTAATTTGGTTTCAGAGAATCTACATCAACTTGTGAAGCACTTCTTGATTTCACTGGTTATTTAACAAATATAATGATAAACATTGCGCGGCAGTCTCTAGTGATATTAAAAAGGCATTTTATTCACTAGATCCATTCACTCATTCCATTTTACTTGAAAAATTATATTGATATGGTTTTAGATATTTAAGTCGTGATTTTACTTAACTAATAGAAATCAATATGATCATTTTAATTAATCTATATATTCTACCTTACCTATAAAATATGGTGTTCCGCAAGGTTCGGTGTTAGGACCTATATTATTCTTATTATGTATTAATGATTTATCAAATATACAATATACTTGTCATTTTACAGTTTTTGCAGATGATACAACTACTGATTTCTCTAATAAAAATATGTCAGACCTTCAGAAAATATTATTAATGACACTTTAGTTTTTATTCATGAATAGCTATCTAATAACATATATATTGAAAAGATAAATTTGATAGTATTTCACAGGGCACGGTTTAAATCCAAACTTAATCAATGTATCTCTTTAATAAATAGATTAAAATATAAATTGAATAGAGAATCACTTATGAATAATTATTAGGAATAATTATAACCTACTCTTTATTCCAAAGTCACTTGCACTAATTATCAGTGCTGTGCGGTAATACGTATTTGAGTAATATTCTCTGTTTTACTATATTACATAATGTTAGATGTCTAAGGGCAATTTATTACCTAAATAATAGAAAAAATATTGATTATATTTAAATACATAATCGTATTCTCAAATTTAAAGATATTCGATATTAGATATTCCCAATATATCACGTTATTATTATAAATTATGTATTTGTTATAAAGGCCCTTTATTATGAAATTCACTATTTATTAATATAAAAAATGCTAACCATTTGCAAAAAGTTTTTAAGTGTTTAAAAAAAGTATTGGTAATTATTAAAGTTATTACTATGGTAAATATTAATTTATTTATTTATTTTATATATATTTATTTTTAACAAATGAAGAAAATCAGTAATAGGAATATAAATTTATTATTTTTACAATATTGTATATATTGTATATATATATATAATATATATTATATATATATATTATTTTTTACAATATATATATATTAAAAATTGTTAAATAGTTAAATCAAACAACTTGATGGCACATACACTCGAATTCTATGAATGATATTAAACATTGTACACTAACATTGGTCTCAGAAAGTTGCTAACGAAATACTGTATGGGCTATAGAAAAAATATCTACAAATATCAGACGTTGATTCTTAAAGTTTGCTGGATATTGCCTACGTAGAGATGATGAATTGTTTCGGATCTAGTTATTTGGGAACCTACTCATGGAAATAGAAGACGGGGAATGCCACCAGAAATATATATCAGGAATATCGAGCGAAAAACTGTTATATCGGCAACCGAGATGAAAGTAGCTATGATGAACCGTGTTGTTTGGAGAACTTTTACTATTCGGGTAACAACAATCCCGATATAAGCAGTAAGTAAAGTAAAGTAAAAATTGTTATTTGTTTTCAAATGTATTATTGATTATTATTATTCCTATTATTATTTGATTACAATTGTATTACGAGTTAACTACTATTATTTCTTATCTACATTTTAGTGTCATTTCATTTATACTATTATTATTTTTCATTACTATTTATTATTATTATTAATTGCTATTATTCTTTTAATATATATATATTATATTTATTTGTTTATTATTTTAGAAAGGGGAAGGATTTCATGTTTTTTGTATTTGTATTGTAACGTGCGGTAGTGTATTATATGTCTAGTAGTAATTATACTTGTATGCTTATGAGGGATCATCTCTAGGTATTAATGGACTTGGTACATACATACTGAAAGTTGGTAGCCTTATACCATTCGTTCATTATGGTGGACTTATCAACTATATGTTATTTTTTCCTCTTTATGTGTACACATATCATTTTATTGTTATTTGTATCTATTATTATAACTTTATTTGTAATTATATATAATAGTTATATGTTTAATATATATTCGTATTATAACTATTTTAATATTTAAAATTTTACTTTATATTTATATTTTAATTTTCTTTTGAAATTTCTAATTTTATTTTACTCTATTGTTAATATCGATAATATGTGTAATATGTTTGTTTTTTTTCCATTCCTTTTGCTGACAGATCTCTATACGTTCAATGAACTTCTATATATACCTGGGTTCACTCTCATTTATTATGAGGAACCAATCTGATTATTATTATATTATTAAATTATTTTTCTATAATAATATTCTATGTAATTTTTTACTAATATTTAACGGTCTGTAGCATTTTTAATATAACCTCACATTGAATACTTTATAGTGCATATGTCTTATAACATATAAGCTTAAACCTAAAATCAATGATCCAGAATGTGTACCAAATGACAATACTTAACACGCATTAAGAGTAATGTTAAACTGTGTTGTTGATAATGGATTCGACCTTCAATTAGGGTACATTTATATAAGGGTTTTTAATATAGGTCAACATTGGGCCAGCGTCTTCCTGGTAAACTTTAAAATGGGAATAGATAGTATTTTACTAAAATTAACATAAATTTAAATATTTTTCACATTTATAATTAAGCTTCAATCATAAAATTGTCATAATATATATAATGTGTGAGTTAATTGTCATAATATATATAATGTATAATGCGAAACAAATAATTTTGTTTGTAGGATTTTTTTTTAATTTATAGGATATTCCAGAATTTGTGTTTAACCTCTCATAATTGTTTACAAAATCTTTATATTTGATGACTTTAAGTTATATATAATAAAATAGAAACAATTCATTAAACACTATACATAATATTTATCCTTAATAATTAAAACCCATCACTTTTCTTTAATTTTGTTAAAAATTATTAATAAATTACAATTTTTTCTTATAAACTTTTAAAAATTTTTTAAATATGTCTACCTCATCTTAAGATGTTATATTTTATCTAATTAAATAAAATTATTCTTTATAATTTTAATAAATAATCAAATTAATGAAAAAAAATTAACAAATTAAAATGCATTTTCTATACCACATTTTTATATCATACATATATGTAAATTATATTTTATTTTTAAATTCATTATCCAAGATCTATATTGTAATTAGGGATAATATAGATCATATTTACTATATATTAATGTTATCTATTAAACAAATATATTAGTTAAGAAAAATACTCATTATTATATAAATCCAATACGATAAAATACAAATAAATTTAGAAAATAAATGTCCTTTTTTATAAACATAAACAATACGATTACGTAAGAGTAGAGAAATTTCGAGATTTTTTATTAAATATTAATATTTTTTTAAACGCATAACCAATATTAATCCAAAATATATTTGTATTACTTAAATATGTTTATGAAAATCATATCCTTATAAGCTGCACTGTTGGAGTATGATCTAGAAAATAAAATATATCTCTCCGCGCAGTGCCCGCACTCGATTTTCCGTATAAATCGTTCTCTTCATAAATCGTATCGCGTGTATACATCACATATAGAAAGTTTACTTCGATTGTTCTCCGATAATATTACTTGGGAGTATGCTCTTCGGGTAGTCAGGTATACTAACTTTCACTTAAAAGTAAGCCGTGATAAATTTGTAATATTACTGATACTAAATTAACTAGTGATGATTTGATATCTTATATACCTCCAGAATGTCTATCATCTGTCATACTCAACGCTCGTTTTGTTAAGAATAACATTTAATTTACCACAAAATACTTTACTGACCATAAAGTTGACTATATTTCTATAACTTAAGCTTGATTAACTAGTAACGATACTCCTATAATTAACCAACTTACTCTGAAAGGATATGCTCTATTATATCTTAGTATACCTAATTCGAAACGTGAGGTGATATTGCCCTTATTTATAAAAACTAAATATAAATTACTACGTCATACAGTATACTCATTCAACTTATATAAATACATATCATATAGCTTCAATATATCTCCGATAATACTATATCATATATTATTAAATATCGACTGCCTAAAAATAATGTTAATGATTTTATGAATTATTTTGACTTATTAATTGATTAGAACCATTCAGATAATTTGATTATACTAGACGACTTTAATATTAATTAGTATAATATATCCTCATCTTCAATGTCATGTTATACTGAAATACCTGATATATTTTTAATAAACTTATTGATTTCCCAACTCATGCTAGTGACAATACACTTGACCATGACCTCATTATATCATCAATGTTAATAACCTAACATATGTATATTTCACCAACAAACACAATGTTCCCCAGGGCTCTGTACTTAGTCCCATACTTTATCTCATATACATGATTCATTTAAAATCGATTTTTTCTAAATATCAACCAATCCATTACCATCTCTATGCTGATGACCTTCAAATATATATATATATATATATATATATTCCATCTAATTATATCACCATTTTTTCTACATTATATACCATAAATAAATGAAATGATGATATAAATAAATGTATTTTAATAAACTCGATATCGCTAAACCTTTCAAAAATAGATTATATTGTCCTTGGCAGATTAATACACATCCATAATTATGCATTACTAGCCATCTAATCTATATCCCACTTTCCTCGTGTATTAGCACTATTGTCATTTCATTTAAATTGAATCTGTGTCTCTCCACGCATACATCCAATAGTATTCTTACCCTTGATTACTACCTTTATAATATTTCAAAATCTATCAACAAACACTCTTTACAATTTATGAAAACATTAAATTAAGCATTACATTTAGAAATATTTTCTTGGCTTAATTATATATTGTTATATCTATTCTTCAAAATAAAAATTAAGTTATGCACAGTGATCAGGGTAGAATTTATTAAACGACATGAAATACGCGTATTATTTAAACTCAATAGAAGTGATCATGTATCGCAATGTCGACCTTCACTCGATAACTCAGAAGGTTCACATTCAGATTACAATCTAATTATAGATTAGTGTGCTCTGTATCACCAAGTTATATATATATATGAATTCTACTATATGTATACATATCCGACATTCTTAATATTATAATTAATAACCGTATCCACATGGGAAATATATAATAGATTAGTCATTGACGTTCCAGTATCAAATAATGTGTATGGTGACACTGATTTTGATATACGGGGCGAAACTACGAAACGCTTTACTAGTTATTATTAGATATATTAGTACCGTATTTAGTACTGTATTTAGTACTGTATTACTTTTAAACGCCGCCTCTTCTTATTCATAATAACATAGATATTTTTTATTTATTTACTTTCCATTTCATTTATATGACGCATACAAAATATGTACAGTATGGAGAGTCAATAAACAATTTTAATAATAATAAATCCAATAACGTTGGTAAATATTATACACTTTCCCTTGATTCCAGATTACACCTGTCATCTTTATTGTAATTTATTTGGTTCTATATTAACTCAATTACCGAAGTTATTTTATTACGTAATGATGATGATGATGATATTGAGTTTATTAGCACTAAAATAGGGTCATGTAGACCCCTTCGCTCGTGCGGGAAGAAAATAATAATAAAATAATAGTAATACGATAATAATTTGATAATAATATACATTCAATATACAACGGAAAAACAATAATAAACAATATAAAGGACTATTATATACTACAGTCTGAATTGATATGGTGTAGTTGTATATACTACAGACTGCATTGATATAGTATAGTGTTATATAATAATAAGATAATAATAATACAATAACGATTTAATAATGATATAAATTTAATATAACACTGATACAAATAATAAGTTGGATGATTTAATGATTATGGGTAGAGAGAAAAGAAGAAGTAAGATTTATAAATCTTTTGTGGGATCTAATAGAACGAAAGGTAGGAGGGAGGGAATTCCATAGGGTTGGACCGGAATTTTTAAAAGCTCTAGAATTTAGGGAAGTTTTACTAGAGTTCTGGGAGATAAGTAGAGGAGCATTTTGGTAACGAAGAGAAGATAATATAGTACGTTTTTTAATTAGATCAGAGATATAGCTAGGGGTAAAAGAATATATTGATTTATGGATTATAGATAGTATACGTAATTTACACCTGAGGGAGAAGGGTAGCCACATACGATATGATTGATGAGATGTTGTAGTAGAGTGATCCAGTCGAGTTAAACAGTAAGTAGTACGTATTGAGGAACGGATAATCCGATTAAGTGGAGCAGTAGCTTTAGCAGGAAGTAAATTCAGTAGGGAAGAACAGTAGTCAATACGTGAAAGTACAAGAGCATTAATTAGAGTTTTAGTAAGGTTTCTGGAAAGTTATGTCCGTATTTTTTTAATTCTGAAGAGATGAAAGTTGGATGATTTTGTAATGGATGATATGTGATTCTTAAATGATAATTTGTCATTAAATACTAATCCTAGGTTTTTGGAGGAATGAGAAGGAGAAATAATCATGTTATTTAGAGTAAAGTTTGGAAAGGAAGTTTCAGAAGTAGATATATTAAGTACAGTAGTCTTAGAGGAATTAATTAGTAGTTTATTGGAGAGGAGCCATAATCTTATGGAGTTAGCACACTCGATTAATTCAGAGTTAATGGTATTATGAGAATTTATAGGGAAAAAGGTAAACAGTTGGATATCATCAGCAAAAATATGGTAGTGGATATTTGGAAATTTCTTAATTAGATCAGCAATAGGGCGGATATAAATAGAAAAGAGGGATGGACCTAGAACAGATCCTTGGGGAATACCGTGGTTAAGAGGAGAAAGAGGCGAGTAAGATTTGTCAATAATAATAGAGATATTCCTGTTAGTGAGATATGAAGTAAACCATTTTAATGCTAAGCCAGATATACCCATTAAAGTAAGTCGCGAGATTAATATGTTATGGTCCAGGGTATCAAAAGCAGATGATAGATCAAGTAGGATTAGCTGGCAACACGTGTTGCTATTTAAGGTAGATAATATAGTGATCCTAAATTACTAGTCCTAATGATATTTTATAATGTTATCTTATTGACAAATATTCTGTTATCAATTATAAGTATTATTAATTATGTACTGTTATGTTTCCCTCGTTCACTTGTATGATCTTTATATGTGTAAAAATACTTTAAAATGATTAAACCTAGATTCTTCAAATCTTTAAGATCACAGATATATATATATATATATATATATATATATTCGTATTTCAATATAATAAATATTATAATTATATATATATATATATATATATATATATATATATATTGTAATATGTATTATGATAAAACATTACATTATTATTAACATGAAACGTTCTGTCTTGATCCGATTTTTTACTTGTAATTAGTCGAGTAAAAAGAGGTAATAGTATTAAGTTTAGTACTAGCATTATGATAAATAATGAAATACAAACTGATGTTGTTTGTATTTGTTTATATATTTTATTTAATATATATAATATTTTAATTATTATTATATTTATAATTATATTTTAAATTGAATTAAAAGTTTAATATTTATACAAAGATATATATATATATACAATGATGTATATATATACGTATATATACGTATATATACGACCTGAACGATATCGATGCCGATTGGTATGACAGTTCACAGCGAAACTGCATGATGTTGATGTTTTAAGATGTCAGCTACCTAAATAGGTCTTATATCAGGATGTTTTTAGTGGTATTAAACCCCCTTTACTAATTGACTATATAACTTTTATTTTGTATTGTAAATTTCTAAAGAAAAACCAAATTAGACGACAAAATCATTTCTAACTTTTTTAATAATTATGAATTAATGTTTATAATATAAAATCAATGTAAGTAAAGTATTATGTATATATATATATATATAAAAGTATACATACTATGTATTACATATGGTATCCTATTATATACTTTATAATATAAAGTTTATATATATACATATATGATGGTAAATATACACGATTTATTAGGCAATCAAATATATCCATTTAGGCTTTAGTTCCTCGTGCGGGAAGAAAATAATAATACGATCGTAACTATATAATAATAATACGTTGAAAATAAAACGAGACCACAAATAACGAATACAGAAATAATAAATTGGATGATTTATTAATTAGATGTAGATATAAAAGATTAATTAATATTTATAAATCTTTATACACAACTAATTAACAGTATACACATTTACATATGAGTGTGTCATCATAATTGATTTATATTAATATACAATTTATAATTTCAGGATAAACAAGATGATCTTCCTGCTTGGCTATGATGAATATTTCCATGAATATGTTAAAGATCGTCTTTAGGATCCGGTATCGTCTTCATGAATTTCGTATATATATATGGCATTATACACTGTGATATTTAATAAACAGAAACCTCTATATTCACATACTATATACTATATATGTATCATATATGATCATATATGTATACATACTTATATTATTATCATTACAAATATACCCATGCATTCCCAGTTTATTATTATATATATATATTATTCACGTGGTATATCATATCCGTATTTTGTGTATTGTTTCTGTAATAAATGAATGAATTGTTTTACGTTTCTTTTTTACTGTGTATGGGTAAAAATATACGTTCCACTAGGTGTTTATTTATATGAAAAAATATACTTTCCACTATGTGTTTATTTATGAGTAAAAATATACGTTCACTAGGTGTTATTTATGGGTACAAATATACGTTCCACTAGGTGTTTATTTATGGGTAAAATTATACATTCCAATATTGATTTTTTATATGTATGTTATAGAGTGAGTCATGATAGGTTTAGATTGTATAAGAGCGCCTCGACTGCGAACGTATAGTGTAGCTATCGCAATCGGTATTCCATAAATACACTGCCACTATCCGATGCACTGGAGTGGAACGCGTTCAGTAAATATTGATTCGCTTTTATGTTATTTGTTTCATTCTGATTTTGGACACCAAACGTATAGTGTCAGTTATTTACTAACTAATATAGAATCGACGAACCCGCATACACGGTAAACTATTATTATTATATTATTGTTATTATTATTATTATTATTACATACTATCCTATATAGGTTGATACTGAATAAAGTTGATTAAAATAGAAACACAGTTGTTCTTTCTTCTGTGGATAACAGTACTACGTCTATACGGCGACCGTACAACATTGGTGACAGCGGCTACTATTATCTCAACTGTAGACAACCGTGTATCGACGCCACGAGAAACCCGGAAGGACAACTGATACCCGGTAAAGCAGACGCCACGAGAAACCCGGAAGTACCAATCGGTACCCGGTATCATACACAACGGTGTATCGACGCCACGAGAAACCCGGAAGGACAACTAGTACCCGGTAAAAGAAGACGCCACGAGAAAGCCGGAAGGACAACTGATACCCGGTAAATCAGACGCCACGAGAAACCCGGAAGTACCAATCGGTACCCGGTATCATACACAACGGTGTATCGACGCCACGAGAAACCCGGAAGGACAACTGGTACCCGGTAAAGCAGACGCCACGAGAAACCCGGAAGTACCAATCGGTACCCGGTATCATACGTTAGTGTATTTATTGAGTGCGTGATTGTGGTAGCTAAGTGCAATATACGTGGACTGTTTCAGTGACCTATTTAACATTTTTTTTTTTGCTTTTGTAACTAAAACTATCATGACCTAGGTAGATAAGGATACCAAACCTGTAGGGAGGCCACCTAATAGGGATTCGAGTTATGTAAAATTATCAAATTTTAGTGATGGCATAGATGTGAATGAGTGGATAAATATGGCGGATGAATGCGTAAGCTTATTAGGATTTAAAGGGGAGGAGGCAGCTGGATTTATACTTTACCACATACGGGGGGGCGCTAAGTTAGAATTGTCAATGCTAGGCGAGGCTCTATTAAGTAAGCAAGCGATATTTAAGGGTTTGAGGAATAGGTGTAAGCAGAAGAGGGCACGAGGGGAGAGGTTAAGAGTAATGGTATAAAGGAGACAAGGGGAAGAGGAGAGTATTACTTCTTTTGCGGATGATATTTTAAGATTGGGAGTAGAGTTAAAGGAGGATGTGGATGGTTGGGAATCGTTGATGGTAGACACATTCAAAAGTAATGTATGGGATAGGAGTCTAAGGAGGGAGTTACTAGTGACTGGTGAGCTTAAGACATTCAGCCAGGTACGGGAGAGGGCACGACTGTTCGAGTCACTTAGGGAGGAGGGAAGTGGTGGATATGAGACTCGGGCGGTAAAGGTAGATAGAGTAGATAGTACAGATAGAGATGAAATTAAAAGGCTGGGGAATCATGTTAGAGAACTAGAGTATAAATTAAGGGAGAGTGGTGGTAGACAGGTAGAGAGACATGGGCAAGTAGGTAGACCGATGGTTAGATGTTATCGGTGTGGTGAGATAGGACATATTTCGAGATGGTGTAAAATGGCAACCCATTTAAATGGCAACCCATCTCAGTAGGTCAGGTTACGGGGATGGAGAATAGGTTGAATTCCTGGTTAATAGGCGGTTGTCCGCGAGCAGGGGTTAAGATTAGTGTAGGGACGAAAGTGAGGGTAGTACAGTTTTTAGTTGACACGGGAAGTCAGGTATCAATAATTCCATATAGAATAGTTAAGGAGTTAGGGCTAGAGGTAATAGAATCCCCACAGCTAAGGTTAAAGGCAGCTAATGGCATGGGAGTACATAATTATGGCAATGTCATGGTAGATATAGAGCTATGGGGAAAGGTATTAAAAGGAGTAGGATTGGTAGTTACGAAAACAGACGGTGTATGTATATTAGGGATGAATATTCTTGCAATGATCGAGTATAGTAACTGGAAATTAGGTAGTAATCAAGTAGTAGTTGAATGTGATAAGGGTCTAGATATACATATTGGTTGCGATATAAGAAGTAGAAGGAAGGGGATCAAAGGCCTGATTGATCGCTATCGGGACTTAT
Source organism: Osedax fenrisi (assembly GCA_964019155.1). Lineage (NCBI taxonomy): Eukaryota > Metazoa > Annelida > Polychaeta > Sabellida > Siboglinidae > Osedax > Osedax fenrisi. The sequence goes on from OZ025243.1 coordinate 55,156,976, forward strand.
TTGTGAGGAAAGGTAGTCAGTTAGGGTGTGCTAATGTAGAGACCCATAAAATATGGACAGTTGACGAAGTTCCAGTAGCTCAACCATATAGAAGGGTAGTACCGACGGAGGTTGGACCGGTAAAAATGCAAATAGAGGAATGGTGTAGAGATGGAGTTATAGTTAAGTCAAAGAGCGCATATGCCAGTCCTTTAGTAGTCGTAAAAAAAAGTAATGGGGATCTGAGACTTTGCGTAGACTATCGTAAATTAAATGCTAAAACTGTCAGGGATGCATATCCCATCCCAAGGGTAGATGATTCATTGGAATCTTTAGAAGGTGCTAAAATATTGTCATGCTTTGACCTTAAATCAGCTTATACGCAAGTAAGATTAGATGTGAAACACCAACATAAAACGGCATTTAGTTCGCCATGGGGCCTATATGAATTCACTAGGATGCCATTCGGTTTGGTTAACGCACCCGAGACTTTCCAAAGAATCATGTCTAATTTATTTAGGGAGGAGATATTTAAGTTTATGGTGTGCTACCTAGATGATGTTGTGGTATATTCTAAAACATACGAAGAGCATGTAGAACATGTAGAGATAATATTGAAACGATTAGAAAAGGTGGGACTACGGCTTAATAGTAGTAAGTGTAAACTGTTTATGAGGGAGATTACATTCCTGGGTATGAATATTTCGGAAAATGGGATTAGGACTAATCAGGAGAAAACACGGGCTCTTAGTGAGTGGCCTAGGCCAAGGAATTTAAAAGAATTAAGATCTTTTCTAGGAGTAGGGTCTTATTATAGGAAATTTATTAAGGGATATTCAACATTAGTGTCACCATTAACGTTATTAACTAAGTCTGGAGAGGGGAAGGGTAGGATTTCTAAGAGGAGAAGTAGGAGAATTAATTTATAATGGAATGATGAGTGTGAGGTGGCCATGAAATCTTTAAAATCAAAGATTATAGAGGCACCGGTACTAAGTTTACCAAAATATGGGTTTCCCTTTATTTTAGAGACCGATGCCTCGGACGTTGGTCTGGGGGCCGTGTTAAGTCAGAGAATAGATGGTAAATTACGAACAATAGCATTCGCGAGTAGAACTCTTAGTACAGGGGAGAAAAATAAAGCTAATTACTCTTCAAAAAAACTAGAGTTTATAGCGATAGTTTGGGCAGTATCTGATAAATTCAGACATTATTTAATGGGATCCAAGTGCACTGTATATACGGATAATAGTGCTGTGGCGTATATATCAAGGAAAGGGGAGTTGACAGCATTAGAGCAAAGATGGGTAGCTCGATTGGCACCGTTTTACTTAGATATAAAGTATAGAGCAGGAAGCTTACATCAGGTGGCCGACGCATTGTCTAGGAAACGAAGTAGTGAAGTAGAAGGGGAGGATATTATGATATTATATGAAGATGACCTAGAGGTTACTGAGGTTAAGGTAGTACAGGATATTAGTAAAGAAGAGTTAAGGAAATATCAGTTAGAAGAGAGAGACTTAAGTAAGATTATAGGGGAATTAGAGTCGGCACATCCGAAAGGACACTATAGAATAATAGATGGTATATTATACATGGGTAGAGAGAATGGTAATGATGTTCTAGTAGTGCCAAGGGTAATGATTAAAGAAATATTAGTAGGATTACATGATAAGAATGGGCATCAGGGGATAGACCGTACTGTATCTCTGATAAATAGTAGATATACATGGAAAGGTAGATATAAAGATGTAAAGGAATATATACTAAAGTGTGAAGTATGCCAGATATCGAAGCAAGGTAGAATACCTAGAGTAGAGATGGGATCACTAGTGGCATCTAGACCTCTAGAATTAGTATTTCTAGATTTTGTGGGATTAGATAAGGCTTCATATGGAAGAGATAACGTCTTGGTTATTACCGACGCATATACAAAATTAGCAAAGGCAGTACCCACTAGGAACCAATTGGCCGTAACAGTAGCAAAGATATTGATGAATGATTGGATTTTCTGCTATGGGATCCCATTAAGGATACATACGGACCAGGGGAGGAATTTCCAATCAGAAGTAGTTCGAGAGATTTGCAAATTATTTGGTATAAGACAGAGTAGGACAAGTCCCTATCATCCGGAGGGTAATGGTCAATGCGAGCGAATGAATAGGTCAATAATTACTGTGTTAAGGACTCTTTGTAGCGAGGACAAAAGTCAATGGCCAATACATCTACCGAAATTAATTCATGCTTATAACTGCACTCCGCATAAAACCACAGGGTTTTCACCATTCTTTCTGATGTTTGGCCGGGAGGAAAATCTACCTGTAGACACACAGATGGGTTTAAGTAGGAGAAATGTAGAAAGTGATTGGTTTTGGGAGACGAGTAAAAAGATGGGTGAAATTAACCGGCGGGTTCTCAAATTACTAGGGGAAACTAATAGAGGTAAGAAGGAATCGAGTGATGATCTCGAAGTTGGGTGTGAGGTATTAGTAAAAAATAGAGTATTAGGCAGGCGGAAATTAGCGAATATTTGGGGCGATGTAAGTTTGACGGTAGAAGGTAAAGTAAGAGATACGTCTGCATATATGATAATGAGAGGGGGGTTAAAAAGGGTTGAGAATAGAAGGAATTTGAGAAAGGTGACATTTAAGTAGTGTAGTATGAAAATGTTGGGGCAACATTTTTTTTTGTAGTAGGGGTGGATGTTATAGAGTGAGTCATGATAGGTTTAGATTATATAAGAGCGCCTCGACTGCGAACGTATATTGTAGCTATCGCAATCGGTATTCCATAAATACACTGCCACTATCCGATGCACTGGAGTGGAACGCGTTCAGTAAATATTGATTCGCGTTTATGTTATTTGTTTCATTCTGATTTTGGTCACCAAACGTATAGTGTCAGTTATTTACTAACTAATATAGAATCGACGAACCCGCATACACGGTAAACTATTATTATTATATTATTGTTATTATTATTATTATTACATACTATCCTATATAGGTTGATACTGAATAAAGTTGATTAAAATAGAAACACAGTTGTTCTTTCTTCTGTGGATAACAGTACTACGTCTATACGGCGACCGTACAACATGTAAAAGGAAAACGTTTATTTGCTCACAAACTACTTATAATTTTACCACCTACTGGAACATATTATTTGACCTATAATGTTACGTTTCGGCAACTAGTTTCTGGTTGCTTGGGAGTAGTAGTAACCTTGTAACTTTGTAACATAGTGGTTTATACACTGCCATCAACATCGTGTGAGTTTTCGGCCGTGTTTTCGGAGTTATTTATACGCGATTTCGAACAGGTGTGTTTTTAATTTACGTTTAAAGAGTGGGGTTGAAGTGATTTCTCTTATTTTGTAAGGGAGGTTGTTCCATAATTTCTGGGCAGAAATTGAGAATTCTGTTTCTTGTTTACGTGATATGTATTTTGGATTATGTGCAAGTAATTTGTATACATTCCCAAGAAACCAAAAGTGGAATTCAAATAACCATTAATGGTTACGAGTCCTATTAGACTCGTAACCCTTGTCACAGATCCTATTAGAAGTCTAATAGGCGGTGTAACCATTTGTTACAATCACTATTAGACTCGTAACCCTTATTTATATATTGTTACAGATCCTATTAGAAGTATAATAGGCGGTGTAACATGTGGTTACAATCACTATTAGACTCGTAACCCTTATTTATATATGGTTACAGATCATATTATAAGTCTATATTATATATATAAATATAATATTATAAAATATAATTAGTTGTAACGAATTATACCTGCCTCGTAATAGGATCTTACGAACAAAAACAGCCTCATAATAGACTCATAACAACATTATGATAATGTCCTCATAAATTATATAAAAACAGACTCACAATAGTCTCATAACAGCATTATGGTAATATCCTCATAATAAACTACATACATTTTATAAAAACAGTCGGGTACGGCTAGAATACATATATTTTTAAACTATAAACTATAAATATATGGATATATATATAGATAGCATAAGATGTGTTTCACCATAGATTTATAGTTTACAATGTAAAATACAGATATATGCATTTAAATAATTCTGTTTGTATACTGTATTCTGTAATATACAAAGATTATCAACACTATATTATTATATAATTTAAAATTTAAATTGTAATTTAAAGTTTTCCTATACCATTGAATTCAATTTCTAATACAATAAAGTGGATCAACAAAATAGTAAGTAGACATAATATTATATTCTATATTAATATATTGTATATATATACCGTTGTAACTATATATTAGTTTAGTATTTTAGTTATTTAAAAAATAAATTTATTTATAATTATTAAAAGTTTCAACATGAAACCTTACGTTTTAATAATAATTATGATAAAATAAAGTGTATTATCATAATTAAATAACTCATAGAATATATATATATAATATATACATTATATTTATAACTAAATTATTTAGTAAATACAATTAAAATAATTATTATTTTATGAAGGATATTAAATATCGTATTATAATAATAATTATTTAATAATAATTTATTTATTAAATAAATTTATTTATAATTATTAAAAGTTTCAACATGAAACCGAACGTTTTAATAATAATTATGATAAAATAAAGTGTATTATCATAATTAAATAACTCATAGAATATATATATAATATATTATATACATTATATTTATAACTAAAATATTTAGTAAATACAATTAAAATAATTATTATTTTATGAAGGATATTAAATATCGTATTATTTAATAATAATTTATTATAAATTATAACATTTAATAATGTTATAATGTTACATTATAACAATCGTATTATAAATTATAATACGATATTTAATATCCTTCATAAAATAATAATTATTTTAATTGTATTTACTAAATAATTTATTAACTTTATTTTATCATAATTATTATAATAATAATTATTAAAACGTTCGGTTTAATGTTGAAACCCAGGGTTGAAACTGTTAACGGTGACTGGAGAAGCAGGCCGCCGATATATAGAGTTCAAGTTGGGCGTCCCATTAATATACTATACGCTTGATTTCACACCCTAAAATATTCCATACGAGTAATATACGTACGGCGTACGTCATACGCTGCTTATCTGTATTATCATATTAACACAAATACAAAAATACATATTATATATATATATATTATAATTATATGTATAATAATATAATCCATCGATATGTTATACGTTATATTAACTATACAATTAAATATTTGTTAATAAATTTGAATTTAATTAAATTTTAATTTATATTAGAAATTATTCAATTATAATTCGATTATATTACGTACACATGATATCGATATAGTTTTAGAATGCCCGTTTAATTTCAAGTATAATCAATATATTATATATGTATAATAATATAATCCATCGATATGTTATCCGTTATAGTAACTGTACAATTAAATATTTGTTAATAAATTTGAATTTAAATTAAATTTGAATTTAAATTAAATTTGAATTTATACTATTAGAAATTATACGGTACTACACTCACAAAAATATCCTAGTCATTTTCACTAGGTAGCCTAGTAATTTATGAAATAAGCTAGTCATTTATATAAATGACTAGCTTGTAAACGTATTATTTCTTATAAGCTAGTATTTTTTCAAACATGTATCATCCGCTAAAATTTATAAAATAAGTTTAACATGGTAATATAGAAATGACTAGCTTATAAATGATAAAAACCAAAAGGCTAGTAATTTTAAATAATAAATGACTAGCTTGTAAACTAAAATGACTAGGTTATACGTTTTATAAAATGACTAGGTCAGGATTTCACAATATTTCTTAAATTTTAGGCTAGTAAAAATGACTAGACTAAATGTTAAATGTATAATAATAACCTAGTCATTTATATATTCAAATAAATCTATATACGCATATATATAACAATCAATCAATATATATATATATATATATATATATATATAAATATATATATATAAATATAATCAAGTGATATAACTTAAATATTAAATTGCATGCAAATAGATGTATACAAATATATTTAATATTAATTAGTTAATAATAAATATATAGTTAATAAAATATCCCCCCTAAAAAATTATTACTAAAATAAATTATTTAAAATGTATAATAATCATAAATATTAGACATTGAGAATATATAATCAATTTATATATTATTAATATATGTTGCATTAAATACATATTTATAGACTCAAATGTCAATGATATCTGAAATTAAAAATATTTAGGTTGTCAAGCAGAAATTTAAAAAAAGTGTAAACAATTATTTCAAAATAATGATTCTTTTCTGTAGAATTGATGTAAATATGACTAAATTAAAGTTATATTAATTATTTAATATAGAACAAATAACATATCATACCTTTTATTTATTTTATTATATTTATTATATTGTTGTTTATCGAAATTAATTATTAATTATTTTTTTAATTGTATATTTAAGTTAATATACTGTTTAATAAATAAAATATTTTGTTTTAAAAACTTAAATTATTTAAGTATCCTATAGATTTTTCTAAATTATCAACTACAATTTTATCATAATTATATTGATAATACATTTCATGTTGAATAATTGTTCGATATTGAATATGTATCAATTGAATATTGATTAAATATTATATTCAATATTACAATTTTATTATTATTGAATTTAAGTTTTAATCTTACTTAAATGAAATTATATAATATATTGTAATATACGATTTAATTCTTTCATGTTACGATACTATTTATTAAATAGTATTTACTACACTAAGATACTAATATTTATTTTAATATTTTATTTTATATTTAAAACTACATCAACAACTTAACTTATTAATAGCTATAATAATATGTTCGCCTTCACGATGACAGCAGCATTCCGTAATAATCAATGACATGGTGCCTTAGAGATAACAATAGCAGTATGTGACGCCTTCGTAATGACCATAGAATCTAAGTGAAGCCTCATTAGATGCCGAATGATCAACGTACCTTCCAGCATTTCCATTATGCATGCTAGTAACATTATTCCATATGCAATATTATATTATAGTGTGTATTTAATAGATCATGGAATAAATATTCCGCCTGAAGGAATGCAATGAGAAAATGTAGTCATGCCAACTTTTACATTGGGACATTATATTGTAATTTAATCTTATAAATTACTAATATTGTAGGTAAATATTTTGTATTTAGTTATCATATTTTATTGACAAGCTTTATGTATGTTTCTTTATAGACATGTATATGTAAATATATAAGTGGTTATTGGTTGTTAGAAACGGAACCTGTATTTTGAAATAAACTACTACTATACACTGTCAAAGCGTTATAAGTTATATTGTTATAATACATAGAATATATCTTCATCATATAAGCTAGCATGTCAGTATCATTTAGTAATTAAAGTAGTGGTCATATGTTTATCAGTTTTGATTCATTTGTATATATTGTTGTTATGTTATAATCTTAAAAGCCACTCTTATGCTAAAGCAATCAGATTATAATGAGAGATAATACATATATGTATCAAAAACTATACACAAACCTATTACTTTATATTAAATATATAAGTTTACTTATAACCTTATTTATATATATTATATATCCATTTAGATGAAAACGGCAGCCCGTGATTATCATTGACATGACGTCTTCAAGATGAACCACAGCAGTCCATATACTTTCACCTTCGAGATAACAACTACGTTAGAAAATATTTATACTATATCAACTATATATTTATTATTATATGCTTATTTCGGGATTATTGTTTCCCGGACAGTAAAAGTTCTCCAAGCATCATGGTTCATTATAGCTACTCTCATATCGCTCGCCGATATACCAGTATCGCACTCCAGATTCCTGATGAAGCTTTCTGGTGGCCTTCCCCGTCTTCTAATTCCATGAGTAGGTTCCAAAAGAACTAGATCCGAAACAACTTCATCATCTATACGTAGGCGATGTCCAGTAAACTTTTAGAATCTACGTCTGATCTTTGTAGATATTCTTTCTATAGCCCCATACAGTACTTCGTTAGTAACTTTCTGAGACAAATGTACGTTTAATATAATTCGTAGAATTCGAGTATATGTGCCATCAAGTTGTTTGAGTAATGTTTTTGTAAGGGTCCAAGTCTCACATCCGTAAAGCAGAACCGATTCAACTGTTGTGTGCATGAGTCTGAGTTTTAGTTTCCTACTAAAAGTTGATTTTCAGATATTCCTCCTTTGATGACATATTCTCCAAGCAAGCGCTTTTCTGATTTTCAAATCTTTTGCACTGCTGTCTATCCATGCCCCTTTTGTACTTGAAGTCTTCAACCCTTTTCAGATTTGACCTATCTAATAGCTTTGATTTCAAACTGTTGATTAGTATTGTAACTCATGTATTTCGTTTTACCTGTATTCATGCTACTCATTTTGCTGATTTTTTGACTCGAGTGAGCATCTCTCGTGCTTCGTTGATACATTCACTTACTAATGCAATATCATCTGCGAAGTCCATATATATATATTTACTAAAATAAAAATCACTCAATCCACAGTAGTCCATGATATCCAGTAACGTGTTGCCTTCGAGATGACTACATCAGTCAATGATAATCAATGACGTGGAGCCTTAGATATGACAATAGCAGTCTCTGCTGCCTTCGTGATTATCATAAATCTCCGTGAAACCCTCTTAGATATATGCTAATATCATTATTCCATATTCAATCTTATATTATATTGTGTATTTAATAGATTGTTGAAAAAATATTTCGTCAGAAGGAATATAATGTGAAAATATAGTCATGCTGACTTTAACATTGGGACATTATATTGTCAGTCGATGCTGATTGCGTTCAGATGTGTTTAACGTTGCCCAGCTGTGCTGGAGGCCATTATTATTATTATCATTATAATTATTACATTATTTACCACTTAGCATATAATTAGAAGGGTTTTTTTAATCCGTTTTAGTAAGTATTTAAGTAGTGTAATTTTTTTCCCCAAATAAAGTGTAAACCGGTTTTTAGAGTTGTCCTCCTCATTTAGCCTAAATGTATACATTTCTAAATAATTTAACAATATATCATCATATAATATCCTAATAACTGCCTTATATAATAACAGTCAATTTAGAGCCTCATAACATCTACATATAATATCCTAATCAGTAATAATTTGTAATAATATTTGTATTAAATTATATAAATTATTTTCTAATAACTATTAAATTTGTAAAATTATTTTCAATTATTCTTACATTATATAAGGGTTACAATTCCTATCGCAAAAGTAACCTCGCAATTGTAACATGGTTTGTAACCATATCGCAAAATTACCGATATGTAACTTCGCAGAATAACTATTACCGAAACACCACCAAATCACAGTTTCATTTCTGTCGAAAAATATCTGTTACCGTAACGTTAGATATTTGCAATTTGGTTTCTTGGGTTGGTTTTTCGTTTTTCGTGTTATTTTCTATAGTATATCAGTAAGATAGTCGGGGTGATTATGATGAATGACTTGGTGGGATATCAGTGAGGTTTTGTATTGGATTCGTTGTGTGATGGGAAGCCAGTGAAGAGATTTTAGGTATGGAGTTATGTGAGTCCTTGAGTATTTGGGGATTCTGTAGACAGTTCTGTTGTATATTGGGTGAAATTCAGTGCTTGGTCAATTATGATTCCTCGATTTGTGCGTAGGGGAGTATTTTATATCATGGTTGTTCATCTGAATGAGTGGGACGATTGGTATAATTTGTGTTGTATTTATTAGTATTGCTTGTGTTTTATGGGTGTTTACTAAACACTGTTTAGTGATAGTGAGTTGGTTGAGAGCCAGAGTCGAATATCTTCTAGGCCGTTTAGTGTAGCTATGTTTTTTGATGGGTTTGGTAAGTTGCAGTAAATTAGTAAGTCGTCAGCATAGGTATGGAAGTTAATATCAGGATAGTTATCAAATATGTCAAATAGGGGAGATATGTATATATTAAACAGGATGGGGCCTATGACGGATCCTTGTGGAACTCCATGTGATAGTGTGCAGGGTTTGGATTTATATTTTTCTATGTATATTGAGTATGTTCGGTCACTGAGGTAAGAGGTGAATCAGGCAAGAACTACTTCACTTAGTCCGATGTTTTCGAGGTTATGTAATAGTATAGTATTATAAGTCGAGATAAGTCGAGCATAACTATGATTGAGGGATGTTGAGTAGGGAAGAGTCGTATTTTATCTAGTATGTGTGTTAGTGCTGTTTCTGTACTTTTATAAAGCGTAGGCACTCTGATATATATTAAGTATATTATTATCGTTTAGGTAAGTATTTAGTTGAGAGCAGACTACTTTCTAGTGTTTTAGATATGTATGACAGTTTAGATATCGGTCAGTAATTGAAAAGAGTGGATATTTCTAGTGATTGGTTTTGTATGATATGAGTGACGAGTGCCAGTTTCATTGAGGTAGGAACCATACCTGATGTAAGGGATCTGTCGATTATAGTTTTATAGTGGGGTGTAAGTCGGGTAGATAGTATATGCAGTAATAGAGTTGGTAGTGGATCAAGTTTGCATGCAGATGTGACAGCCTGTAGGAGCGAGTGGAGAGTTGTCAATGTTGGGGTGTTAAATTTACATATGAAGATTGTTATCGGTGATAGCTGTAGAGATGGAAGGGAATTTATTATGTTATTTATATTATTATTGAAGTAAGTATCAAAGTGTATAGGCATTGATTGTAATGAAATGTCTGGGATAATGCGAGTTATAGCACTGCCAAGTAAAGAGTAGGATATATCAGAGTTTTTTAGTATTATTCCCAGTAGCCTTAATCGTATCAATTTAATTGTCTTGTTTAGCTCTTATGGTTATATGTCTATGTATTGTAGATTGTTGTTTAATAAGAAGCAGGTCATCATTACTATTAGATTTTCTACATATTTTTTCTGCATCTCGCAGTTTGCGTTTAGTTGTGGAAAGTTGGGGGCTGAACCATTTAGTGTTGTTGCGTTTAGTGATTGTTTTGGTGATCAAAGGTGCATGTTTGTTCATTGTTTTTCTAATAAGCATATCGAAATTTGTGATGCCAGTGGGGTCAGAGGAAATATGTAGTAGTTTGTTGAGATCGTCGATGAAGTTAGTGATGTTTATGCTTTTAATTTGTCTGTAATGTATAGTTATAGGTTATTGTTTGTGTTTAGGAGAGTGTATTGAAAAAGTGACTATATGATGGTCGGTTATGAGTCGGTTAACAGTCATTTTTGTGATGGAGGTGTTCGTATCGTGAGTTATTATTAAGTCGAGGATGTTTCCAGTTGAGCGTGTTGGTTTGTTGACATGTTGAATACAGTTGTTGGATTCTATAGTATTATTAAGTAGTTTGGAGTAATGTGAATTATTGGATATAGGTATATTGAAGTCACCTAGAATTGTTGTATGCCTTGTTTGTGGTATTTAATAGATTATTCAGTTCTACAATAAATTTAGGAATGGAATGATGTGGGGTAGGGTGGCTCGTCAGTCATTAAATATGTTGCTTCAGTAAAAACTATAAACATATAATATATATAAGCAGTAGTGTAACAACTAAAAATTGTGTTATACTAAATTGAGTTGTCAATTTGATGTTTAATAACATTTTATAGGAAAAATACTTGTTTTTAATTAAATTTACTGCGCATGCGTAGCATTTATTTATCTTTAGTTTTACCTTGACAACCAATTAATTTATATCGTCTTCTAATTTAATTATATATTTAATATGCATTTAAGAGTATTAAGTATATTTAAATCAAAATAAGGATCTAACAAACTCAGATTTTAAATTTTATATAGTTAAAAATATTTTTATTTTTTTTAAATTAGAAAAAAATATAATATTAAACAATTTTATTGCGGTCATCTCAATGATAATAAAATTATATTATGGTAAAAAAAATAAAAGTCTAAAAACTAAGTCCTAGAAATTTTGTATTCATCTTTCCTTGAAAATATTTATTTTTTCTATAGAAATCATTAAAATTCAAATTATTCCTAGAAAAATATGTTAACAAATTTTTTTTATCATATATAGTAAATATATATTATATATTTATTAAGAATATAATAAACTTGATCTGAATTTTATTTTTGATTAAAAACAAAAAACAAAAAATATTCAATAAATAATAAACATAAAAAGTTCAATCCTAGAAATGATAAAATTATAAAGAAATTATTATTTAAAAATTTTTTTTTCTGCTATTCTGTTAATAATATTTAATTCTAGTACATATATATCGTATCAAAAAAATTCATTAATAGGAAGTATATTAAAAAATGTATTGAATTAATTTTGTATCTACTCCATTATAAGATTTCCTATCAATCCTATGTTAAAATTGAAAGTCATATTGACTATTCAATAGTTTACGAATTAAGTTAATTTTTTTGTATTGAATTATATTACATGTTTTCTAATATTATCTTACTGAAGCGATAAATTAGCTGACAATTTTATATTTGTCAAGCCGCTCTAATGTGGGGGCCTATATATTGAAATAAAAGTGAATAGGTGTGAGTTGATGGGATGGAATGTACATGAAAATGCTTCAGAGTGTAATTGTTCTAGATTTTTATTGTTGGTCATTTTAATATTATTGTTATAGAGAATACCAATCCCACCGCCATAGTGGGTGCCAGCACGAGGGAGGTGCACAAAATGGTGTATATTATTATTCAGTGATGCAATGATGGGTGTGTCGTTGGTAGATAGACACGTTTCAGTATAATAGTAGTAGTAGTAGTAGTAGTAGTAGTAGTAGTAGTAGTAGTAGTAGTAGTAGTAGTAGTAGTAGTA
>OZ025243.1:55177314-55481814 GCA_964019155.1 Osedax fenrisi
TGTTCTTGGGCCAATTCTATTTTTAATTTATATTAAACCTTTATCTGATATTATATGTACATTCCCAGAAATAAAATACCATCTATATGCAGATGATATACTGCTGTATGTTCCACTCTCACGTTTTTCTTCTAAAAACTCAAATGTACTTACGCGCTGTAGTAACGCAATTCATCATTGGCTTACAACTAATAATTTATTATTAAATACTTCTAAATCTGAGCTACTGAATATTCCTACTGGCTACCAATTCCCGACTGTATCTATTGATGATACCATTATTATTCCTAGTGATAAAATTACATATTTAGGTGTCATATTTGATAGGAATTTAACTTTTAAGTCACATATAGTTGAAGTATGTCGTAAGTCTAACTATGACCTCTACAATATTCGTAGAGCTAGAAAATTCATATCAAAAGATATAACGTTAATGTTGATAACATCATTAGTAATGTCTCGTTTTGATTATTGCTCATCTATTTATCACGGTTTACCCAATAATCTGATGATGAATATATCGAGAATAATCAGAATGAGCACAAGGATAATATACAGACAACGATTATCTGATTATACTAGTGTATCAAAGAGAATGGTTGATTGTAGAATATTTAATATTCAACAGAAATCTATATATAGAATACTGTGTATTATCCATAAAACATTGGTCAATAAAATGCCACGTTATTTGCATGCTACACTAAAATATAATACTCCATCTACTCGACTTAGGTCATCGAATGATAAACTTGTACTCGTCTATCATAAATCCAAGTTGATTCGAACAAGCAATCGTGCTTTCTCGTGTAGTTCACCAACGTTATGGAATTATATTCCTCTCCATATCAGATCAATACATTCTACACATAAGTTTAAGAATGTATTGAAATCATATATATTATCAACGAATTGATACTTGATTGTTTAATATATAATTATAATATTTTTTATAACTTATATTACATTATTGTTTATGTTTTTTTTTGTTTACTATATTTTTTTACTATATGTTTATGTTTATAATCATCTTCTTTTCTCACACTTATCAGAACAATCTTTGTTGTTATTTAATGAGTGTTTAAATAAAAATAAATCGTCTTATTATTATTATTATTATTATTAGTAGTAGTAGTAGTAGTAGTAGTAGTAGTAGTAGTAGTAGTAGTAGTAGTAGTAGTAGTAGTAGTAGTAGTAGTAGTAGTAGTAGTAGTAGTAGTAGTAGTAGTAGTAGTAGTAGTAGTAGTAGTAGTAGTAGTAGTAGTAGTAGTAGTAGTAGTAGTAGTAGTAGTAGTAGTAGTAGTAGTAGTAGTAGTAGTAGTAGTAGTAGTAGTAGTAGTAGTAGTAGTAGTAGTAGTAGTAGTAGTAGTAGTAGTAGTAGTAGTAGTAGTAGTAGTAGTAGTAGTAATAGTAGTAGTAGTAGCAGTAGTAGTAGTAGTAGTAGTAGTAGTAGTAGTAGTAGTAGTAGTAGTAGTAGTAGTAGTAGTAGTAGTAGTAGTAGTAGTAGTAGTAGTAGTAGTAGTAGTAGTAGTAGTAGTAGTAGTAGTAGTAGTAGTAGTAGTAGTAGTAGTAGTAGTAGTAGTAGTAGTAGTAGTAGTAGTAGTAGTAGTAGTAGTAGTAGTAGTAGTAGTAGTAGTAGTAGTAGTAGTAGTAGTAGTAGTAGTAGTAGTAGTAGTAGTAGTAGTAGTAGTAGTAGTAGTAGTAGTAGTAGTAGTAGTAGTAGTAGTAGTAGTAGTAGTAGTAGTAGTAGTAGTAGTAGTAGTAGTAGTAGTAGTAGTAGTAGTAGTAGTAGTAGTAGTAGTAGTAGTAGTAGTAGTAGTAGTAGTAGTAGTAGTAGTAGTAGTAGTAGTAGTAGTAGTAGTAGTAGTAGTAGTAGTAGTAGTAGTAGTAGTAGTAGTAGTAGTAGTAGTAGTAGTAGTAGTAGTATGAATATATCATTCCACAAATTACCAATAATATATATAACTTCAATCATATACCACGTCAAGAATTAAGGAGAGGAGGCGGTGTAGGTATTCTATATAAAAAATCTCTTAAACTAACCAGCTTCACAAAATATATACTACCTGGATCTGAATGTATCATAGCTATATTCAATATTCACTCCAATAAAATTATACGCTTTATTATTATATATCGACCACCATCAAATAATTACATATCTTTTCTCAATGATCTCAATGACTTATTAGCTACTACACAATTAGATAATACTATATTACTAGGCGATTTTAATTTTCATGTTAATTTAAATGATACACCTTCAAGTAATCTAATCTCACTTACAGACTCACACTCACTACATCAACATATAAACAAGCCCACACACATAGGAGGCAATACATTAGATTTAATTTGTACTTCTATATATTCCACACAAATACTAAAAGTACTTAATATTAAATATCTCATTACAGACCATTTTGCTATAATATTTAATATCAATATTCCAAAACCAAAAATTAACACACAATTAATTAATTATAGAAAACTTACTAATATCGTCCACGAACTTCTCTCCAATAGTATTATAGAAATTAATCATGATAATATATCGGCGATAGAACTAAATGATCATCTATCATATATACTAAATAAATATGCTCCCATTAGAGTTAAATGCATAAATAGTCGTACAAATAAATGGTTTAACTCTGATACTTTATTAGCCAAACAGGAAATGAGGAAAACTGAAAGATATTTTTAAAAATATCCATCAGAATCTTCCTTAGAATCCCTACTCAAGGCTAAGAGTTATTTTAAAAAATCTATAGAAATAGCTAAGAATAAATACTACTATACTGAAATAAATCAATCAACCTCTAATCAAAAACATCTCTATGGGATAACTAATTCTTTACTAGGAAAATCAAAAGAAAGAGTCCTTCCAGATAACATACTATGCAATAATTGTTCCAAATATTTTGTAGATAAAATAAATATTCTATGTAGTACATTTAACAATAATCAACATAATATACACAATATATCAATAGACCACTCGACTTTAATTAATCAATACCTCACAGAATTCCAACCCCCTTCCAATATTCTAATTCAAACATTATTAGCAAATTCTAACTCTACATCCCCACAAGATCCATTACAACTTCCTTTAATGAAAATAATAGCACCGTCAATATCCATTCCCTTAACTACAATTTTTAAAAACTCACTAACTACTGGAATAGTTCCCCCTGAATATAAACATGCAATAATTACACCCATACTTAAAAAACATAAACATGACATAAATGACTTGAAAAACTATCGCCCAATATCACAACTTCCTACTATATCTAAATTACTAGAACGAGTAGTTACTATACAATTGAAAGATTTTTTATATTCTAACAATTTAATAGATAACTACCAAAGTGCATACAGAACAATTCATAGCACCGAGACAACCGTAATTGATGTCTTAGATAGTATTATTACATCCCTTGATAATAATAATCATACACAACTACTTCTTCTCGACCTTTCAGCAGCTTTTGACACTCTAGACCACGATATTCTAAAACATAGATTGATTGAAATAGGAATAATAAATACAGCTCTAGATTGGATGATGCCCTTTGTATCTAACCGTACGTTTACTGTAAAATTAGGAAAGGAATATTCTAATTATAACTCATTTGATACAGGTGTTCCTCAAGGATCTGTACTTGGGCCACTACTATTTATCATATATATTATACCACTTTCTAATGTTATCAGACAGTTTAAGCATGTTAAGTATTATTTATATGCAGATGACATTCTATTATATACTGAATTATCAAAATATAATTCTGAATTTGATAATGAATTATCGAATTGTGCTAATGCTATTTACGCCTGGCTTACCGATAATAAACTATCGCTAAATACTGATAAATCTGAATTGTTGAATATTCCCAGTAACTATTCCAACTTTCCACAGATATTCATCAATAATAATGAAATAACCCCAAGCACGTTAATCAGATACTTAGGGGTCATAATCGATGACAACTTAAATATGAATCGACATGTAAGTAGCATGTGTAAAAAAGCTAACTACGAACTGTACAAAATACGCAAGATAGGTCATTACTTAAATAAAAGAGCTACAACAATTCTAACTAATTCATTGGTGTTCTCCTCTTTAGATTACTGTAATTCGCTCCTAATTGGTCTACCGAAATCTACTTTACTTCCTATCGATAGAATTATTAGATCGGCAGTTAGGAATATCTATCGACAACCAAGACACGACCACTCAAGTATTACTCTGAAAATGAAAGAAAGCAGAATCTTGAATGCATCAGACCGTGCTGAACAAAGAATACTGAATATCACTCATCGAACGTTGACCCATAATCAGCCTACGTATATTAGATCACATCTAAAATTCGTAGTTCATAATAGATCATTACGATCTAATATTGATACTCGACAACTTAAAGTCACTATACCAAAGCTGAAACGTACCGCGAAACGGGCATATTCTTATATTGCTCCAACTAAATGGAATGCTTTACCACTAAATTGTCGTCTTGTTATAAACCCTGTTGCGTTCAAAATACGTGTTAAACAGTATTTAATCGATAGAAATTAAATTGTTTATTTATTTCTAGTTGTTGTCTTTCATACACTTATCAGAACACTAATGTGTTATGAAATGAGTGTTTAAATAAAACGTTTAGTAGTTGATTAGTAGTAGTAGTAGTAGTAGTAGTAGTAGAAGTAGTAGTAGTATTAGTAGTAGTAGTAGTAGTAGTAGTAGTAGTAGTAGTAGTAGTAGTAGTAGTAGTAGTAGTAGTAGTAGTAGTAGTAGTAGTAGTAGTAGTAGTAGTAGTAGTAGTAGTAGTAGTAGTAGTAGTAGTAGTAGTAGTAGTAGTAGTAGTAGTAGTAGTAGTAGTAGTAGTAGTAGTAGTAGTAGTAGTAGTAGTAGTAGTAGTAGTGGTGGTGGTGGTGGTGGTGGTGGTAGTAGTAGTAGTAGTAGTAGTAGTAGTAGTAGTAGTAGTAGTAGTAGTAGTAGTAGTAGTAGTAGTAGTAGTAGTAGTAGTAGTAGTAGTAGTAGTAGTAGTAGTAGTAGTAGTAGTAGTAGTAGTATTAGTAGTAGTAGTAGTAGTAGTAGTAGTAGTAGTAGTAGTAGTAGTAGTAGTAGTAGTAGTAGTAGTAGTAGTAGTAGTAGTAGTAGTAGTAGTAGTAGTAGTAGTAGTAGTAGTAGTAGTAGTAGTAGTAGTAGTAGTAGTAGTAGTAGTAGTAGTAGTAGTAGTAGTAGTAGTAGTAGTAGTAGTAGTAGTAGTAGTAGTAGTAGTAGTAGTAGTAGTAGTAGTAAATATATATTTATTATAATTGTGAGGTTATTAATAACAATTTATAATAATTAATAAATATTTAAGGAGTTTTCCTTTATAAATTTAATAACATTGATCAAAACTTAAAATATATATAATTTTTAGATGAAATTTATTTTATAAAGAGAAAATATTATAATTATATATTTGGAAATAATTAAATATAATTATTTAATGAAATTAGTATCCATAACTAATATTGATTATTATTTATATACTGTGAGGTTGTAGTTATTTAACTAGTGATTATATAGTTCTTATAGGATACAGGATTATATACAGATGGTATTCAGATTTAGAATTGTGTTTAGTACATGCTAATATGCATATTAATCTAATGTTAAAATAGATGATTATTGTTAAAGGGAAGCACTACGTTCGCGGGCTTATATGTAAATAGATACGAATATGACTAGTTTTAAAAACTCTCCAACTTGAAATATTTTAACATCATTTTTTCTCATGTGTAATAATAATTCTTCATTCTATAATATGATTGTATTTTTTTTATTATATACATTTGTTTTATAATAGCAGTAATTCAAAAAAAATAAAATAAAATGAAGACAAATAGAAATAACATTGTATTATGCATTTGAATGTTTTCTAAATATTCTGAAAATTATAGCAATTTTTATAGAATAGAAAAAAAGTTCCGGACTTTTTAATAAATCAACATTCATAAAATAAATATTCTGAGAAAACAGCTATCAACGTTTAATGAAATATGTTCATGTAATTATAAGACTCATACACTTTATACAATCATACAAATTATAAATATCATTTTTACTCATAAATATAGCGAATTTAAGTATAATATTTTCATGAAATGATAGATAAATAATTATATATCTTGTTTTCAATATAATAATTTTTTTTGTTTTAAATACAATTTTGAACGTAGTACTTTCCCTTAAGTATATTTGTAACAAAATTATCAATTTCTATAGAAAAATTATAAAATCAAATGATGTAGGATCACCTAATGTAAATGTATTGCATTATACTAATATACTAATATATCGAATTTTATGGAGAATTGTAATTGAATTTTTGACTTGATTGAATCGTAATTGTAGAATTTTGAATAGTAAATATAAAATATATCTGTTCACTCAACTATATATTATGATGTGTGCTTTGAACGAACATTATAATATGTTTATATATAATTATTTTAGGAATTAATGTAGTTATGTAAATGACAACAAATATTTAACATATATATATATATATATATATATATAAATTAATAATATAAATCAAATAAATATAAATCAATTATATAATTGGTATTTTTTTTTATAAAATTGTGTACATGAATTATTTTATTAATTTTAATTTATAAAAACCAGAGTTTTCTAACAAAAACTATGATATAAACTTTAGTGGTATATAGGGTGTCCGTATTATAACACAGTGTTCTAACTCGGAGATGGATACCGAATACGGACACCCTCGTTATCTATTGAATAAAAAGATTAAACAAAATGTTAAAATCACAATAATATCTAGAATCATGTAATATCGACTTTGGAGGTACTGGTAGAAAACGTTGGTGTGTTAGAGAGAGGTTTTCTCTTTCGTACCGTACGTGTTGCCTCTCTTCTTGAGGTCTGTAGCCATCGGATGTCGATAGAGTAGGTAATCTTAGTAGTAGAGCTATGGTGAATGAAGGTCCACTTTGTAATATCTAGTATATCCTCTTAAGAAATATTAATGTTACGCTTGCATTATTTCATCGTTAGTGAATTCATAAATAAATTATTTACTAATTTGTTTTGTTTACTTTTAATTTATTTTTGTTATGTTTTCGTTATTTATTTCCATTTTGTTTTTAGTAATATTGTTAATTTAATTTTTATAAATAGCATTGTATTTATATAAATAATTTGTATATACACATATTTATAATTATATATCTGATGAAATGTTTCGAGTTTGATCTTAATAAATAGTGTACCTACATATCATGGATGCTGTGTACACAATAGGGGAGTATATTTGTATTATATATATATATATATATATATATATATATATATATATATATATATAATTTGATCTCATATATATGAAGGAAGTGACGTCATTAGTATTTATTAGTAACATGTCAATATTAATGGATTATAATACCAATAACTAATGAATATGTATAATATATACATGGAATTCCATGTATATTAATATCAACATATGTTATATATATACCTATCATAGATTATACACAAGTGGTAGAGTACATTATTAAATAACATATTGATGTTTATATATTTGTACATTCCGATTAAATCATTGTAATTATAATACGACTTATAATATATTATATTATATATTATATATTACGTATACGTTGACATTATACAGCAGTAAAATTAAACCGTTCATATAACCCATATACAATGCATCATAGATCCATATGGTACGTTTATATTTTAAGCTACAGAAATATCAATCAAAATGTAGGCGTGTTCTCCGCAAATAAATGTTAATAACCGCCACATATTTGCGTGTGTGTAACGTGACTAATCGATATGTCACGTGACGCCTATCTTATCGTGCATATCTACCATCATCATCTCATAATGATCATCACATATATTTATGATAAGTTAATTTTATATACAATTGTATGTAATTTCACTTATTTTATAATAGCTATTATATATCTATTTAAATATACGTACGTCGTACGTTATTAAATAGCATTGTGTTCGTGTTGAGTAATTTTCAATTTACATTATGTGTATATGTGGAATATAAACACACACATATATATATATATATATATATATATATATATATATTAACAATACGGACAAATGTAATATACATAAAACGTACCTCGCACAACACATTATGATATAGCGCAATACATGTATGTTTAATACACATTGTGTATACATGTGTAAGTAAAATGCAATAAAAAACAATGTAGGTTTTATTATTTATTATTAAATACATATATTCTTTAACTTGTTAGTACTTGTAGCAACATTATTCTTTGTTTGATTTTCTTTCATTTTCAGTGACTTCACGATTTTCTTAAGTTTATTTCAGTGTATTTTGTTGTCGATGCTCTACTTCAATATAGGCATATTCGAAAAGGTTTATTACGGATGTAGTATAGGACATTATGTGTGTATCATTTGTTACGCATAGTGTGCATTATAGTGAGCGATATAGCATAGCTTATTTACTGATATATCATCAAGGTATTATGCTTAATGTTACACTTTATTTATACTTATCACGTATTTATAATGATTTCAAACAACTATTCTTTAAATCAATTAATATAAAACTATAGTATATATTACATTATCCAGTATAAATTATAGGATTACATATATTTAAAACAATATATATATATATCTATATTTTCATATTTATCATTAATAATATTTTATGAATATTTCACTTTTAAATCTATAAATATTGTCTTATTTTTATAAATATACTGTCATGTTAAGCATATATTAACAATACCTCCTATAACATCGATATTATAGTAGGTATTGATATTAATGTATATTATAAAATAAATATTTTGTTTGTATATTTATTAAAATATAAATATTAATTTCACCACACTCCGTACATATCAGGGCCGGCTTAAGCATACTATGGGCCCCGGGTAAAAAAAACACATAGGCCCCATAATAATTTGTATAAGATATTAATAGGGTCATTCTATCAATAACTAATATATTTATAACTATTACATTTTTATATATATATAAATGATATAGGTTATATTATTATTCTATGCATAGTAACTGCCTGTGTGGCTCAGTGGCAAAGGTGTCAGACACACAAGCAGTAAGACACGGGTTCGAGCCTCGTCCGGATCATTAATTAATTTTATTAAATGGGTCTTAAAATATTATTTAGAAGTGATCTTATATAATTGTGTATAAATAAATGATCGGCTCTCGTTAAAACCATGGATTCCTTAACATGAGAGCGGCTTCGAAGGGACATTAGAGCCATATATGGTTATAAGTGAAAACTTCATCTAAGTTACTGGATGGGATGAAAGGACACCAAATAAAAATAACAAATAACAAAAAAAAATAATACAATTATGTACAAATATTTAAAATCTTTAAATTTTGAGTTTTATAAATGTTAGTATTTCATATATATGTACATGCTTCGTGTGAAGGAGGTGCCCTATAATATATAGAGGTGGAACTCATTCACTCCATGGATGGACATATATAGTAAGTTGCACCCTTCAATTCATTGCAATATAATATTGTATAAGATAATAAATTAATTAATTAGTAAAAAATAAAAATTATATAAGTATAATTAAATATTTATATTACTCGATTTCATATCTAAAAAATGAGTAGTATGTATTAATTATAAATTTAATTAATTAGCATTGATTATAAAGATAATGTATCCATACTTAAAAGTATTTATTATGTCAGAAAATGCCATAGAAAATTATTTATAAGTTTAACTTTCGAGAAGCTTAAACTATTATCTCACAAGTTTAATTATTTGCCATTAAATACAAGGTATATTCGGATGAAAATTTCTACATTTATATATATATCTATCCCACCATATATTGTATATAATAGTGTTTGGATAGTCCATTCCTTTGAGGTGTATATCAATACAGTATAATATATATTAAAAAATGTACCTACTTATCAATTAAATTGTTAAATATTGGTAGAAAATAGTTATTTTGAACTTGCATATGATGTAAATTCAATATGTGATCAAGTGATATCATTATACTAATTCTTTTGTAATTTGTTTTATTTGTATACTCCAATAAAATTCTCACAATCATTTATTTTCTAGCCTATATATTTAGAGAGTATATACATATTTTTTATTACCGCTATTATTTTCTCAATTGAACCCAATTGCAACACTTCCATGATCGACTTTATTCTACAAAGTAATTAGCTTCAAGTTTTTCAAAAATTGAATATCAAATGCTTGCATTTTACTGAATAAATACATTGACTCTATTAATGTAATTTACGTAAAGTACATATATAATATCAGATATATATCGTAGTTATATAACTTATGTAATAATATGAAGTCCACAATATAATGCACTATAGTTATTATATTATAATATCATTAGCTTGTGATGACCATCTTATATTCGATAATACTTTTAATACAAAATAGTATATCCTTTCTTTAATCTAGATGTTAAAATATTATATATTTAGGTTTGCTAAATAAACTATATTGATTTGGTATGAAACCAAAAATGTTGCTGCAATTGTAGTTGATTCAACGGTATTTTTCCCAATCATATTTAACAAAGGCGCAGCTCAGGGGGTCCGTATTGTCAATAGACTGGTTTATTATGAAATATTGCATTTCATTTAATATTCCAGACATATTGCTGACATTGTCATAATCTTGAGCTCTATAATCTTTTATATTTATATTATTATTAAAAAATATTCTAATAAATCATTAGCTAAATATTTACCAGTGTGATAATTAATCTCTAGGTAGGGATTATATCCTATCCTTTTTCTCCCAATCTCATTCTTACATCAATACATATTAAATAATCATACCTTACTTGGCATATATGATGACGATTGTTAACTGATCTATGTGATATATCTTGAGTTGAGTCTACTGATATACTATATAGCCTACTGTATAATATTTTGAATTTTGATTTCTTCAATAATTTATATCTCACCTGTTCTCATTTTAATATCGTCATTGTGGGCGTGTATATGTAAATATATATACGAGGGTGATGTTAATATAATAATTCGTTTGTAAGTAGCCTACTAGTTAGCTAATTGCAAAAAAATATCCTTTAGTTTTATATATATATATATAATATCATTTTCAATAAATATAAATATAATTATTATGTAAATATTCTAGTAAAAAGATAATAATTTAGAAATGTTTGTAAAATTCACTTTTCTCATATGCCTAAATAATTCATATTTAATTAATTTATTATATTATTTTTATTTATTTAATTAAAATTAATAGTATATAAGAAAATAGAATGTATAAAAATACTCTTTATACATTTTTTTTATTTAATAAATAGTAAAAAAATGTTTCTCAAATAATTGATGGGCCCCCCAAAATGTTGGGCCCCGGGCAATTGCCCGGTTTACCCCCCCTTGAGCCGGCCCTGGTACATATGCGTCCCAGCGTTAATAGGTTGTAATTCACCGATAGGTTACAATAATAATATTATGATGTTACAATATAGTCTATAGAACACTATAATTATATGATATATATCATATATATATATATATATATATCATATGAATATATGCTTATATCATGCATCATGATGTTCATAATTTTTTCTTCAATTCGATCGTAATTATTTGATCTTTCTCGTAGCTTGGAAGCTAAAAACTCTCCAGCAATGGCTAACTTATCTTTTATTGGTTCGCTCTAAAAATGAGGGGTTACTTATTATAAAATAATTAACATGTGATTGCACAAACATATAAATACTTACACAATAGGGTTATAAATATTCAATAAAATTATGGCTTATAGACAAATGAGATGAAGAATTTTTTTCAATACAAATTTTGAGAAAAATAAGTTATTAAAATTTTTGATTTTGAGACTTTTTGAAAATATAATAAAAGTTATATGTAGATTAGTTATATATTATTTGCAATATTAAATATTAAAATAAATATGAAATCTTTTTGTATATTTTGATTAGTATACAAATTAAATATATATTGAATATAAAAATAAATCGAATATTAACAATTGTATACTTAGAAATACTAATAAGCATGGACATTTCAGTGAGGTACTCAACAACATAATATATATATATATATACATACCTGGGTATTCATGTTGATATTTTCTTCCGAGTTTGAAGTTGATACTGATATTGTGAGTTCTACATCGTTAATATCAAGGTCACCCTAAAATGATTGATTAGATATTATAAAATAATTCTCAAATGCAAATTTGAGCGAGTGACTCTAATTATAAATATACTAACTCTAAATATAAACAAAAGAAAATAGAATATTGTTAAATATGTGTAAATTCAAATATTGTAATGTCTGAAATTATATTATAAATATTGTAAACTTTATACAAATTCTCTGTTATCATTAATATGTATACATTATGTAATATATCTATAACTATTCTTGAGATTTAAATTGTCTTAAGACATTCCTTAATTACCTGGTTATATCTCTGTCATAATAAACAAGAACCGGGTATTTCTAATAGAGTGAATACCCGGATATACCAGAGAACCGGGTACCCATCTATAGATGGGTGTGTCCATATATATGTGTGTGTGGGTGTGTATTAAGGTTGTATACAACCTTAATACACACCCTCACACACATATATATATATATATATATATATATATATATATTACGAACCATATCTATACTAGACGACCTACTTTCAAAGCTATTTTCTACATGTATGGGCATTTGTTTACCATGCTGTATAGTATATTTATAAACATAAGTATATTTGTATTATTATATAATAATATTATATTATCACATTATATATCTGAAATCATTATTTAATACTCACTTTTATATGATATCCAAACCTCTACGTTATATTATATATATATATAATACTAGATATTATAATATCCACTATATATGAATATAGAATATTCAGTATGTGTTGTTCTATTTCATCGTAATTTACAGCACAGTCTCGTATCTTGCAAGCCAGCAACTCTCCATCAATAGAGAACTTATCTTTTATTGCTAACTATTCGCTAAGATGAATATCACTCTAAACTGTTGGGTTATTTATTATACAATTAACCCCCTTAAATAATATGCAAACCTATCCGTTATATATACAACTTTTACATGTAAACACTATGTAGATCCCCCATTGAAATTGTAAATATACATGCGAATGCGCATACATGCATATACACACTTATATTATATTATGTAACGTATAATATAGTATATTAAAATATACTATGATAATACTAAAATAACCTGAGCTTAGCCAGCTCTCTCTTAGTTTCCTCCAATAACGGAGAAAGCGGCCTCATCATTGATATCTTCTTGTGATGGTCTCACCCGTCACTCATTTCTTATGACAATAATGCTGGTATTGTTATATTTTCTATATATGTATATATGTATATATTAGATGATGAAAATCAATAAAGTCCTTATGTTCCCTTATGAGATGTTTGAATTCATATTGACGAGATATGGGAATAATAGTGTTTGACCTTGGTGACATTTTCAATTGATCACGTTCCCTATGTCCTTTGTTAGCCACTTGATAATATTATAGGTATGTATATGCATATATAACACATGTGTATATAACACATGTGTTGTTGAGGTTGTTAATACATTGTTATACTAACTCCAATGTCAATGATTGGTATACCTATAGATATATATCTCGTCAATGTGAACTTTATTGATTTTCATTGTTTAATATCACTTATAAATTATAAATTAATATACACATATATATATATATATATATATATATATATATATATATATATATATATAATATATTATATATTATATATAATTGATTACAATTAACTTTAAAATATAAAATATTACTTATATAATTAAACTTATAAATTAAAATCTAATATACATATATATATATTATTATCAGATTTGGTTTTAACAACCGGGTAATTGTAGAAGCAGAGCTTATCGAGACAATTACCCTTTATTATTTTGACAAGTCCTAAAAAAGTACAATTATAATTGGAATAATAAATTCCTGAAAAAAAGAATAAACTATATATAACATAATGTTATATCTAAGTTGACTTCCTGTTTACACTAAATCTAATTATGAATAAGATCAAATAATTGTACTTATGAAGGACTTGAAAAAATTATCAAAAATCATCATATAATATATAAAAATAAACAAAATAAACATTAAGAAAACTAAAACGACTGAAAAACTAAAAACAGACAAGAAAGGTTAAGAAGAGTAAATATATGAAAATTTAATATAAAGAATAATAAATATATGTTTGGCAAATATTCAAAAATAAATTTATAAATTATCTACACAAAGTAAAAAATATTTAGATAGTTTTCATAAGTCGAAGAGTAGTTATAGTATAAAATATGGAAAAAAGAAGAAATTAATGTAAAAATGTAAAATGTAAAAGTCTGAGTAAAGATAAAATGTATTAAAAATAGTATATAATATTATATAAAAGCGTAATTATAGTATAAAATATGGATAAAAAGGAGAAATCAATGTAAAAGTCTGAGTAAAGATAAAATTTATTAAAAATAGTAAACTTATTAAAAATTAAAAAAATGTTAAAATATAATTTGAAGTAGAAAAATAATAGTAGATTAAAAAATCACAAGGTTAAAAAATAATTAAAAATATTATTACTGAAAAGGGAAATAGATACTAATTTTCTTTTATCAATATTTAATTCATTCCAAAGTCTTGGTCCATATGTCGTTAAAGAATTATTCATATAGTTATATTTATTATAAGGTTGAATGAAATCAAAAGTACTTCTTGTATTAATTTTTTTTTTAGTTATTCTTTTATAATGTTTATAAATACTTTGACTACAAGTTTTATAATATATTCTATGCATAAATATTAGTGTTTTATATTTACACAAATCAAAGATATTTAATAACTTATGATCAATAAATAATTTTTTTGAACTAAAATCTATAGGTTTAGAAAAAACTAATTTTAATACTTTTTTTTGTATAACATAAATACAGTCTATATTAGATTTATATGTATGCCCCCAAATTTCTAAACAATAAATTAAATGGGGATAAAAAAGTGCATAATAAAGTTTAATCATAGCTGATTCATTAAGGCAAAAAGATACATTTTTTATGATCCAATATATTTTTAATAATTTATTCTTTAGAAATTGAAAATGATATTTCCAGTTCAATGAATTATCAATGATTAGTCCAAGGAACTTTGTTTCAGATACTTGAACTAGAAGCTTATTTTCAATTTCTATTTCAAATTCTATATCATTTCTAAATGACATGCAGTGAGTTTTATCAATGTTAATTGTCAACTTATTTGATTTTACCCATATATATATATATATATATATATATATATATATATATATATATATATATACATTACATGTATTGCTTAAACAATATAATAACATACAAGCACATGACATTTATTTAATTTAAATACTTTCAATTTTAAAAAGAATTTATGTATTGCTTAATGTATAAATATACACCATAAATATCACATTAAATCACTATAATATTATCAATATATAAATTATTTATTTTTATATTTTCCTAACATATGTATTGAATTCAGAAAAATATGTATGTTCTTGACTAAAT
Organism: Osedax fenrisi; assembly: GCA_964019155.1. NCBI lineage: Eukaryota > Metazoa > Annelida > Polychaeta > Sabellida > Siboglinidae > Osedax > Osedax fenrisi. Next base: position 55,193,015 of record OZ025243.1, read on the forward strand.
AAAATAAATGGATAGGTATACTAGATAGATATAGATATATATATATATATATATATATATATATATATATATATATATATATATATATATATATGTTGTCTCCGGAAAACGGAGAATGATAGTTCTCGACAGGTTATAGATTTATTGAATGGAAACTGGACGTGGATGGGGAATGTGGTGTGGTTCGTGGATGGACGTGGATGGGGGTGGGGTGTGGTTCGAGGATGGGGTAGATAGGGAATGGGTGCTTTCGTGGATGGGGGTATATGGGGAATGGAGGATGGACGTATTTGACGAATCGCGAATAGAGGAAACCTCAAACTAAAACAAATATGAATACATATTAAACATCATAATATCAACAAGCATGATTAAATATGTATCAATCGAGAAGTTCTCACAATTAATATGATATGATTAACTAGCCTTTCAGTGTACGCTGTTAACACTAATAAACCATATCATACCGAACTTCTCGATAATAACGAGATCACGTGATGGGCGTGGTGGGCGTATATCTAATTAAATAACTAGATTAAACTAGTTAATCTAATTATAAACTACGCTCTCTTTTACAATTTACAAAACTGAAATCAAATTATATAAAAAACAAATAACAAAATATATTTAATCAACATTCATCCAAATTACATAACATTTACATTCGTTCAAGGCACGTCAACTAATTGAAATTTACAAAATAGAAATCAAATTATATAAAAAACACAAATCACAAAATATATTAAATTAACATTTATCTAAATTACATAACACATGTATACTTCATGCACAACATATTTATAAATACCTACACACAGTTATACACGTAGTTGCCATACTACATATATATATATCTATATATATATATATATATATATATATATATATATATATATATATATATATATATATATTTATATATATAAATATATATATATTTAAATACTAATAAATTATATAAATATATATAACCATATACGGAAGAGGATGCTTGATTCGTCTTATTAACATCACCTGATTCCATGCAGATACTGTTATATATATTGGATTATTTACTATGATGCTCTGAACATATATAATGTAACTATTTAATATTATATATATATTATATATATATATAATATATATTATATATATATATATATATATATATATATATATATATATATATATATTATATATATATATATATATATATATATACTGACAATCCGAAAAGACTCAAGACTTATATCGAAGCAGTTTGAAATAAAATAATGATTAAGTTTAAATAAAGTGTTAAACATCTATAGGTATCATCTATATTGTATATATACTGGCATATATAAATAATAATATAAGGTATTGTTACGTATAATAAAGTTTAGTAATATAATATAAATATATAAGATAGTAATATACTATAGTATACTATGAAAATAACCTTAGATTTAAAATCTCACTTTCAGTTTCTTCTAGGTTAGGTGAAAGAGGTCTGAATTTGTAGCTCCTCTCAAATAGGCTAGCCATTTCCTATGACAATAATGATTGTATTATTATATGTGTTACTGTGATTTAAACACAGATTATAGTATATCATCAGCATAATGGGAACATATATATTATAATAATGTAGTCTTAATGATTATGATTATTTTAATAGAATACTTATAAAATAAGGTATACCTTATTTTATAAGTATTCTATTAAAATAATCATAATCATTAAGACTACACTATATGCGTATATATAAGCGTATACGCTATATGAATATATATATTCATATATCATGAAAATATACTATTAATGTTATACAATATACATTGAAAAATAAGTATTATAAATAAATATATACATATTATGTATGTATTATATACATAATATCAATGTAATATTATATTATAATATTATAATATCTATACATATTTAATATAATGTACATATTGTGTTGTACATAGGTACCTATGTAACCATAACTTTTTATTTGTTTAGGGTATCTATAAAAACGAAAATATGACTTGTATTGTAGAATTTAATAAGGTTTATAGTGAATATAATAATATTAATATTAGGATTAAAACCTACATATAAATATCATAAATAATTAACTTTATTCTATTTTAGGTTTGATTACCAATGTATCATATCTATATAGATATGATAATGTGTTTTTTAAAATTAATGTATTTGTAATACATTTTACCAATAGAAAACTTATTAAATTCTATAATAGACTTCATATTTTTGTTTTTTTAAATTGATATCTAAATAGTTATGATCAAAAACGTGCAACTAAAACGCGTTAATAAAATATTAAATGTGGATTATCATATTCCATCATATTTAAAATTATCATAATTATTATGATTTAATTTCAAGCGATATATTACTATTCGTGTCTATAAAAGTTTGTGATCTAGGGACTTCATCCATTAGATATATATGCATATATTATATACATAGGAGTATACAAGTATATTGTATTGCACTGTAATTAACTAGACAATCATTAAATAACGTAATAATTACATTTAAAGTTACGACATTTAATGTATAATAATGCCACATTATTTTTGAAATAGTAATTATTATATGAAAAATACGTTTGTATAGTGAATTATACATACTAATAATGGTTATGTATCTCCGTAATCCATTTGTTTATAAAAAATATAAGTGGTTTACTGATGTTAATTACTGACATTTGTGAAATAATCTAATTAATATTATTTAATAAATAAAATAGATTTATTGAAATATTTAAAATATATTTTTATTATTTTAAAAATCAGGTCATATAGGTCATGCTAGGTCATGTGACTTGTTTTTTTAATTTTAATTAATCGAATTGACGTGCAATGCACGTCGTGCAACCCTACACCAAGGACATGTGTCCTTGCCTACACTCGCTACCCGGTACGTCTCTTACATTACTTGACTGCCCTGCATTGCCTGTTATATAATATAAGGTAATAACTATCAAGTATGTAATATGTATATATATATATAATATATATACAATTGTTTAAATGGGTGTTGTATTCTAAGTTAGCCTAGTAATATTATTCATAACGAATTACTATTATAACGACATATTTGGAGCGATTTCGAGAATGTGAATACTATTTACTGTGACTGTATATCGCGTGATAAACATAAATATATAACCATATATAGTAGGAGTGGCTGGCAGTACTGCAATAGCGGGGCTTATAGCTGTACAGTCCGAGTCCTTAACTTCATCCAGGGTTACACTGTTACACTTATTATATATATTATTAATTAGTAGGTTTACATTAGTAGGAGATGAGAGAAGTAAAGTAATTATATTGTTTATATTGTTATGAATACTCGATAATAGTAGAATAGGGGAGAGTTGGTTTATTTTAACATGTGGGAGACCTCCAGGACCTCCAGGAATGCAAAAATATTTTGCTCTCTCTATATACCTAATTCTATAATTTTAATTAGTTATGGATATAATATAATTCTAGCATTACCTGTAAATAGTTTTAATCAAACGAAAATATAACATGTATTGTGTATTGTGATATATATGTATATGTTAAGTATCTATATTTCAACTAATAAATGTAAACTATAATATAATTTTTATTTAATTTTATATATAGGATTTATATTATAGACCTATTATATTATAAGAATTTTTTAAATAATATGGCTCAGGTCTTCTAATTGTTAGGGAGATATGAGCTATTTTAAACTAATTTAATTAACAAATATATCCTTTTGAGATAACATTTAGAAAAAGATAATACAGATTTTTCTGACAACAAAATACACCTCATTTATGAATTATAATTAAATAGATATTTAAATGATGTATACATTTAGTATATTAGATGTAGTATACTTGTTGTAAAAAGTGGCTCATTTCTCCATTATCCCATTTACTTTTATCCTATCCAGGATTTTTGATGTATATTTTACTTATAACAAATTTATATTTATATATATATATATATATATATATATTTGATATATATATAGTTATGATTATTAAATAAAAACATGAGAATATATATATACATCATTTAATAATTGTCAATGGTTATATGTATAATTTAACATTAATATAATGTATTGTTAGATATTTATATACACACATAAAGTATATTGATAAACTATTGTATACAAATTAAATAACCTATGTTTCTCGCAGCTCTCCTCCCAGAATGTGGGCAATTTTCTCCTTCTAGAATTTTTGTAATGTTCGCGGGTGAACCACCCTTTCATGTAATGCTACAGGACAATAATGCAGCTGTTGTTATATTTATTATTGTGACTCAATTAACAAAAATCATAATATGATAATATATAAAAATGTGTGATAATATATTAATATAAATTATTAGTATTCTCTTCCACTAAATAATGTTGTATAAATATATATGTGCAATTGTTATCATATATTAAGTGAAATTATCAAAATGAATCTATACAACATTATTTACTGGAAGAGAATACTAATAATTATAGAATAGAATATATTCTAAATAATAATTTGTTATATTTTAAGTTACTATACTACATAGTTATACTTATAACGTATTTAGTATATTTTTTAGTATATTTACAAATATATTCAATATATATATAGAATTATGTCACACAAGACTAATGTATTTAATTTCAAATCACCATTTATAATTAAATACATTTGAAATATTACTTTTGGTGCGAATATATATAGTGTTTTAGATATATATATATTAGTGTGTGTATACATATATTTGAATCTAAATAATAAAATTGTGTATAGTTTTTTAAATAAATATCATTAAAACTTCTATTGTAAATATTTCTGATATGAAAGATTTAATTTGCATGCAAACTGAAAAGGTTGAAGTAATAATTTACATATGGTAATCATTAGTAATGTGTCACTAACGAAGTTTGACCCCGTCGTCTATATCGTCCTTGAACTCTGCGCTCTCGTGTACGACTGGGGATATGTCCTCCGGGTATGTCAATCATATGTCCTTGAATATCTTAACCAGCAGCAGCGATCACTTCTCCACTATATCGGATATGTGGAACATATCAATGATAACCTTCAATGTCATACTAACCTCTATTATGACCTTCAGGATAACGGAGTACTGACTGGACGTGGTGATTATGTAATTTGGTCAGCGGATCGTAATGCTATAAATAGTGACTTTCTAACTTAGTCACTTAGTCACGTGACGATGCCATCGTAAGGAGAACACATAATAATGACGAACACAACCTCCTCCTCTATTCTTCACGATCAACGGTATTATATAGGTGTTCGCGCAAGGGGATAACAGGCCAGTTCGATATGTCATTCATCCAGTTTCTCTTTAGACTATCTTTCTACTGGCTTCAACATAGAAATACCATCTTTGCTAATCATTTCACTAATTAAAGATGCACTTGCATATTATATATATAACATATATTAGTTAAATAATACATGTTAATGAATATGATGAACGATAATGATAGCACAACATATGAACTAGATACAGGACATCGCTTGCACGTGACTGGCATGACCACCACCAGAGGCAGTAGTAGTACTGACATATTCAGTAGCTTTCAACCTTTCATCTTGGAAGTTAATAAATTATTCAATTCAAATTATTTAATAAATTAAATTGAAGGTTGAAATTCCTTGGCAGGTAATTCATAAGACCGAAATCCACTTTATATTACGATACCTTGACGAGGTAAAGTGGCTCCTATCTATGTATATATACATCTATAGATCTAAATCGTAATCACTTGAATTTTTTACTTTTATACTATGGTAAAATATAACTATTTATATTTTATTACTCCTTCTAATATACACTGTATTATCAAATTAACATTATTCAAAATATGATAATATTAATTAAGATACACTATTTATAGAATGATGAAAGTGACATGAATTGAGCGGTTATTATAATTTACTATTAAGATTGTATTTCTAATTTAAACAATAATTCACATTATTTATTATGTATTAGAAATCATTTAATGTATTTCTACCCTGTTTATAATTTATATATTTAATAACGATATGTAATACAATTTAAATTGTAAATGTTAATAATAATTGTTAGAATAGGAGCTATACAAATTGTAATCTAGGGAAAATGCTGCTAAATGTGGTGGTGGTGGTGGTGGAGGTGGTGGTGATAGTAGTAGTAGTAGTAGTAGTAATAGTAGTAGTAGTAGTAGTAGTAGTAGTAGTAGTAGTAGTAGTAGTAGTAGTAGTAGTAGTAGTAGTAGTAGTAGTAGTAGTAGTAGTAGTAGTAGTAGTAGTAGTAGTAGTAGTAGTAGTAGTAGTAGTAGTAGTAGTAGTAGTAGTAGTAGTAGTAGTAGTAGTAGTAGTAGTAGTAGTAGTAGTAGTAGTAGTAGTAGTAGTAGTAGTAGTAGTAGTAGTAGTAGTAGTAGTAGTAGTAGTAGTAGTAGTAGTAGTAGTAGTAGTAGTAGTAGTAGTAGTAGTAGTAGTAGTAGTAGTAGTAGTAGTAGTAGTAGTAGTAGTAGTAGTAGTAGTAGTAGTAGTAGTAGTAGTAGTAGTAGTAGTAGTAGTAGTAGTAGTAGTAGTAGTAGTAGTAGTAGTAGTAGTAGTAGTAGTAGTAGTATTAGTATTAGTGGTAGTGGTAGTGGTCGTGGTAGTAGTAGTAGTAGTAGTAGTAGTAGTAGTAGTAGTAGTAGTAGTAGTAGTAGTAGTAGTAGTAGTAGTAGTAGTAGTAGTAGTAGTAGTAGTAGTAGTAGTAGTAGTAGTAGTAGTAGTAGTAGTAGTAGTAGTAGTAGTAGTAGTAGTAGTAGTAGTAGTAGTAGTAGTAGTAGTAGTAGTAGTAGTAGTAGTAGTAGTAGTAGTAGTAGTAGTAGTAGTAGTAGTAGTAGTAGTAGTAGTAATAGTAATAGTAGTAGTAGTAGTAGTAGTAGTAGTAGTAGTAGTAGTAGTAGTAGTAGTAGTAGTAGTAGTAGTAGTAGTAGTAGTAGTAGTAGTAGTAATAGTAGTAGTAGTAGTAGTAGTAGTAGTAGTAGTAGTAGTAGTAGTAGTAGTAGTAGTAGTAGTAGTAGTAGTAGTAGTTGTAGTAGTAGTAGTAGTAGTAGTAGTAATAGTAGTAGTAGTAGTAGTAGTAGTAGTAGTAGTAGTAGTAGTAGTAGTAGTAGTAGTAGTAGTAGTAGTAGTAGTAGTAGTAGTAGTAGTACACTGTTAAAAATAAGGGTATAAAATTATGAATTTGATGGTATAACATATGGAAATACGAGTTATACCATACAATTATGTTAAATGGTATAAGATCACATATTATATGGTATAACATTTGTTTTTTTTAGTTATACCGTAAATGGTATACCAGGACGCCACGGGGTTATACCATTTTGTAATCAATGTTATACCATTTATTTCTAACAGTGTAGTAGTAGTAGTAGCAGTAGCAGTAGCAATAGCAGTAGCAGTAACAGTAGTAAATACATATTTATTATAATTGTGAGGTTATTATATTTAAGGATTTTTCCTTTATAAATTTAATAACATTGATCAAAACCTAAAATATATATAATTTTAAGATGAAATTCATTTTATAAAGAGAAAATATTATAATTATATTTGTGAATAATTAAATATAATTATTAAATGAAATTATTATCCATAACTAATCTTGATTATTATTTATATACTGTGAGGGTATAGTTAATTAACTAGTGATTATATAGTTCATATAGGATACAGGTGTATATACAGATGGTATTCAGATTTAGAATTGTTATTAGTACATGCTAATATGCATATTAATGTAATGTAATGTTAAAATAGATGATTCTTGTTAAGGGGAAGCACTACGTTCGCGAGATTACATGTAAATAGATACAAAATGACTAATTTGTAGTATATAGTGTTCGCGTAAGGGGATAACATACCAGTCATATATGTCATTCATCCAGTTTCTCTTTGGACTCTCTTTCAACTGCCTTCAACATAGATATACCATCTTTGCTAATCATTTCACTAATTAAAGATGCACTTGCATATTATATATATAACATATATTAGATAAATAAGATATGTTAATGAATATGATGAACGATAATGAAAGCACAACATTTGAACTAGATACAGGATATAGCTTGCACGTGACTTGCATGACCACCACCAGAGACATCAGTAGCAGTAGTACTGACATCTTCAGTATCCACCTCTGTGTTAATGTAGAGATGTCGCTGTGTCTAGTACATTCAGTTAGTGCATTATCACTGCTGTCTTGTCGGTGTTGTTTATAGTATACGTGTATATTACATGTAAACATGTGTAGGTATCTTTACGTATAGCCTAGGTATACCTAGTTATTATAATAACGTTGATAGAAATATCACTGGAATTGTGTATGTGAATTATACTATATGCTTTTAGTACAGTATATATTCGAGTCAATATTATATACAAATGTATAATATACATATAGAATACCTCATCTATACATCTAGCATATTATTATGTAATATATATATATTAGTATATTTAAAATAGCAAACTCAAAATTATAAAATGTTGTAGACCATATTATTCTTATTATTATCAGGGGAAAGTAACCTAATACGGACAATTTAACAACAAATAGTCTTAACATTTTATGACTTATTATTTTTATTCAAAAATTATAATATATTAATATTATATGATTATAGATATTATTGTGATTTTAAATTTGTATTTAATCTTTTGATTACATATATAACGGGGTTCCGAATTCGGTACCCATGTCCGAATACGGACATCTGTGTTATAATACGGACAACATATATACCATTAAATAAATTATATATTATTGATGAATCAATCAGACAAATTATAATTACATTATTTATAATTAATTTTACGAATAATTTATTCTAATTTAATTAGTTAATAATTTATTTATTTTTATTATTTTTTTAATTAATAATACAATTTAAGTATCTAAATAATAACAATTTTAGATTTAGCTTTATTGGTAGTATTAATATTATAACGCACGCGATTTTGATGAACATTGGAATAGTTGATACGCTGCGCGCTGATTGGTTAAAGGGTGTCCGATTAAGACATATAGAGTGTCCGTATTAGGGACTTATATAACCTCTAGATATATGCTTATAAATTAATAAATATTTGATAAAAAACATATAGAAATTATATATAATTTTAGAATGCTTTATTTTTTTAATAATATAGTGTTCTATTTTCGATTCATTTATATATTCTTGAGGTTTTAATTTGAAATTGTGTTTGATAAATTTAAAAACGTAATAAAAAAATCAGTTTATTGGATATATCAGTAATATTTTGAATAATTAAAAAATAAAAAAAACCCTTTTTAGACTATTTATATAATTATGAATATTTTATTTATTAAACATTTTTTTGTAGGATTTATTGTTTCTGAGATACCGATAGTGTCCGTGTCAAGACTATTTATATAATTATGAATATTTTATTTATTAAACATTTTTTGTAGGATTTATTGTTTCTGAGATACCGAGAGTGTCCGTCTTCGGTTACTTTCCCCTATATAAACATGAATTTTCTACCTTATTATTTATAATAAATTAACAATATATATATAATGTTTAATAAAGTGTAAATATATTTGAATGAATGTTAGATAAGTAGTTATTTAATATAATATATTAATCTGATTTTTGTATCTACTTTTATAAAGTAGTCAAAAAGATAAGTAACGAGTAAAAAGTAGATTAAAATTGTATATTTAACATCCATCATATCATTTCAAATACATATTAGATACTCACTAATAAGACTTGCTTATAATAAACTCATTATATATACAATAATTTATATAAATATTATATACAAACACTCACGTATATTTTTAATAAATGACGATGATAGTATCTATTAGCTACGTGCATAATCTCAATTAACTTACTTTCGAAAATCAATTGCATACGCTCTAACAAAATTATAAATTTATTATTTTTATTTATTTTAATGTCTCATTAAGTATATTTTAATATTATTATCTCTAACTTCTGAGTAATGTATGTAATACTACTACTACTACTACTACTACTACTACTACCTACCTACATAAATATATACATTACTATAATATATTATATGGTGCTAACATATTATTTTATTAAAATATAATAATGTATAGTACTAGATATATATATAGTACTAGATATATATATATACATATAAAGTAATACACTTTTTTTCTACATATACAACAATAGGCCACCAGTCTAATGAAACGTCAGAAAGTGTTGACATGTTAACTGATAATTATCTAAGGAATTCAAAGATAAAGTGATGAACTGAGAAATACCTACAACACTTTGGATAAAGTGAATAAACTGTTCTTACTAAACTATTGCTTATTTTATGTTTTATTTATGCGCATTCATCTGTGTTATACTTGTAAGTGAGTTTGTGTTAATGCAAGTAATATAATTAATGCATATATATATGTAAGTGCACACACACACATATATATATATATGTGATTATATTTATTATAGGTCACACTGTTAATAATAGAATGTATACAATTCTCGAACGTATAGGAAATCAAACGAATAAAATAACTAAAATAAATATAAATAAGTGAAATAAAATATATATTTATAAACGAAGATAACAAATAATAGATAATATAAATTTTAAATAGTATTTTGAATAAATCAGTTCGTCAGAGATATTTAGTTTTGTTGGATTATGGCTAGTATATTCATGTATTTAGATAGTGAGGTCTAGTATATGCATGTATTTAGATAGTGAGGTATAGTATATTCATGTATTTGGATAGTGAGATTACGGCAGATTTATTTTATTCAAAATCAGTCTAGTAGTAGATTTTATAATTCTATGTATTGGATACAGTTGATTTTTGATGGAATTTATAAGAATAATTGCAGTAGTATAATTCGTGAAAAATAAGTTGGATAGTAAAAATGTAACATTAAGTGTAAGGGATTATCTAAGTTTATATAGTTTAATCAGTTTTGAAGTATACTTCTAGCTATAGCTTTATTAATAAATTTTTTCATTAGATATGAAATGGAAAAGTATATAGTAATAGTAACTCTAGGTATGTCGTTGAAATTTGTGATAGTATTATAATATTATTTATTTCAATATAATAAGTTAATTAATAAGTTAATTGATTTACTTGTAAAATATGGTAGCGTAGTTTTGTGAGAGTTAAATAGTTTGTAATGTCTAGTCATCCAGTTTTAATATCAGTTAAACAGTTGTTATCTTGTATTTTTCATGGGTAGCATAATAATAATATTAGCAAGTGTGATAAGTAATTTCATAGTATTTAATATAAATATTGTACAGTAAGAAATATATAAATTAAGCATATAACAGATTAATATGGTATTAGTTCTGTTTCAGTAATATTTCATTGTTGAAAACTTTATTGTGAAGTTTATTTTTATTAAGATGTTTTTTATTAGTTATGATTTAATAACTCAATCAATAATCTTTAGTGTCAAGAATCTAACTTCTAGAATGAACAATTCAACTACATCCTGAAATTGTCGAATAATTAGTCGTAAACCTGCCTTTCACAATTATTAAATAAACCACAATAATGATATAATTGTAAGTTCTCATACTTCTAATACTATTATCACTCCTATGATCAATAATAATTATAATAAGAGTTCAAGATCTAAGAAGATTAGATATACAGATGGTACAATGAAGAGGTAAATTGTGATATTATTTAATAAATATATATTTATTTTAGTTTATACTAATATATAGTTAAAGGGGAAATAAAGTAAGGTATTAGTTATTTAATGATCTTTATTAAATATCCATTTCATATGAATATATGATTTTCATAATTTCTTCTTCAATGTCATCATAATTTCTTCCTCTTTCGCGTAGCTTAGAAGCAAAAAATTCTCCAGCAATGGCGAATTTATCTTTTATTGGTTCGCTCTAAAAATGAGGGGTTACTTATTATAAAATAATTAACATATGATTGCACACACATATAAATATATACATAATAGGGTTATAAATATTCAATACAAATTTTGAGAAAAATGAGTTATTAAAATTTTTATTTTGAGACTTTTTGAAAATATAATAAGAGTTATAAATTAGTTATATATTATTTATAGTGTTAAATATTAAAATAAATATAAAATCATATTTTATATTTGTATTAGTATACAAATTAAATATATTAAATATAAAAAGAAACTAAAAATATGAATACCCAGTGAATACACGGATATACCAGAGAACCGGGTACCCATCTACAACCCATATACACACCCACATATATATATATATATATATATATATATTACGAACCATATCTATAGTAGACGACCTACTTCCAACGCTATTTTCTATATGTATGGGCATTTGTTGACCATGCTGTATAGTACATTTATATACATAAGTATATTGTTTTTATTATATAATTGTTATTAATAAATATACTATACGAAATAAACTTCTATATTGAGTATTTAGTATTATGCGAAATCATGTACTTCGATTTTGTACACAAAATATGAATAGCACTATATAGGTTTTATAAATTGTATTATTTATAGTGTAAATTTGTATTAAACTCTACACTTTTAAAATGTAAAATCGGTTTAAATCATTATTTATATGATGCAAACTAAGTATTCATTACTAATATATAATAAATTAGAATATTATGATTTTAAATGATAATCTATAAGATAGTAATGAATGCTACTTTATATTGCATGTAATTTTATAGATCAATGAAAATATTTCCTGAATTTAAGTATAATTATATAGTATATAGTCATATTAACTTTTCGTGTGAGGGGTATGTCTATTAAATCCATACTAGACAGCGAATCATTATCTGTTATATAATATAAGGTAATAATCATCAGTTATGTAATATATATAAATATAATTATATATTGTAAAATTTGCTTATATCGAATGCAACATGTATGTACTGACAATTAGGATGTATAGACATATCCTCTATAATTACAATGTACAGCTTTAACTCATAATTTATTAGTTAACATATGTATCGCAGTACCATTAAGTTACAGTAAAATTGAATACACATTACACTATATTAGCATATGTTAATAGGTGATATTATTGTAGTAGTAGTAGTTGAATAGCTCACTAGGTGGTGCTAATATGTACATTCATTTTAGTATGTAATGTATCCATTAATTTATTTACTTATAATGTATGATAAATTAATAGAAAATAGAATTAATAGAAACAAATATACTTAATAAATTAATAATATCAATAGGTGAAAAATAATAAATACTATATTTTTTAAGATGGACATAGATTTGCTATTTATTATATAGTTTATAAGTTCATTCCAGTACTTGGCAACATAATTAACAGAAGCAGAGTTAGATAATCATGATATTGTATTAGGTATCTGAAGCATGATGCTATGACATGGGTAACGTGAATGATCATTAGTCACCAGCTTTAAGCTATTGGATATATATTCAGGTGATAAATATCCTTATATGCAAGTGTCATAAGCTTTATGTTGAATAGATCATGGAAAGGTTATCAACTAATTGTTTTCATTAGTAGCGAATAAATAAATTGACATGCAATTATAATAATTTATATAATACCCTAATAGATGTATATTTGTATATATTCAAATGTAGATATTTATTTAACATAATTATAAAATGAACTGAAATATAATAGAAAAGTTAATTATTCACACATTTCATTAATATAAAGTTTAATTATAATAGAATTATAACTCTATTCTATAGAAATGTGATAGATTATGATGCAGATCAATATTCACACTTTATATATACACTATATTAGAAAGTGGAATCGTAAGTAAATAATTAATAGCATAAGGAAGGGAAATTATTAGAGGGAAAATATAAGGAGAGATAGATAGAGAAAGAGTGAAATAGATTGAGAAAGAGTATAACAGAGAAATAGGTAGATCGATAGAGGAATAGAGAAAAGGAAAGAGTGAGAGAGATTGAGATATAAAATGATAGAGGTATGTATATAGATAGATATAAAAATATGATAAGTTATATGGAAAGAGAGAAAGGGAAAGAGATATAGTACATTATTATGTTGTGTATTAAGATAATTAAGATAGTTTTTGTAATATAAAGAGATATTGAATTAATTGTGAAAAGTTGTGAGGTATATTAATTTATTTAGATATAGATGCATGTGTATATGATATGGGGAGGAAAAGAAGATCATATTTTATATCATCTGAATAATATGTGGAAATAGTTTTCAGTTATTTTGTAATAGATAAAATAAAACTTAAGTATGGTTTAGGACCTAATATTCTCAAACTCGATATATTCATATTATATATACATATAAGTTTATATACATATATATATATATATATATATATATATATATAATTTTATATTAACCTCTTGAAAGAGTATCTTCACTGTACCTATTTTAATAATGTTATTAATCTGTATTATACAACTTATATATTGTAATTAAATACATTATATTAAAAGAATATCAGTAAAATTAATAAAGTAATTATATCAATATATATATATATTATTGAACTATTTAACTAACCCACTACATGAATATATTATAGTTTGATTACTCATTAGATCAATATCGGGGCTTATAGAAATATTGATGTCTTCTAGTTCATCCGAGGTTTCAGTGCTACCATTGTTATATATATATATATTAATTATTATTAATGACGATGTATATTAACATCATATAGTGAAATAAATTATGTTAGTAGTAGTGATATAAAATTTCAAATCTAATTTGAAATCGATTTTCCACAAATTTTAGATTTGGTAAATTTTAATCATAATTTTAATATTTTAATCAAATATTAAAAATAAGGATATTAAACATAGAAGTAGTGAGCCTTAACTATTTAATTATAATAAATATAATAAGTGTTAATAATATTTTCAATTTGAAAATTATAAACTTCATAGGGGCTTAGTAAATATTAAATGTCTATTTTTAAAATATTCTTCTATCATTATTGGATATTTTTTAAATTAAATAAATATTATTCTTTGTAATATTAATTTTATTTTATATTTCATTTTTTTCAATATTAATATGATCTTAAAAAATATTTTAATGTTTTATTCAAGATATTTTTTAAGATTTTATATTCTACAAATAAAGATATGATTTGAAAATATTTGAAAGTCATCGAACACTTATTTTAAGATCTCGAAGATTTCGAAGATATGGAAAGATTTGAAATTTTAGATCACTAGTTAATATGAAATGAGAGAAGTAATTTAATTATATTATTTTTATTGTTATCGTTATTTTATAGTATTTGAGTAGGAGAGAATGGGGAAACTTAAACATACTGGATACCTGGAAAAAAAGTATTTCTACTATATCTATAATTATAATAATCATAACTATAGTTATCATAACTATATATAGTTATAATATAGTATGCTAAGACAATATTTTAAAAATAATATATAGAATTTTATTTATTTAAAAAATAAAAAAGGGTTTTTAGGATTACTTATTATTGTTATTTAAAATATCTAAATTATATATTTACATGCACTAATAAAATGTAATATTGCATATAATATAATATAGTAATATACTATAGTATACTATGAAAATAACCTTAGATTTAAAATCTGACTTTCAGTTTCTTCTAAGATAGGTGAAAGAGGTCTGAATTGGTACCGCCTTTCACATAGGCTATCCATTTCCTATGACAATAATGATTGTATTATTATATGTGTTACTGTGAAAACAGATTATAGTGCATCATCAGCATAATGGGAACATATATATTATAATATAGTGTAGTCTTAATGATTATGATTAATAGAATACTTATAATATAAGGTACGCTATATTCATATATCTATATACTAGTATTATAATAATACCAATTATATGTATTGCTTAAACAATATAATGACATACAAGCACATGACATTTATTTAATTTAAATACTTTCAATTTTAAAAATAATTTATATATCGCTTAATGCACTATAAATATCACACTAAATCAATATAATATATACATTATTTATTTTCATATTTTTCTTACATATGTATATTAGTTAGATATATATATATATATATATATATATAAATATATTTATATATATAGAGAATTATATATATATATATTATACATATATCGATGTTATAAGTATATAATAATTTATTTTATTAACTTTTATGTTGGTAGCACCATCTATTATATAATAAAGATATATAAAATCAATTATATTATTAATATATAAATATATATATAATGTATATTATATATATATACATATATATATAAATATATATACATATATATATAAATATATATACATACAGTAAAACCTCTCTATAAGAAATCTCTTTATAAGAAAAACATCTTTATAAGAACATTTTTCACACATTTGGTTGGAATTCAACCTTTTCCACATTAAAAAACCTCTTTATAAGAAAATATTATAAGAAAAATATAAGAAAAACCTCTTTATAAGAAACTTATTGTATACAAAATAAAAAAAATAATTATATATAAATAGAATTATTGTATATTGATAAAAATTATAGAAATTAATTATTATATAAAATATTTTATATTACCAAAAAGCTCGAAATGAATTAAAATTAATTAATAATTGTTATTGTATATCCATAAATATATTAAAATTAATTAATAAATGATATTTTTATCCTTGAATTTATTAAAATGAATTAATAAATATAATTGTATATCCATAATTTTATTAAAATTAATTAATAAATATTATTATATCTTTAAATGTATTGATGATACAATTTATTATAGTATACAATTAATTGTTAAATACTAGATTATTATAATATTCATTATATTATATTCATCAATGATGATTCATAATTTATAATTGCTAATGTAAATCTAATAAAATGTCATTATGTCATTAACATGTCTAAGCCCAATTAATACAGTATATATTTTAAATCAAATATAATTAAAGAAGTATATGAAGGTTTACTGAGCAATCACAAATTATATAAATATACTATATATAGATAACCTCTAGGTTATATAATGCATTTTCAATTATAAATTAATTCTTAAAATCATTGGAAAAGTAAAAACCTCTTTATAAGAAAACCTCTCTATAAGAAAAAAATTACTGAAAAAAAATAGTTTCTTATAGATAGGTTTTACTGTATATATATAAATATATATACATATATATACATATATTGTTATTGTTATTTGGTGGAGTCCTTTCATCCCATCCAGGAACTTAGATGAAGTTTTCACTTATAACCATATATGGCTCTAATGTCCATTTGAAGCCGCTCTCATGTTAAGGCATCCATGGTTTTAACGAGAGCCGATCATTTATTTATACACAATTATATAAGATCACTTCTAAATAATATTTTAAGACCCATTTTATAAAATTAATTAATGGTCCGGACGAGGCTCGAACCCGTGTCCTATTGCTTGTGTGTCTGACGCCTTAGCCACTGAACCACACAGGCAGTTTTAAGAATACATATATATATATATATATATATACTGATAAATACATTGATATACGATATATACATATACATATACACATAAATATCTAATCTATATATAATATGTATATATATATATATTTAAATACTAATGAATTATATAAATATATATAACCATACACAGAAGAGGATACTTCAGTAACATCACCTGATTCCATACAGATACTGTTATATATGTTATGTTATTTACTATGATTCATTATAATTATGATTTATAAATGTTTTCAACAATAAAATATAATCTTTTCAATTTTATTAAACATATTACACTCATATACATATATGATAAATAGAACAAACCATATATATGATTTTTGAATTAAAATCAGAGATTTATTCAGGTATAAATGCAACATATACGTTATTTTAAATATCTATATTATATATTTATATGCACAATAAACACTATTATAATGTATTTTTACGTATAATATAGTAATATACTATCATAATACTAAAATAACCTAGGATTCTCAGGCTCTCTCATATTTTCCTCCAAGATCGGGGAAAGTGGCCTCATTAACGATATCCGCATGTGCTGGTCCCACCTATCAGCCAATTCCTATGACATAATAGAAGTATTATTATTGATGTTATTGTGATATAATCACTGGGTGTAATTGATCATCACCATAATGCGCACACACATTATAATATATTGCTAACTTGAGGTATACACTAACAAATATCACAATATAAATACATTTTGTTTATATTAGCATTTTAATCAAATATAATAAATTTTAATATGATATATTCTAAATATAGATCTAATGATTTATAATTTAAATTTGTGCATATATATTTCAGGAAATTATTTATTTGATCAATACAATATATCAAATAATTATTTTAAATTGGATTTAATAAAAATAAATATTTTACTATTAGAGGCACTTAATATTTGAATAACTGAATTATTTAAAGTGTTTAGTATATCATTATTATTTATTACGTTTTTTTATAATATTAACTGCATATATGCATAATTTGTAGAAAAATCCATAAGGTAAAAACATATCATTTATTATATATAAACAAATATTAAAAATAGTTATATAAAGTTGTATATAAAAGTTATATTAAAAGTATAAATTTAGGATTTTTTATATCTTTTACATGTAACACCTATAAATTCATGGCGTCCCCTAAGGTGGAGTGAATACATATATATTTTCGAAAATGTATATTGACTGGGTTCGGTTAATAAGAGAAAGTACTTATAATTATAAATCCGAAGTTTTGATTAAAACTGATACCTACAAGGTATTACGCAATCAACTAGAAGTTTAACATGGGGTAGATACTATCTAAAAAATTGATTGAATTCGATTCCTATGTTATCAATGTTAAAACATGCTATCTACTAGATAGCATGTTTTAACATTGATAACATAGGAATCGAATTCAATCAATTTTTTTGAACATATACATTAGTGAAAATGTTATGAAAGTAAAGTATATGGTTAATAAGCATGACTATCGCAGTATTTAATAAAAAAAAATTGAAAAAAAATTATATTTCTATTTTTACTAGTAAATCTGGGAATAATATTTATAAATAATAATTTAATAAATTATAAATAGTTTATATTAATAAATCGACTTAATTATTAATTATTTACTATTTTATATAGTCATATAATGTTACTATATAGAATATATATAATATATTTATTGATATACCACAAAAACTTAATTTATTTAACAAAATAACAATTTAATATTATGAAATATATTCAATTGTATAAATGTGCCTAAAATTTTTTTTTTGCATATTTAAAAAAAAAAATTGCTATCGTATTTGGAATTATATATTTTATGTGATTTTAATTGTGTACTCATATCCAGACATTAATAGTAATTTTTAACTTATTTGTTAGCGTAAATATTTTCGATATAGCAATTTATAGTGTATAATATAGTATATTATGGTATAAAATGCGTACTAGGTTCTATTTCACCATAAATTATAAAACCTATACCAAAATGTTTGTCATTCAATAATCTATAAGTTGCAGACCAGGTGTTTTACGTTTATGAAAATCACTCCACCTTAGGCCATCCCCTTAATAAATACGGTTAATATAATGTTTATATGCTGTTTATATACATACGTTATATGTATAATACACATTAAACTTTATGTGACAAGTATTTAACATGTGATATTTGTCAAAAAATACTATTCTTTTAGATACTAAACTTTTACCCTATTATTTAGTTAAATGTGTATGGTTTAATATATTTCAATAATTATTAATTATAATTAATAAAATATTTATAATCTAATTAATATAGAAATTATTTATATTTAATATAATTTGGTTTACAATTTAATTCAGGACAAATATCCTATTAATAACTTATTATGTCATTACATGAGTTTACTGGATATATAGCAGTATATTAAGTATACATATATCATTTTATCATAGTGTAATGTATTATATTAACTTGTTTCGTGGGTATTTCTCTTATGTTACGTGAATGCCCTGTATTGCCTGTTATATGATATAAGGTAATAACTATCAAGTATGTAATATGTATATATATATAATATATACATTTGTGTTAAATTGGTGTTGTATTCTAAGTTAGCCTAGTACTATTATTCATAACGAATTACTATTATAACGACATACTCAGAGCGATACCGAGAATGTGAATACTATTTACTGTGACTGTATATCGCGTGATAAACATAAATATATAACCATATATAGTAGGAGTGGCTGGCAGTACTGCAATAGCAGCGCTTATATCTGCACAGACCAAGTCCTTAACTTCATCCGGGGTTACAGTACTACTATTATTATATATATATTATTAATTATTATTAATGACATTGTATATTCACATTATATGGTGAAATAAATTACGTTAGTAGAAGATGAGAGAAGTAAAGTAATTATATTGTTATGGTTACTTGATCATAGTGGAATAGGGGAGAGAATGGCTATACTTAAACATGTGGGAGACCTGAACCACCTGAAATTCAAAAGTATTTCTGCTCTCTCAATAATTCTATAATATTAAATCGTTATTAATAGAATATAATTGTAGCATTGCCTGTAAATAGTTATAATCAAACAAAAAGATAAACATGTATATTATATTATTAGATTTTTAAAAATAATATGGCTCAGGTCTTCTAATTGTTAGGGAGATATGAGCTATTTTAAACACATTTAATTTTAAAATACAAATTGTTCTAATAAAATTTAGAAAAAAGATAAAACAGATTTTTCTGACAATAAAAATACCCCTCATTTATGAATTATAATTAAATAAATATTTAAAATTATGTATACTTTTTGTATATTAGATGTAGTATACTTGTTGTAAAAAAAAGTGGCTCATTTCTCCATGATCCCATTTATCTTTATCCTATCCAGGAATTTAGATGTAGATTTTACTTATAACAATTTGATATATATATATATATATATATATATATATATATATTTCATATATATAGTTATGATTATTAAATAAAAACATGAGAATATATATATATACATCATTTAAAACATCAACATTTAATACTTGTCAATGGTTATATATGTAATTTAATACTAATGTAATTTATTGTTAGGTATTTATATACACACATAAAGTATATTGATACACTATTTGATACAAGTTAAAATCAGAGATTTAGTCAGGTATAAATGCGACATATACGTTATTTAAAATATCTATATTATATATTTATATGCACAATAAACACTATTATAATGTATTGTTACGTATAATATAATATAGTAATATACTATCATAATACTAAAATAACCTAGGATTCTCAGGCTCTCTCATATTTTCCTCCAAGATCGGGGAAAGTGGCCTCATTAACGATATCCGCATGTGCTGGTCCCACCTATCAGCCAATTCCTATGACATAATAGAAGTATTATTATTGATGTTATTGTGATATAATCACTGGGTGTAATTGATCATCACCATAATGCGCACACACATTATAATATATTGCTAACTTGAGATATACACTAACAAATATCACAATATAAATACATTTTGTTTATATTAGCATTTTAATCAAATATAATACATTTTAATATGATATATTCTAAATATAGATCTAATGATTTATAATTTAAATTTTTATATTTTTGCATATATATATTTCAGGAAATTATTTATTTGATTAATACAATATATCAAATAATTATTTTAAACTGGATTTTATCAAAATAAATATTTTTACTATTAGAGGCACTTAATATTTAAATAACTGAATTATTTAAAGTGTTTAGTATATCATTATTATTTATTACGTGTTTTTATAATATTAACTGCATATATGCATAATTTGTAGAAAAATCCATAAGGTAAAAACATATCATTTATTATATATAATAAAATATTAAAAATAGTTATATAAAGTTGTATATAAAAGTTATATTAAAAATATAAATTTAGGATTTTTTATATCTTTTACATGTAACACCTATAAATTCATGGCGTCCCCTAAAGTGGAGTGAATACATATGTATTTTCGAAAATTTATATTGACTGGGTTCGGTTAATAAGAGGAAGTACTTATAATTATAAATCCGAAGTTTTGTTTAAAACTAATACCTACAAAGTATTACGCAATCACCTAGAAGTTTAACATGGGGTAGATAGCATGTTTTAACATTGAGAACATAGGAATCGAATTCAATCAATTTTTGTGAACATATACATTAGTGAAAATGTTATGAAAGTGAAGTATATGGTTAATAAGCATGACTATCGCAGTATTTAATAAAAAAAAATTGAAAAAAAATAATATTTCTATTTTTCCTAGTAAATCTGGGAATAATATTTATAAATAATAATTTAATAAATTATAAATAGTTTATATTAATAAATCGACTTAATTATTAATTATTTACTATTTTATATAGTCATATAATGTTACTATATAGAATATATATAATATATTATTGATATACCACAAAAACTTAATTTATTTAACAAAATAACAATTTAATATTATGAAATATATTCAATTGTATAAATGTGCCTAAAATTTTTTTTTTGCATATTTAAAAAAAAAAATTGCTATCGTATGTGGAATTATATATTTTATGTGATTTTAATTGTGTACTCATATCCAGACATTAATAGTAATTTTTAACTTATTTGTTAGCGTAAATATTTTCGATATAGCAATTTATAGTGTATAATATAGTATATTATGGTATAAAATGCGTACTAGGTTCTATTCACCATAAATTATAAAACCTATACCAAAATGTTTGTCATTCAATAATCTATAAGTTGCAGACCAGGTGTTATACGTTTATGAAAATCACTCCACCTTAGGCCATCCCCTTAATAAATACGGTTAATATAATGTTTATATGCTGTTTATATACATACGTTATATGTATAATACACATTAAACTTTATGTGACAAGTATTTAACATGTGATATTTGTCAAAAATACTATTCTTTTAAATACTAAACTTTTACTCTATTATTTAGTTAAATGTGTATGGTTTAAAATATTTCAATAATTATTAATTATAATTAATTAAACATTTATAATCTATTTAATAGAGTATTTATTTGTCTCTAAATTAATATGGTTTACAATTTAATTCAGGACAATTGTTATATTATTAACGTATTTTGTCATTACATGAGTTTACTGGATATATAGCAGTATATTAAGTATACATATATCATAATATGATAGTGTAATGTATTATATTAACTTTGTTCGTGGGTGGTACTGTACGATTAATAAACTGCATGTCATTGCCTGTTATTTAATATAAGGTAATAACTATCAAGTATGTAATATGTATATATATATAATATATAATATATACAATTGTTTAAATGGGTGTTGTATTCTAAGTTAGCCTAGTACTACTATTCATAACGAATTACTATTATAACGACATACTCGGAGCGATTCCGAGAATGTGAATACTATTTACTGTGACTGTATATCGCGTGATAAACATAAACATATAACCATATATAGTAGGAGTGGCTGGCAGTACTGCAATAGCAGCGCTTATATCTGCACAGACCAAGTCCTTAACTTCATCCGGGGTTACAGTACTACTATTATTATATATATATTATTAATTATTATTAATGACATTGTATATTCACATTATATGGTGAAATAAATTACGTTAGTAGAAGATGAGAGAAGTAAAGTAATTATATTGTTATGGTTACTTGATCATGGTGGAATAGGGGAGAGAATGGCTATACTTGAACATGTGGGAGACCTGAACCACCTGAAATTCAAAAGTATTTCTGCTCTCTCAATAATTCTATAATATTAAATCGTTATTAATAGAATATAATTGTAGCATTGCCTGTAAATAGTTATAATCAAACAAAAAGATAAACATGTATATTATATTATTAGATTTTTTTAAATAATATGGCTCAGGTCTTCTAATTGTTAGAGAGATATGAGCTATTTTAAACACTTTTAATTTTAAAATAAAAATTGTTCTAATAAAATTTAGAAAAAAGATAAAACAGATTTTTCTGACAATAAAATAATACACCTCATTTATGAATTATAATTAAATAAATATTTAAAATTATGTATACTTTTTATATATTATATGTTGTATACTTGTTGTAAAAAAAAAGTAGCTCATTTCTCCATGATCCCATTTATCTTTATCCTATCCAGGAATTTAGATGTAGATTTTACTTATAACAATTTGATATATATATATATATATATATATATATTTCATATATATAGTTATGATTATTAAATAAAAACATGAGAATATATATATATACATCATTTAAAACATCAACATTTAATACTTGTCAATGGTTATATATGTAATTTAATACTAATGTAATTTATTGTTAGGTATTTATATACACACATAAAGTATATTGATACACTATTATATACAAGTTAAATAACCTCTGGTTCTCTTCCCAGATTGTGGGTAATACCCTCCTTCGTGACTTCAGGTAGAGTTCGCGGGTGAACCACCCTTTCATGTAATGCTACAGGACAATAATGCAGCTATTGTTATATTTGTTATTGTGATGTAAACACTTAGTATGTATAGTTTTCCCACAATTGACACACACACACACACACACACACACTATAATATATTGTTGTCTTAATGAATAAACTTAATATTAATATAAATATAATACAAGACTAATATAATACGTATATGATTATGTACTCTATATTAATATATCTATATAATAGTATTATTATATCTTAAATTAAAGGGGGAATCTCCTTCATAATTTCGATTTACAAAAATAATAATATTATTTTTTATTTAATAAACTATTTATATATTTATTTATCTATAATTGTATGTACAAATTGGCTATAATGGATATGTACACATAATTTTGTACACCTACTATTAGAAATAAAATGTATTATAATAAAATCAAAATATTTCACCAAGCTTGGACAGCTATATTCTCAGTATATTAAATTGATGAATATTACTCTACTAAAAAGTCAGGAACTTTTTTATTCTTTAATATAAATTGTTGAAATTTTCAATATATTTAGATAACACATCTATGCATATATGTACCATTTTTCTAAATAATATAATTTAATAATTAAAATGTTATATCATGTTCAATGTATCAATATATTCAATTCTAAAAAAAATAATACATATATATCATACTTATTTGTTTAATAATATATATTTTTTATATAAAAAAGTGGTTGTATTGAAATAAATATTAATATTATATCTGTGCAAACATAATGCAAAATATTTAAACTTTAAATTTTGAGTTTTAAAAAATGGTGTTTTTTCATATATATTTATATGCAATCTCTCATATTAGATTACTTAAATGTATTAGTTAAATAATGTTTTGGTATACATAGCAAATGGAATTTATTTGATTTAAATACTTTCATATACTTATACTGGATAGATACATATGTATATAAATATATATATATATATATATATATATATATATATATATATATATATTATACATATGTCGATTAAGGTGTAATAATGATATAATAATTTATTGTATTAACTTTGTCTTTAGAGTTAGGAGCACCATCTATTATATAATAAAGATTAATAATCATCAATTATATTATTAATATATAAATATATATATATATATATATATATATATATACTAATAAACTATATAAATATGTATAACCATACACAGAAGATGATGCTTGATGCATCATAGCTCCATCACCTGATTGCATGCATCCACTGTTATATATGTTGGGTTATTTACTATGATGCTCTGAATATATATATAACATTATAACTATTTAATATTATATATATAAATATATACTAGCAACAACCCGAAAAGATCTGTATTATATTGAAGCAGGTTAGAATAAAAAATAAATACAATTTTAAACTAATCTTAGAAAACAATCAAATTAAATTATTCAAATAAGTTATATATATTATATGCAATATATATATATTAAACAATTTGATTTCAACCTTAAAAAGTTAGTTAAAACTATTTTTTAATACAATAAATATATAAATAATAGATATTAATATAAATGTGATAATAAATATATATATGTATATTAATTATGTAAGAAATCTATTTATAGGTGACAACAACTGAGATAATGTTAGTGTGATAGATGTTTTAGATGTTTTAGAGTTAAAAGAAATAAGTAGATATAAGTTTATAATCATATTTAAAGGATATCATTATTTTTATATATTATATTATATTTTTATATAACTAAAATAAACTTATTAATTATCATGTAAAGATTATTTTAATCAGAGTAATAATTGTTCTAAAGTAGGTTTAATTAGACGGCTGAATATTAATCGAACATAGTGTAATAAGTATCAGATATATTAGGACATCTAATTTAGGAGAATAGGCAGGTTTATAATATGTGTTATAATATATTATTGTAAGTACGATTACAATAACTTTTGTTAATACAAAAGTAATATTTATTATAAATCTTACTGTAATTAATATATTTTTTACAATTATACAATTACTGATATTTTAGAAAGAACATTTTATAAGAGAATTTGTAAACAAATGAATAATATATGTTTACTAGGCCTGGTTAATATAAATATACTTAACTAAGATATGTTAACTATATAAACTATTGTAACAAGATGATGTTATTTAATTATATATTTTAAATGTTATCATATATTTAAATTTTTTTTATAAAATGGCCGATTTATAATGTTAATTGAATACGAAAATATAATTGATCAGTGTTGTTTCAGTATTGTAGCAATGATAGTGAAAATTATACAATCGATAATATGTAATACCATGTTTAAAATAATATACACAGGTATTATATATTTCTTAAATTAATATCATAATTTTAGATTTTTAAATTACACTCCACCCTAATATATATACTTAACATTTAAAGTGAATATTTTATAAAAGCAAGAATGTTTTAGTAATATCTCAATATCACTGAAATAGAACTAATAAGAATAATAAATTTATAATTTAGTAAATTTATTAAATTTGACAATATATTTACGATTGAAAAAGGATTAAGTTAAATAAATATATCCAAGTGTATAATGAATCAAATTATATATGTGTGTAAATATAGTGTAAGATTAGATTCACTAGATATGTAGTGACATTACTATGCCTACAGTTTTATTACATATTGTTATTTATATTGAGTTAATATTTATAATAACAAGGATAAATAGTGAAACTATGTTATTAATATTTAGTAAAGTTGTTAATGCAGCTCTTATTAAATTGGTAGCGATAAATCTAAAATATATATATGTATATATATATATTTGAATAAACGTATAAGCACTAATATAATTTATTATCACATGTTTAGACTAGTATTACAACTACACTACTACTATAGTAGTATTATACTATAATAACCTGACTGTTCTCACATCAGAATATTGTAACTTGTCAGATACACATTTCTTACTGATCTCCATACTGTCGTCGAGGTTGTTCTTTTTGGAGAACTTCTCCTGTTACAATAATGACTGTTTATATAAACATATATATATATATATATATATATATATATATATATATATATATATATATATATCAGTGTTCGCTCTATGTTCAGGGAAACTACCCAAACAAATAAATTTAAGCATTAGGATATATTTTATTGTGGTAAATATAGTATATTATATATGTATCATTTCGACATCTATTTATAAATTTAGTTATGATCAATTATATATTAGATGCCCTTATGCATGACTTATTCACTGATGACAATTAAAGAGTAGCTGTCTGAATTTAAAACATCAAATTTATCAATTGTTTTGTCTATAACTTTTATATGTTTAATTATATCAAAAAGTAAACTATGAGCCTCGTATTTATTTGTCATCCTCTTTCCAATGGTATTAATCATTTTATTTTAACTATACTATTATATTAAATATAAAAAATCTCATTGAATAAAATGTAATCAAGTGATTTACATGATTATACAAAATTAATAGTTAACCAACTAATAGCAAACCATAAGCCTTAAGGTATTTAATAATAGTGTATATATATATATATATTAAATATATATAAATTATATTAAAATATTGATAGAGAAATTATGACAATTATTATAATAATATAAATTTAATAATAATATTTAAATTTATAATTATCACAATTATACTAACTATTATCATAAGCTGATTATACTAACTGTTACCATAATAATCATAAGTATTATAATAATATTAGATTATTATAATCTAATATTATTATAATTATTATAATAAGTATTATAATAATACTTGTGTCATAAGTAACTTATTAGATCATTATTATAATGTAATATACTATATTATAATAATTTAAAAAGTTTTCTTTTTTAATTATAAATTAAATTTATAGATATCTATAATCATTATAATGGATTATGGTCAAAAGCTTCGCGAATTAAACGCCCGCAAACTTGTTTATTCAAATTAGTGATTCTACAATAGCTTATTATTGGTCATTATAATTAGCGTATGTTTATTTATAGACTATCATACATGCAACGGCTTATAATTACCATATATTTATATATGTGTGTATTTTATAAGCTCACTCGGGATGTAATCATTTACAGTAATGCAGCTAAAAAAACCTAAACAATATTAAAATTAACCCAACCAAATCAAACCAAACAAGTGAAAATAACTAAAACTATAAATATTAATGTTTCAACAAACAATCATACGCTATTGTAAATTCAGTAATTCGAATAAACAATTTTGCGGGCGTTCAAATCGCGAATCAATCGCGAAGCTTTTGACCAGGTACCATTATAATAATGATTAACAAATTTTTAAATTATTATAATATAGAAAACAGTGAACTTATTAATAAACTCGGTAATTAAATTTTCTATTATTTTTATATTATTCCGGTGCTTAAATATCAATATAATCTTACGTTTTAATGTAGAAATTTTAAATAAATATATTTATTTAGATAATTTCGAAAATTTAAAATAATGAATGTAAATATAACAATCACGTGATTTATATAGGATTTATATATAGGGGAAATACAAGGATCAAAAATTGGATCAAAATAATTATTTAATATATTTTCATATATATATTCATATATTATATATATATCCATGGCCTCCTTTAGCTTCAGGCCGTGAGGCAGACTTTTTATTTTGTTCAATTTTAATTTAGAAGGGACGCTTTTTAATGACTTTTTCCATACATTTATGATTGAATAAATTAAAGAAAATACACTAATTAATATCTGATAAAGATTATTTTATAATATTAACTATTAATTCATTAAATTAATATATTATATCACATCGTTTTACATGTATTTGTTTAATAAAATAAAAATTAAATAGTATAATCTTTGTTAAATATTGTCAAATCCTTGATAATTATATTTAAAATTTAAATATTTTATCTAGTTAAAGTTATTTAATTACACTTTTAGGAAAGTAAATGTATATATATATGTATAGTATATACACTTAATAATTAATATTTATCAATGGACTATGGTCTGTATACTTAATTAATCATATTATATATTTAATTCGATGTTTTTAAAAAAAATTTAAATTGTAATATTTTTTAATATAATTTATAATACGTTTATCTAGTTAAAGTTATTTAAATACACTTTTAGATAAGTAAATTTATATATATGTATAGTATATACATTTAATAATTAATAGTTATCAATGGATTATGGTATGCATACTTAATTAATCATATTATATATTTAATTCAATGTTTTTAAAATATAATATATAATATTTTTAATAAATGGTGTTTAAAATTACTTTAATATATTTGGATATTATATTTATTAAATTTATAGATACAATTATTATAGTATGTATATTTAATATATCATATTATATATTTAATTCAGTGTTTTTAAGATAATATTTATAATTATAGAATTCCATTTAAAAAAATATAAAGTCGTTATTATAATATTTATAATTTTAGTATTATCAAATTTGTGGATACTATATTAATAAAATTCATATATCCAAATATTAATTATTATTTAATTATAAATAATGTAATTTAATATAAAGTAATAAATACATTGTATTAACAAAGCCAGGGTTTTGGTATTAATAATAATTTTAAATTTAATAGTAAATATAATATATAATAAAATAATAACAATAATATTATAATTTAGCAAGTTTATATATATTTTTTTTGTTCACATCTGATTTTAATTTTCTATAATTGTTTAATAATATATTGATAAATACTGATAATCCTTTTTTTATCATAGAATAATTATCGCTATGACAATATGTGCAGATTTCATAAATTTCCATTAATTCGTCATCATTTTTACTAATATATTCTATACTATAAGTTCCAGCATAATATTTTGTCACGTTACAATACACCATAATTACAAGTTCCAGCATAACGTGATACCATGTTCCAATACCAGCATAATGTGTTTTCACGTTCCAGTACACCGTACTTATAAGTTCCAGCATAATGTGTTGTCACGTTACAATACACCATAATTACAAGTTCCAGCATAACTTGATGTCATGTTCCATTACCAGCATAATGTGTTTTCACGTTCCAGTTCACCGTACTATCATGTTCCAGCATAATATGTTGTCACGTTACAATACACCATAATTTCAAGTTCCAGTATAACGTAATGTCACATTCCAGTACCAGCATAACATATTGTCACGTTCCAGTACACCGTAGTATCGTGTTCCAGTATAATATGTTGTCACGTTACAATACACCATAATTTCAAGTTCCAGTATAACGTAATGTCACATTCCAGTACCAGCATAACATATTGTCACGTTCCAGTACACCGTAGTATCATGTTCCAGTATAATATGTTGTCAGTTTAGTACAGAACAATCCAAGTATGATGACAACTTTGCTAAGGTCAATTACAATATAATATTGCTGATCGAACCATATTAAATACATATAATCTATTGTTTAAAAAATAAAATTTAATTATTTATAGGATTTTGATTATGACGATATCATGTTAAATACTAATGACGATATGGCGGTACTATGCTATATATATGGTTATGTTGCTAAGAATAAATGTGAAGAATGTAAAGCATTTGTAATAAGTGAAGATACTATTCAGCTAGAAATTGATAAAGAATTTTTAAAATATATTGACGACCTTAATCGTGGGGGATTATTATATCCATCTAATATTATATTTAAAGTTATACAAATTGTTTATGATATATTTAATTTATGCGTATCTAAATATGAAATTAACTTTACTAAATGTACATATGAAAAGAATGTAATATTAGCAATTAGTATAGAATATATTAGTAAAAATGATGACGAATTAATGGAAATTTATGAAATCTGCACATATTGTCATAGCGATACTTATTCTATGATAAAAAAAGGATTATCAGTAAATATCAATATATTATTAAACAATTATAGAAAATTAAAATCAGATGTGAACAAAAAAAATATATATAAACTTGCTAAATTTTAATATTATTGTTATTATTTTATTATATATTATATTTACTATTAAATTTAAAATTATTATTAATACCAAAACCCTGGCTTTGTTAATACTATGTATTAATTACTTTATATTAAATTACATTATTTAAAATTAAATAATAATTAATATTTGGATAGGAATTTTATTAATATAGTATCCACAAATTTGAAAATACTAAAATTATAAATATTATAATAACGACTTTATATTTTTTTAAATGGAATTCTATAATTATAAATATTATCTTAAAAACACTGCATTAAATATATAATATGATATATTAAATATACATACTATAATAATTGTATCTATAAATTTAATAAATATAATATACAAATATATTAAAGTAATTTTAAAGAGGAATACGGACGATAGGCAAAAATTAAATAACTATAAATAGCAAATTTCGGGCAAGACGTCATTGCACGTCGTGCAATGCATGTCGTGGGATGACGTCGAAAACATCCGGCATTATATTCGATTAATGTCGTATATTTACGCGTATTTAAGTAATATTATAGATAATTA
The DNA here is from genome assembly GCA_964019155.1 of Osedax fenrisi. NCBI lineage: Eukaryota > Metazoa > Annelida > Polychaeta > Sabellida > Siboglinidae > Osedax > Osedax fenrisi. The sequence goes on from OZ025243.1 coordinate 55,225,113, forward strand.
ACTATATAGTAGTAACATATACATATACTGCTATACAACTGGTGTTTGTATTTATAACTTATAGGCTATATAATGTATATAATAAGATGGTAACAAGTCATAAATTGTTGAAATGTTTTCAAAACGTAAATCGATCGGCGCTCGCCGAGCTGCGCGGGAGCGTGTTTATATAGCATTATATAGCCTATAAGTTATAAATACAAATACCAGTTATATAGCAGTATATGTATATGTTACTACTATATAGTTAATTATCATATATATTACTTAAATACGCGTAAATATACGAAATTAATCGAATATAATGCCGGATGTTTTCGATGCCGGATGTTTTCGACATGTACCCATGTCGTGCATTACCCGAATTCATTATACACTCTAGTGCACACGAAAATAAAATCTAAATGATAAAAATATAATATATATATATAGAATAATGCCCTTATAAAAATATACGTATACACCATTCGTATTAATTAATTAATTAATATTTTCGTATTGATTTTGTTGGGTTGTTTGATTTATTTGGTTTAGTTTTATTCAACATTTATTCTGTTTTGTTAGCTGCATTATTATAATGATTATATCCTAAAGTGAGCCTATACACAGTTATTAGTAACTACAAATAATGTATTCGCGCGTGAACTTTGTTATTTATAATTATTTAATTTTTGCCTACCGTCCGTACAATCCATTTTAAACACCATTTATTAAAAATATTATATATTATATTTTAAAAACATTTAATTAAATATATAATATGATTAATTAAGCATGCATACCATAATCCATTGATAACTATTAATTATTAAATGTATATACTATACATATATATATAAATTTACTTATCTAAAAGTGTATTTAAATAACTTTAACTAGATAAACGTATTATAAATTATATTAAAAAAAATTACAATTTAAAATTATTTTAAAAACATCGAATTAAATATATAATATGATTAATTAAGTATGCGTACAATAATCCATTGATAAATATTAATTATTAAATGTATATACTATACATATATATAATTTTACTTATCTAAAAGTGTATTTAAATAACTTTAACTAGATAAACGTATTATAAATTATATTAAAAAAAAATACAATTTAAAATTATTTTTAAAACGTCGAATTAAATATATAATATGATTAATTAAGAATGCATACCATAATCAATTAATAAATATTAATTATTAAATGTATATACTATACATATATATACATTTACTTTCCTAAAAGTGTAATTAAATAACTATAACTAGATAAAATATTTAAATTTTAAATATAATTATCAAAGATTTGACAATATTTAACAAAGATTATACTATTTAATTTTTATTTTATTAAACAAATACATGTAAAACGATGTGATATAATATGTTAATTTAATGAATTAATAGTTAATATTATAAAATAATCTTTATCAGATATTAATTAGTGTATTTTTCTTTAATTTATTCAATCATAAATTTATGGAAAAAGTCATTAAAAAGCGTCCCTTCTAAATTATTTCGCGAAAACCTGCCTCACGGCCTGAAGCTAAAGGAGGCCATGATATATCATAGATTTGGAGCAACATTTTCATATATATCCTAAATATATAATAGATATATTTATTCTAAATGTAAATTAGTAGCAGAGTCACTTTCCAATATTTGTATTTTTACATCCAATTTATGATTTGGGAAGTGAATTTTCTTAAAATATATTATTCTTAATAATTCAAGCAGCTTATTATCATATTTAGCCTTATATGGATATTTAGTATTTAATTTTGAATGAATTATTTTTTATATAAAATCACAAACTAATATAGAAATCATAGAGAACGAATTCGTTCACTTAAGTGACTTTTTTCTCTTTGATAGAAAGGGTAAATAGTATTTAAGCGTATTTACCGATTACTAAATACTATTTAAAAAAAGTTTACAAAAGGATATATCCATGATATACATAGACATTAGAGTGAGGTGATGACATATCTATGAATATATCTATGATATATCTATGTATCTATGATGATATAGGATAATCCGATGGAGGATAATATTAACAAAGAAATGTCCTTGATATTAATATAGGATAATTATGCATTGTTTGAAAATATGATATATAGGATAATATTAATATAGGATAATTATCTATTGTTTGAAAAAATAATGAATAATTAACCAGGGATACTTATGAATTTAACCTTGATTTGTAATGAAAGTTATGCATATTCTCCATTATTATAATACTTAAATAATAATAATAATAATAGAATAGTAATAGGACAATTATATGGGTTGCTATAATTAATATATTGGATTATAGTTATTCAAATTAAATTATTGTTATAATAATTATAAAAATTGTATTGATCTACAATATTTTGCACAAAATTAAGTTTTCTTTTAATTAATAAAGTTTAATTGACAATGATTTAAAAAAAAAGTTATTATTTAAATATTTAAAAAGTAAAAACAGAATATTACATGTTATCAAATAACAATTGTAGGATTAAATATTTTTAAAAACAAAATACTTATTCATATTTATTATTAACCCTTTCGGCTTTAGCAATTTATTAAAATATTACTCAGAGTACCAGCATATATTTCTTATAAATAAATATATCATATAAATTGTTAAAATACATATTATACATACAATGATAAAAAATGTTATATTACAAGTTATATTATTTGTAAATCATGATTTATAAACTATCATAATTACATAATTTAAATAAGTAATTTTTTATTTATATTAAGTAATTCACTAATTAATTGAATAATTTATTATATTTTATATAACCTTTACCAAGTTTATATATTTTCTCTATATTTTCTAATAACACATATTTAATTAATTTATCATACAAATATATTTTAAAAGAATTAGAAAACTAAAATAAAAAATATTCAATATTCACCTAGTTATAATAATAAAAGCAAGACTTATTATTTGTAATTTAATTAATTATTTTAGAACAAATTATGTACATTTTAAACTATAAATACACATACAATATTAGATAATTTTATATTACAAGTTATATTATTTTTAAAGACAATTTTATTTTCTATTATAATATTGTAATTAAAATAATTAATTTTTTATTTAAACTAAATAATTAACTAATTAATTGAATAATTTAATCTATTTTATTTAACTTTTAACTAATTAAATATATTTTCTAATAACATATATTTAATTAATTTATCATACAAATATATTTTAAAAGAATTAGAAAACTAAAATATAAAATATTCAATATTCACCTAGTTATAATAATAAAAGCAAGACTTATCATTTGTAATTTAATTAATTATTTTAGAACAAATTATGTACATTTTAAACTATAAATACACATACAATATTAGATAATTTTATATTACAAGTTATATTATTTTTAAAGACAATTTTATTTTCTATTATAATATTGTAATTAAAATAATTAATTTTTTATTTAAACTAAATAATTAACTAATTAATTGAATAATTTAATCTATTTTATTTAACTTTTAACTAATTAAACATATTTTCTAATAACATTTATTTAATTAATTTATCATACAAATATATTTTAAAAGAATTAGAAAACTAAAATATAAAATATTCAATATTCACCTAGTTATAATAATAAAAGCAAGACTTATCATTTGTAATTTAATTAATTATTTTAGAACAAATTATGTACATTTTAAACTATAAATACACATACAATATTAGATAATTTTATATTACAAGTTATATTATTTTTAAAGACAATTTTATTTTCTATTATAATATTGTAATTAAAATAATTAATTTTTTATTTAAACTAAATAATTAACTAATTAATTGAATAATTTAATCTATTTTATTTAACTTTTAACTAATTAAACATATTTTCTAATAACATTTATTTAATTAATTTATCATACAAATATATTTTAAAAGAATTAGAAAACTAAAATAAAAAATATTCAATATTCACCTAGTTATAATAATAAAAGCAAGACTTATTTTTGTAATTTAATCAATAATTTTAGAACAATGTAATTAAATAAAAAAATGTTATTTATATTAAATAATTAACTGAATAATGTAATCTATTTATTTAACCGTAACTAATGTTATAATTTCTAATAACATATATTTAATTAATTTGATACTAACTAATTATATAAAAATGTGTATTTATTATAAACATTAAATATATATATATATATGTATATACGTATATATATAACATATAATATATATGGGACGGAATACATCCTCGTCCACGATCCCGAGTACTCCTGGTAGACGACGTATCACTCTATATGAACATTATTATAAATTAGATATATTTATAGCGATTAAAACTAAATACTGCAATACACATTATATTGTTGTATAACATAATGTTTTTAATACAGGCAAGGTTTTGAATAATATTTAAATATAAATTTTAATGTTACTGTAAGTTTTCGATTTAAAAATAATAAAATAAATAATTTTATATCGTATAATTTAATAATACGTTAACATAATAAATATACAACTAACATCAACATCTATAGATGGATAATCTTCAATTACTCGCCCTATTCCCATAGTACCTATGGTAGACGGAATACCTCCTCGTCCACGATCCTGAGTACTCCTGGTAGACGACGTATCACTCTATATGAAAATTATTATAAATTAGATATATTTATAGCGATTAAAACTAAATACTGCAATACAAATTATATTGTTGTATAACATAATGTTTTTAATACAGGCAAGGTTTTGAATAATATTTAAATATAAATTTTAATGTTACTGTAAGTTTTCGATTTAAAGATAATAAAATAAGTAATTTTATATCGTATAATTTAATAATACGTTAAGATAATAAATATACAACTAACATCAACATCTATAGATGGATAATCTTCACTTCCTCGTCTTTTCCCCATAGTACCTATGGTAGACGGAATACCTCCTCGTCCACGATCCAGAGTACTCCTGGTAGACTACGTAGCACTCTATATGAAAATTATTATAAATTAGATATATTTATAGCGATTAAAACTAAATACTGCAATACAAATTATATTGTTGTATAACATAATGTTTTTAATACAGGCAAGGTTTTGAATAATATTTAAATATAAATTTTAATGTTACTGTAAGTTTTCGATTTAAAGATAATAAAATAAGTAATTTTATATCGTATAATTTAATAATACGTTAACATAGAAACGGTTAAATTACTAACAGTTCATGAATATATAATTGTATGATATCTCTTATAGTGAGAGGTACTAGAGATACTAGATGAGGTCGGTATTAGGAGGGGGTCGGTAATCGGAGACTTTCCCTTATTCAGATATTAATATTTTAAGAACGAATACCTAATCCATATTATATTAATGACAGATATCGACAAAATAATAATGTGGTTAGCCCGGTAAATCTAGAATGAACACGGATATATATAAGTGGATAAGGGGTCAGACATACATGCAGTTGGACGCGCGCGAGCTCAAGACCCTTCCGGACAATTAAAATAGGTCTTAAAGTGATATTTAGAAGTGATATTATATAATTATGTATACATAAATGATCGACTCTCGTTAAAACCATGGATGCATAAAACCATGCATGTAAAGACATTTACACGATAGCGGCTTCAAATTTATGTTAGTGCCGTATGATTATAAGTGAAAACTTCATCTAAGTTGCTAGGTAGCATGAAAGGACTCCATAAAAATAACAATAAAAACAATATATAGGAAATATGCAATTAAACTAACCAATAAATGTTTCTTCCTTTGGAAGACTTTTTTATAAAGCTTTTTAAGTGAAGTTAGTCTCATAGATAATATACAATTAGTTAATTTATAACACGTTGTTATAGGTGTATGTAATTTTATGTAATTTATAGATGTATGTAATTTTATGTAATTTATAAATACTAAATTAATAAGTTTTCAATTTAATAAACAATTTTATTAATGTATATTTCATTTTGAAATTTTAATGATATTGTGTTTTATATCTACACTAAAATACACCATCAGATATTGTACGTGTATTATGTATTATGTATCTTACGTATATATATTGAATATTTATGTTTCTACATATATATTTTGGAAAGCGCACTAAATATTGTGTTAATTGCATGTTGAGTTGTTATCACGTAATATACATGTATAACTAAATAGAAAGTTAACTCTCTATCGCTATGCATGAGGTACAAGTTATAAATGTGATTATTGAATGTGACTGATTGAAGCTATAGGAAATATTTACATTAGTAGGAATTTAAATCCATTATTTTTAGCGAAGGATTTGCAATTTAATAATGTTTTTAAAACCTTTCAAAAAAGTCATTTTAGAAATAATAACATTCATTCAGATGATACTAAGAATAAAATATATATTCGAATAAAGAGTTTATATATATATATAGGTGGTGAAAAGTGATAATCTAGATTTGCGAAGAGAATAATGATAAAAGTATATTTTTATCTATAGATGATAAATTCACTATACGAAAATATATATTATATATTATATTGTTCTATAGTTATTTTAAGTATGATATATTATCAGTCTTGATTTTCATATATCAGATTACAATTGTAGATAGCGGATAATATGACATAACAAGTGTTGAAGATATTATGTTATTGGTATTAACTGTGAATATCTATCACTACAGCGAACAAAATATATTCGCTAGTTTATTTAGGATATCTATAGTCACACTTAATAACACTAACAATTATATTTATGTGAGAGATCGCTCGCTATATTGAATAACGTATTTCTATCAGTAAAGTAACAATAACATACAGTAATTCATGTACAGTAGATGTAATACCAGATTAGCTATAGTGAATGTAAAGTTAGTAGACATAGTAATTCGGTAGCTATGCTATAGTAGCAGGTAATGTTAAAATAGGACATCTATTCTAGGAGAGTGTATGACTAGCAGCTAATACTAGTCACATTTCAACTAGTTCTTCGTCGCTTATATCGAATAGGTTGTATGCCACAGTAGCTGTGTGGTAATATAGCCAGACGACAACTAACGGTGATTCAGAGAGAAGGCATGTTAATAATGACTCATAATTAGATAATTAAGAATAGAACATAAACATAGTTCACGGTAAGGTAAGTCAACATAGGAATATACTGTGGAACAATAGAACACGTGTTATTTGTTGTAAGCTATAGGCTGACGATACGTCACGTGGGTATTTAGTAGACCAGTAAACAGTAATAGCCCCATAATAACAGCATAATATCATATATAATAGCCTCAAATGTTTACATTGCGCTATTATGCTGCTATTAATTTGTCATTAAATATTATGCTGCTATTATGTTGTAATTCTAATAATAGCAGCATAATGTACTTTTAAAATTAATAGCAGCATAATAATAGCATACTAGATTTTTAATGGCAACATATTAGCAGTATAATAGCATTACAAATTAATAGCAGCATAATACACTTTTAATGGTAACATAATAGAACAATGTAAACATTTGAGGATATTATAAGCTTTTAAAAGCAACATAATATATTAAGTTGCTATTATGAGGCTATTACTGTTAGCTGGGTATAGCCAGACGACAATTAACGGTGATTCAGAGAGAATGCATGTAAATCATGACTCATAGATATACAATTAAGAATAGCATATAAACAGGGATCACAGCAAGATAAGGCAACATAGGATAACACTGTGGTATAAACACCGGTAGATCACGTGGTCTTAGTTATAAGGTATAGTCTTACTTTACGATACGTGTGTTTATTTAGTGCCTTATAAGGAATATTCAAGGTGGTATATCTGAAGTAGTATACTATACAATAATCGAATATATTTATATAGTTTATCCTAATACTTATTAACATAGCTATGTTAATATTGAATGTTGAATAGTAAAGCATGTAGAGTATACAATGTATATAATGTATATATTACAGTTTCTATAGAAATACATTATTAGTTTTAGATAATAGATATAATAACAATATAAGTGTGATACAAATAGTGTTTTAGATATCAAATACGAATTGAAAGTATGTAATCTATACATATGTGGAAATATGAATATATATATATATATATATATATAGATACGAAATTAAACTAACAGATAAATACTTTTTCCTATGGAATATCTTTTTGTACAGATTTCGAACACTCTTGAGTTTCATAGTTGCGTAATCGACCTAATGTTATAATAATATATAGGTGTGTTATTATAACGGATTATAACGTAATTGTAGGTGTTTAATTTTGTTATTTTCAATTCGCTTATTTATAATTTTTCATTTTAGTATAAATATTTTTTATTTAATTTAAAAATAAATTTTATTTATTTTGAAATTTTATTAAATAATATAATTGTATAGTATATTGTACAATGTATAATTAATGATTAATATACATTGTACAATGTACACTGTACATTAGACCGGTTCGTTCGAATCAATTGTTAATCCTTCATATAAAATATAATACATATCTAGGGGAAATTCCCCGATTACCGACCCCCTCCTAATACCGACCACTTCTCGTATCTCAGTAAATATAAGAGTTATCAAAAAATTATATATACATGAACTGTTAGTAATTTAATGCTAAATATGAATAAATATTTTGTTTAAAAAAATATTTAATCCTACAATTGTTATTAGATCAAATGTAATATTCTGTTTTTACTTTTTAAATATTTGAATAATAACTTTTTTTAAATCATTGTAAATACTTTATTAATTAAAAGAAAACTTAATGTTGTGCATAATATTGTAGATCAATAAAATGTTTATAAGTATTATACAAATAATTTAATTTGAATAACTATTAACCAATATATCTTAATTATAGCAACCCATGTGATTTTCCTATTACCGACCCCCTAAATTACCCTAATACCGACCCCATGTGATTTATAATATCCAATCAAAATAGATTCCTATTTTATTTTTAATTATGTTATAACTTGTTTGTGTATCATTTACATAGATTTAGGATTCATGATTCCAGTTGATTATATACATACTGATTAATAAATAAATATTAAATAATAATATACACTATTTTAATATAATTACTATAAACTTTAAATTTAAATTTTATATTACTATTAAAACATAAATTCAATAAAAAATAAATTACGTCATGTTATATTTAATTATATTTATGTATATCTACTATTTTTATTGGATATTATAATACTACAATTATTTATACCACGATTATTTTAGGGGGTCGGTAATAGGGGAAGGGGGTCGGTATTAGGCACATGTATCCGATTACCGACCTCCCTGTTTATTCTTGTAAATATAATTATATCAAAAATTTAAAATAGCCACATTATTCATTGCCATAATATTACTCAAATTACAAAATTTCAAATAAATATAATTAATATTGAATAAGTTATTACAACTAATCATTTAGGGGTAGGTAATCGGGGACTTTCCCCTATATTTTAGTATAATATTAACAATTTTTATAAAAAAATAGTTACATTTGGTCACGGAGCATTTAAAGTTTGAAATATAAATTATTATTTTAAAATAAAATGTATAATATTCCATGTATAGTAATAGTAATGACGCCATATTTGATGTTTACAAATATTTAAATTAATATTTAAAATTAATTATGTATTTGTATTATATTTAATGAATAATATAATATATACCATTATTTATATTTATTATTAATATAATATCTATATTTCATTTTTATATCTACAAATTACCAATATTAATGTCTCCTAAAACTCGAGAAAATACACCATTTTATAAAGTATTTATTTCAAAATAATTCAAAAAAATAATTAATTTTTTAAAATTAATATGTATAATTAATAAATTATTAATTATTAAATTATTAATTATACATAAATTTGAATGATCAGATTGTATTGAATTGTGGATATAAGTTAGATATAAATGTGTTTTATACAAATAAAATTAACAAATATGTAAAATTATTTTGTATTTCATATTTCAAATAAAAATCCAACAAAATTGACAAATGATGTTAATTTTTTTTCTAAAAATAATTTTTAATATAAATATTTTTTTAATAATTAATTTGAATTGTATTATTATTATCTATAAATTATATATTTTAATTTTTTAAATTAAATTGTAATAATGTATTTATATTAAATTATACGATTTTTAGATATTTTTTTTTACTAAAATTATTTTATAAAATGTGGTCATCTAGATTGTTATGAAAAATATTTTGTATTGTTATTACTACTTGTAATATATGTTTCTATGCATAGTTGGCTTAAAGAAATACTTCAATTTGATAAAAATTTAATAAAACTAATTTATATATCTCCTCCATGTTAAATTGTATATGTATTCAATGTTAAAATAAAAAGGTCTCGTGACATAAAACTATTTAAGATATAGGTCTAAAATTGTAAACACTTATTCGTCATAGCATACATAATTGTCTTATATGTGAAGGTTTAATGTGAAGGTTTTATTCATCTTACCCTAAGGGATGTGAAGGTTTATAAAATTACGAGAAAAAAAATTAGTACGAACGTAGGTTAGGTAAAGCCTACATTGTATTTATATATATATATATAGGGGCGTCGGAAGGGGGGGGGGGCGGGGGGTATCGGACCCCCCCCCATTCAAAAATATGGGGGGGGCGAAGTATGTTTTGCCCCCCCCATGAAATATGTATTAATAAATTTTATATATATTAAATGTAGTATATTGTCTTTGTTAATACACATTTTTTTCTAAAGAATGTTACCAAACATATGGGGGGGGGGGGCTAAGTATTGTTTGCCCCCCCCCCCCATCCATGAAATATGATAATATTCATGAGAGAATCTCTGAGAGATACTTGTTATCTGGTGATATTAAGAATGAAATTATTCAACTATATAAATCTGAATTATTAAATATTTGATTGAAAGATATTAATGGGACTTTCTCAATTCAATGTGATGGAATTCAAGATATATGGTTCATTATTTGACATAAAAACTAGAAATTAAAGAAATATGCATAGGAATATGCAATATGACTGAGGATACAACTTAGAAAATATAGCAAATTTAATGTTATCTGAACTTTAACATCTTAACTTGCCTATTTCTAAATTAAGAGGACAGTCATATGACGGTGTAGCTAATATGTCTGGTCAATATAATGTTGTAAAGACTATAATAATGAATAGACAGCCTTTAAATTTTGATACACAATGTGGAGCTCATCGCATAAACGTAATAGCATAATCATTAGATAATAATATAAATATAAGAAAAGCCTTGAGAGTGGTTTATGATTTGGGATTATTATATGAACAAACTAACATATTACGGATTGTATATAATACTAATAATAACAAAGCAAATACATTGAAACCATTATGCCCAATAAGATGGAATGGAAAATCATGTATTAAAAAAACATTAGATAAATATAGTGGTATAAATGATGCACTGAATTAATATAAAAAATTAAATTATATTACCAATGACCACAAATATATTGCAAATTTATTATTAAAAAATATAAATAAGTCAAATATTTGTTATATGAATATTTCAAGTTTGATATTTGAAAGCTTGGATATGAAGGTGAAAGCTTTCATGATACCAACAAATACTATTGAAGGTAACATTTATAAAAATATACTTGAAAGCATATATTATTATAATTATAAATAATACTCAATAATAAATAAACATAAAGGATTATATAATAGTAAAGATGATTCAAATTAAATTGAATAATGATAGACATAATTTGCACACATTCATTGAAGATATAGAAACAAAAGTATTTTATATTTTATATATACACGTTTTTATATTGATTCAAGGTTAAGTAGGATATACTTTTATAAAAATATTATATAAAATACAAAATAGCTTATAATAAATGTTTATTATAAAATATTATAATAATTTATTTTTATTTTAAATATATCTAATTTAATTTTCTAATTATATCTAATTCAGAGAATAATTATAATACATATAATATAAATTATTATAAATATTTATGAGATGAATAGTAATACAAATTCAAAAGACATACATCTTATATAGATAACATAATATAATATTATTAATGTTATATTAATATAAGAATGTGATTATATATGATCAATTAGTATGTTATTATACTTTATCATTAATATTTACAGAATAAAATATATTGAGTTGTTTGATTACATAATGATGAAAATTAAAACCAAATGTTATACTAAGGAAACTTCATTTATACATTCTTATAAATTAAAGGAATCATTATTACAAATAATATAATTCATGAAAAAAAGGTTGTTTTTTTTTTAGATTAATCTTATTAATCCTATTAATTTTCTACACTAAACATTAATAAAAAATGTATGAATAATTATCGATTGAAAGATCGAATTTCCATATGTTCAAATCAATCAATAAGTTCAATACATCTGACGAGGATAAACATATACATGATGGAAAAATCTACTAAAATTCAAAAAATATTTTCCGACATAATATATTTGATCACACTTTTATTGGTTTGCCCCTCAAGTTCTGTGTCATGTTAGGGTAGATTTAGTAAGCTACGAATAATAAAGACGTTGTTACGGTCTACTATGCTAGATAGTAGATTAAATGCATTATTATTGGCAAATATCAATCACAAAATAATTCACACAATTGAGATGGATATATTTATAAATAAAAATCTATTTTTATATAATAATAAATTATTTAATGTTTATTATTTATTTTCTAATATATTCCTATAGGATACTTAAGTATACTTAAGTATTGTTATAAAAAATAAATATTATTAATTGCATATTAAAGGGTTAATATAGACAAAAGAGGTATACGATATTAATAAGATATAATTAGTAATTATATTAGTAATACATAATAGGATATAGAATATAAAATATAAATAAATAGCCCCCCCCATACAAAATATCGTTCCGACGCCCCTATATATATATATATATATATATAATATATGTTACATATATATATATATGTAGGAATTTATCCTATATCACGAATGAGTGAAATAAATTTAAATGACAACTTATAGGTATTATATTCTTTTCGAATCTAACCCTTAATGATGTGTTGCCTATTAGGGGGGAGAATCGATTCGGTACGGCAGATTGCTAATATTATAGCGTTCGCGGTTACCACTATTGCGTCCGCTGTTACAATTATTCTGAAGGGCAAGAAAATATTCTGTAGGCAGAACTTATAATATTATTATGTATGTTAGTATGCATGTAATACCTACTATACAATATTGTATAGTTTATTGATTTTTTATTTAGTTATGTAAAAATGCATGAAATATATATTTAAAATTTATAGCAGCATAATATCAGCATAATAGCAGCATAACAGCAGCATAACAGCATAATATCATTACAAATTAATAGCAGCATAATAGCAGCATAATAGATATTTAATAGCAGCTTAATAGCACAATGTAAACATTTGAGGCTCTAGCATTTGCTGTTATGCTGCTATTATGCTGCTATTACTGTTTGCTGGGTAGGTACTAGGGATGTAAATGATGCTCAAATCTAAAGCATGATGCAGTCTCAGTCTCGGTTACCCAAATCATCGATGCAGTCTCAGTCTCGAACACCTAAAGCACGATGCAGTCTCAGTCTCGGTTACCCTAAGCATAGATGCAGTCTCAGTCTCGGTTACCCAAAGCATCGATGCAGTCTCAGTCTCAATACCTAAAGCATCAATTCAGTCTCAATGTAAATAACAATAGCATCGTTCAAGTCTCAGAATGGGTTACCTACAGCATCGATGCAGTCTCAGTCTCTATAAAATGCATTGGTATTAACTCATGCTTATTAAAGGCATCATTCAAGTGTTAGTCTCAGTTTTCATAAGTTCAATATAGTTTCAGTGTCAGTTACCTGAATCATTGTTTTGTATATCAAATGAAAATAATTTCATTACAATACAAACTATAGTTTTATATATCAGATAAGTATCATAAATAACTACCAGGAGTGTTAATTGATAAGAATATTAATATGTTCTTAAACACAAAAATTCAAATCAGCCAACTATCAATTGCATAATATTATAATTATAAAAATAAATATAAATTGTAATAGGTGTACTACATGTAAATTGCTAAATCAAATCTTTATAGGACTATTGTAAGTTACAATTTGTAACATACTTTTAATTAATTTACCTCCTTAACAGTTAATGATATTAAATAAAATAATTCGATCGTCATTCGCGTAATATATAAATTAACATCAAGATCAATAGACGATCAGTATAACTGAACCGATGCGACAACAACATTTACCAATTAATTTCCACATTATTTATAAATTACTGGTAACCACACATTTTGCATATCATCACAAGACACTAACATACCTCGCGAAATTAATAAAGCCATATTCAAGTCTGAGAGTACAGAGAATACATAATCTACATCAAATTAAAAGCAACACAACAAAAGATTCGGCACACAACAGCAGATAATTTAGTATAGCGGCACCTATCGAGTGGAACAAGCTCGATATTTATTTAAGAACTTAATATTATGTCACATGAAATAGGAAACATTAATAAAAATATGGATAAATATATCAAAATTATGTTTAAAATGTAACTTCCAAAAAGCATCATTTCGGCTCGATTATGTTTTGTAAGAGTCTCATCTCGGCTCGGGACCGTTTGACTAGGGTATCGGCTCGTTTGACTAAAGTCTCGGCTCGGCTTGGGCTCGTTTAGGCTCGGGCTCGTTTGGCTAGAGTCTCGGCTCGGCATGGGCTCGTTTTTATTCCGAAAATGAAAGTCTCGGCTCGGCATCAAAAACCAATAGTCTCGGCTCGGCATCAAAAGCTCGGCATTATTTAAATCCCTAGTAGGTACTATGGGCGCCGGAACAGGGGGGGTTTAGGGGGTTGCAACCCCCCCTGGCAAAATAATGGGGGGGTTTTGATACCTAAAACCCCCCTTGCTATTTAGGTAAAATGAATAATTTTTCTTATGACCATTCTCTATAATGTGCGATGGAACCCAAGATATAACTTTGGAAAACCAGGAATCGATTGTGATTATATACATTGATGAAAATCTAAAAGTACAAGAAAAATGTATAGGATTTTATTCATCTACATCAAGTACTAGCGAATCTATTGCAAATATTCTGAAAGACACCAATATTCATCTCGGTCTATCCATGTTTAATTTACGTGGACAATGTTATGATGGAGCGTCTAATGTGTCAGCTGTATACAAAGGAACACAAGCCCTGATACAAAAAGAACAACATTTGGCATATTACACATATTGTAGTTTTAATTGCCTAAATCTTGTTTGTAAATATGTTGCTCAAAGTAAAGCTTTACTTGGTTCTCTATCCATTGTGATTGATATTGGTGTTCTTTTTAGCAAATCTGAAAAATTTAAAAATTTATACCAATCGATAATGATAAAACCAGATTCAAATAAATGTGTCCTACAAGATGGACAATCAGATGTAAGGCTATATCAGCAGTCTTAAATAACTATTTAGATATTATAAATGCATTAGAAAAACTGACAATGGCAAGCGTAAATAATACTGAACTAATCGCCAAAGCATACTCATATAAGAATACTCTACTAGAAACATCTAGGAACACCTACATATATTTCATTAAATATATAATTTGATATATTCACTTTATTAGAAAAATTGGTTAGTGTTACCTATAGCTTATACTAATTATTCTTGATTACAGAAATATATATTTATATTAATTATATTAATTTATATTTATATATTTATATTAAAAGTATAAGTTATAAAATGTATTTCATTAGATAAGTGTAATTGGATCAAAGGCTACTCTCAATGAAGATGTTGTTTTACTCATTAATATGTTAATCGACACAGTATACTATAGGAACAAACGAATGAATTATCACATTTATTTAGAAAAGATTTTAAAATAATCTGAAAATCTATATTTGCTACCATTACGTAGTCCTAGAAAACGTAAAATTCCATCAAAGTTTGTATCATATATTAATATATTATTAATATATATATATATATATATATATATATATATATATATATATATATATATATATATATTTATATATAATCTTATTTATTTGTAATTATAAATATTGTTAGACTTTTTAAGGGCCAGCGCAACACCACGAGTTTAACATGGTGGAGATAGGAAAATAATGTAATACTAAAAATAGATTCAATCTATGTATACTTCAAAATATCAACTAATTTTTTTTATATATTATATAACTAATATTTATCTACAAATATAAATATCGAATATGAGATTTAGATTATTAAAATCATATTAAAAATAGACTAACATAATAGCTATTTCTAGAAAAAAAAATATGTAAGAAATTTCAATAAAATATAAAAAATATTATATATCATTGAATAATGTATTAGTTTTATATAGTTATATATGAAGAGTAACCTAATATTAATATACTGTGAAAATGTCATGTTAATTGAATAAGTATTTCTATAATCGAAAGTGGTTCAAACATAGATGGTAACAGTTTTTTTTAATTCAGAGATATTCACGTTTTAAAAATTAGAGATTAGAAAAAATCATGATATTTATATGAACTATTTTTCAGCTCGTATTTATAAATGCTTATTTATGTCACTTTTAAGTATTTTATGCATTGTGCTATATACCATTGTAAAGAGAAATAATCAAATATTATGATTATTATATACAAAATATTTTTAAAAAAATATTTTATTTTTTAAAACAGGGTGTTGCGCGGGCAATGGAAAAGAAAAAAATGTTTATTACGACATCAATAATATCAATATTATACTGAGGTTGTACACAAATAATATATTTATTTAATATTTTTTTAATAATAACACTTTAGAAAAGAACACATTGAAATATATGATATATATCCTTATTACTGAATTAAATCAAAGATTTTTGAAAAATAATCAAAGTATAATTTCATATGATAAATTATTATCGTCAATATTAAATACAAATATAATTGATTATGCTGAAGTAAGTATACTTAATTAAGGATAATTATTTATCTGAAAAATTAATAAAACATAATATAGAATATTTACTATATTACAAATACAATATTCTATATTATATTTTATTAATTTTCCAGATAAATAAATATCCTGAATTAAGTGTTCAAGCTTTAAAACTCGAACTACTACCTATAGGTAGTTCGAGTTTTAAAGCTTGAACACTTAATTCAGGATATTTATTTATCTGAAAAATTAATAAAATATAATATAGAATATTGTATTTGTAATATAGTAAATATTCTATATTATGTTTTACCTATTAGGTACTACATATATGTTCAATAACCATTTCAATTCTCAATATTTAAAAGATTCAGTAGAGAATATGATCAATGCAAAATATTGCCTAAAAGAATTATTGTTAGGTATGTAGGTACTACCTACTAATACATATATATATTATATAATATTTATATATAGAATATATATATATATATATATATATATATATATATATTATCTTATATATTTATGAATTATTTTTATAGAAACAACAAAATTAATCAATTTATTGATGGTACAACCAAGTAGGTGACCTACGTCAGTGTCCTGTGAGAAGCTTTTCTATGTTAATGTTAATGTTAAGAAGATTGAAGACGTGGTTAACCCAGCAAACAATATATTCAACGCTTTTGGACGCCATGCGCCTAAAACTTCCGGAATTAATTCGTCGCTTTGATGACAATTTGCGCCCAAAAGCGTCGAATTATTCTATTGTAAATTGGACGCTGTTGCGCCCAAAAGCATCGAATTTGCGACGAATTCAATATGATTCGTAACTGAAGCGTACAAAAGCGTCGAATTTGCGACGAATTCAATATGATTGAGAACTGAAGCGCCTAAAAGCGTCGAATTTGCGACGAATATATCGATTCGGAATCAAAGCGTCCAAAATCGTCGATAAATTGTTTGCTGGGAAGGTCACAAATCACACAGCAAAAATAAACATATTGGCTCTCTGCAATGAACATCAGGATATATTAGATTATATTAACAACAATAAATTAATAAAAGAATTTTGCCAAAGAAATAATTGTAGAAAATTGTTTATAAGTATAACATAATAAATATAGGGCCTATATTATAGGCCTATATTATAGACCGGTTCGTACTAATTTTTTTTTCGCAATTTTATAAACCTTCACATCTGTGACAATTATGTATGCTATGATGAATAAGTGTTTAAAATTGTAGACCTATATCTTAAATATTGTTATGTCACGAGACCTTTTTATTTTAACATTGAATACATACAAAAGTTAACATGGGGAGATATAGAAATAAGTTTTATTCAATTTTTATAAAATTGGATGATTTTTTTTAAGCCAACTATGGATATATCCTAGAAACATATATAACAAGTAGTATTAACAGTACAAAATATTTTTCATAACAATCTAGATGCCCAAATTTTATAAAATAATTTTAGTCAAAAAAAATATCTAAAAATCGTATAATTTAATATAAATAAATTATTACAATTTAATTTAAAAAATTAAAATATATAATTTATAGATAATAATAATACAATTCAAATTAATTATTAAAAAATTAAAAATTATTTAGAAAAAAAAATTAACATCATTTTTAAATTTTTTTGGATTTTTATTTGAAATATGAAATACAAAATATATTTACATAATTTTTTATTTTTTTAATTTTATTTGTATAAAGAAAATTTATATCTAACTCATATCCACAATTCAATACAATATGATCACTCAAATTTATGTAAAGTATAATTATATATATTAATTTTAAAAAATTAATTATTTTTTTGAATTATTTTGAAATAAATACTTTGTAAAATGGTGTATTTTCTCGAGTTTTAGGAGACATTAATATTGGTAATTTGTAGATATAAAAATGAAATATAGATATTATATTAATAATAAATATAAATAATGGTATATACTATATTGAATGAATTGAATGAATATTTATTATGAATTTTTTCAAGTTCGATTTAGTAATAATTAACAATATGTAGTGATAAATTCACAAAACGACAACAAAACGTAGATAGTACACATATAAAAATAACAATAGTAAATTAGAAACGTATCACATGTGCCGGTGATGAAAACAATTAATAATTAAAATTAATAATTTATAAAATTATATATATATACATATATATATATATATATATGTATAAATAAATATTAAGTTATAATTTTTTTAATATGATTTTTAAAGGTATATAAACTATTTGCTAATACAATATGTTCATCAAGACCATTCCAAATTTTAGCTATTCGATTATTTAGTAGATTTTTTGTTACATTTAGTTTACATGTATTCATACTAATTTGCAGAGAATGGCCTCTGGTATTGTAGTTGGTCTTTTTGATATTAATAATAGATGATGTATTCATAGATACCAATCCGTTAAATAGCTTATATACCATAACAAGATCAAATCTAGTTCTTCTGATTTCTAGAGAATCTAGATTTAGGTATATTAATCTTTCATTATAAGGTTTATAAGGTAAACCGCATCTCTCGATTAATCTTCTCGTAAAGAATTTTTGGACCTTCTCTAGTTTTATCTTCAGTCCTTTGAATGTCCTGGCATCTAATCCCGGATTCCAGACTGTCGACGCATATTCAAGGTGGGGTCTAGCATATGATATATATGCTTTTCTAATAGCTGGCATATTATTAGTAATGAAACAGCGAAATATACGATTGATAACACAATATGCACTTGTACAACACACACCAATATGTTCAGAGAAATGTAATGATGGATCAAATTTGATACCAAGATCACGATACGATCTACAGTTTACTATTGAAACATTATTTATAGTATACAATGGTTTATTAGTATTACCTAATGTAAGAGCAGCTGATTTTTTTGCAGCGTTTTCTAATTGCCAATTTAATGAATATTAATTCATTAAATATAATACAAATACATAATTAATTTTAAATATTAATTTAAATATTTGTAAATATCAAAGATAATAAGATGGTGTCATTACTATTATACATGGAATATTATACATTTTATCTTAAAATAATAATTTATATTTCAAACTTTAAATGCTTCGTGACCAAAGGTAACTATTTTTTTATAAAAATTGTTAATACATATTATACTAAAATATAGATATGTATTATATTTTATATGAAGGATTAAAAATTGAATCGAACGAAACGGTCTATAACCTATAACCTATAAACTATTTTGGGATTTATTCTTGTTATAATATACATATTTATTTAAAATATTCTAGATATGTTCATTATGGGATTCATATTTTGTTAATTAACTAAGTATAATTATAATTATATGTTTTAACATTTAAAATAAATCATAATTTGTACTATATTATATGTTACAATATATATTTTAAAATAATTACAGTCTATTATTTAGTTGATAAATTATACTTATTTCTTAAAACCCCCCCTGGGAAAAACTAGTTCCGGCGGCTATAGTAGGTACCTACCATAGACCCAAGCGCTGCCACTACGCAATATTTTAGAATATGTGTTTTGATTGACAGATTGACTGGCCGCCATTTGAGCAGATAATTTAGCTTATATACACGCATCAATGCATACAGTTAATAGATAAAGAATAGAGTATACACTCGTATACAAGATAACAAACTCGTTATGCTTGACCACATACACACACATATAATATATGTGATATATATATATATATATATATATATATAATAATAATTATATTATATCATGATACTAGTATGATACTATGTATGATACTATATAATACATAACAAACTAGTATACAATGTAACATTGAATGTATTATATATATATATATATATGTTGTGATATAAATGCATATATGTATCATATATCAATATATATATATATATATATATATATATATATATATATATTTATATATATATATATAGTTTATATATATATATATATATATATATATATATAATATATATTATATATATATATATATATATATATATATAAACAATCATTGGATATTTGTTCTAATGAAAAATATAACTATAAAATATTAATTATTATATTTTATTATACTATATAATACATAATAAACTAGTATACACATTTAATAAGTAAGTATAATATTATATGTATACATTATTTATATAAATGTTTTTATTATAAACGCTTTTGACTATGATCTATCTTTTTCTTTCAGCACACTGTACTGTCACGTTACATAATATCCTACTGCAGTGACATGTCACCTTCCAGCACAATATACTGTAATGTTCTATGATATTGTAATTTCAGCACTCTACTGTCAAATTACATCATATCATACTGTCAACTTCTAGCATAATGTACTGTAATGTTCCATGATATTGTAATTTCAGCACACTGTACTGTCACATTACACCATATCATACTATCACCTTCTAGCACAATGTACTGTAATGTTCCATCATATCATACTATCACCTTCTAGCATAATGTACTGTAATGTTTCATCATATCATACTATCACCTTCTAGCATAATGTACTGTAATGTTTCATCATATCATACTATCACCTTCCAGCACAATGTACTGTAATGTTCCATCGTATCATACTGTCATATTCCAGCATAATGTACTGTAATGTTCCATCATATCATACTGTCACCTTCCAGCACAATGTACTGTAATGTTCCATGATATTGTAATTTCAGCACACTGTACTGTCACATTACATCATATCATACTGTCACCTTCAAGCATAATATACTGTAATTTTAAGTGATATTGTACATTCAGCACACTGTACTGTCACATTAAATCATATCATACTGTCACCTTCTAGCATAATGTACCGTAATGTTCCATCATATCATACTATCACCTTCCAGCAATGTTACATGATATTGTACTTTCAGCACACTGTACTGTCACATTATACCATATCATACTATCACCTTCCAGCACAATGTACTGTAATGTTCCATCATATCATACTGTCACCTTCCAGCACAATGTACTGTAATGTTCCATGATATTGTACATTCAGCACACTGTACTGTCACATTACATCATATCATACTATCACCTTCTAGCATAATGTACTGTAATGTTCCATGGTATTGTACTATCAGCACATCGATGCTTCGTGTAACCGAGACTGAGACTACATCGATGCTTTAGGTAACTGTGACTGAGACTGCATCAATGCCTTAAATTTGAGCATCATTTACATTACTAGTGTGTAGGTATGCATGTATGTATGTATGTATGTATGTATGTATGTGTGTATGTGTGTATGTATGTGTGTGTATGTATGTATGTATGTATGTGTGTATGTATGTATGTGTATGTATATATATATATATATATATATATATATATATATATATATATATATATATATATACAGTATATAAGTATACAGTATATATGTATATATATATATATATATATATATATATATATATATATATATATATGTGTGTGTGTATGTGTGTGTGTGTGTGTGAGTGTGTGTATTATAGATGTATAGTTAAAATATAACTAAATATACACATGTGTGTTTAGTCTAATTAGTAATCGTATTTTATCAATTACTGATTCAATATATGTATCATACATTGTATGATTCATAAACTATATTATTTATTATATTAATATATAGTGTATGCATTGATGCGTGAATATAAACATATACTCTATTTATAACTATCTACGTGCGTCGCGCGCTCGCGCGTTCGGCGCCCGCATCAATTGCATCCCCCTAAATATTTTAATATCTGCTGAAAATATTGTTTAATAACATTAATTATCCTGACTTAATATAATATTTATTATAATAATAATATTATAAATAATAAATATATAATTAATATAAATTACAACCTTAATTTAATATGAATATTAACTATTAATGCTTTATAAAAACTATAATAAATACCATAAATAGTTTAATATCTGCCGAAAATATTGTTTAATAACATCAATTATACATGACTTAATATAATATTTATTATAATAATAATGGTCTAAATAATAAATATATAATTAATATAAATTATAACATTAATTAATTATAAATATTAACTATTAATGCTGTATAATAACTCAATAAAGTTTAATGATATTATTTTTAAATATCATAAAAATTTGAATTATCTGCCCAAAGTATTGTTTGTTTACATTTTAATGTAAATAAACAAACTTTCTCATATTACCATTGCGAGATAGGGAGTGGCACCGCTTGGCCATAGACATCTAAGGGGCGAAGCCATGTATTAATATATAACGTCTTTGGTACCTACTATAATTTAGAATACAGGTAAATGCGGGAAAAAAAAATGCGGGACACGTAAATGCGGGAAAAGAAAATGCGGGATAAGTAAATGCGGGACAAATAAAAGGGTATGCGGGACAAATTTAGGTAAATGCGGGAAATATTAGGTAAATGCGGGACAAATATAATAATTGTTAATTA
Organism: Osedax fenrisi; assembly: GCA_964019155.1. NCBI lineage: Eukaryota > Metazoa > Annelida > Polychaeta > Sabellida > Siboglinidae > Osedax > Osedax fenrisi. Next base: position 55,248,617 of record OZ025243.1, read on the forward strand.
TTTTATAATATTTTAGTTTATTCGTATTATATACACATACTAGCCGTACCCGACCCGTCGTTGCTCGGTTTTGATTATTTTCCTATATATTATATATTAATTATAGCTATTCCTGATTCTTAATTGATATATATAATAAAATAAATGTTAGCTGACATACAAAACAAAGTAGAAAACATTTTCAAATAATATGTTAAAAAATACAACAAATATTTCAAATATTAAAAAATATGTTTTAAAAAAATGTATAAAACCCAAACCTAAACCCAAACACAAACCGTACACTACCCTGCGTTGCTAGGTTTTTGATTATTTGCCTATTAATTGTAGCTATTCCTGATTATACTTAGCTAATATTTAATTGTTTTCTTCTAACTAATATTTACTAATTCTAACTGTATCCGATGTAGACTCAGCGTTGTTCGTTTTTAAGATTATTTGTAAAATATTTGGTAAGATTACAAATAATAATTTAAAATATTACAAAATATATTTTTAAAAAGTGTTTAAAAATATTTTAAGAAATATAAAAAATATTTCAACATATTAGTAGCCATACCTGATTTTTAATGCCTATTAATTTTTTTTATTAATTATAGCTATTCCTGATTATTCTAAAATATATAATTGCTAAAAATTGCAAAAAAATATATAAAATATTACAAAATATGTTTTAAAAACAAACCATACCCGACCCGGCATTTCTTGGTTTTTGTTTGTTTGCCTATCTATTATTTATTATTTATTAATTAGGGCAATTTCTGATTCTATATTTCTAGTATATACAATTAAATAAAGTTTATTTAAAATACAAACAAATATAGAAAAATATTGTTTATAATATTTAAAAAATTAGTGAACAAATATTTCAAAAAATATTTTAAAAAATACAACAAATATTTCAAATATTACAAAATATGTTGAAAACCAAAACCCAAACCGTCCCAAAACGGCGTTGATCGGTTTTTAATTATATGCCTATCTATACTTTATTAATTATAACTATTCCTGATTTAGAATTGTTTGCCGAACCCAACCCGACGTTGCTCGTTTTTTTATTATTTGCCTATCAATTATTAATTATAGTTATTCCTAATTATGCATAACTATTCTTTAATTGTTGTCTTCTAACTAATATTTAATAAATCTAACTGTATCCGATGTAGATCTAGCGTTGTTCTTTTTAAGACTTATTCGTAAAATATTTTGTAAAAATACAAAAATACAAAAATACTTTAAAATATTATAAAATATATTTTTAAAAAGTGTCTAAAAATATTTTTTAAATATAAAAAATATTTCAACATATTAGCAGTCATACCCTACCCGGCGTTGCTAGGTTTTTGATTGTTTGACTATTTATTTTTATTAATTATAGCTATTCCTGATTATTCTAAAATATATAATTGCTAACAAATACAAAAAATATTTAAAATATTACAAAATATGTTTTAAAAAAATGTCGAAAACTCAAACCTAAACCCAAATCCAAACAGTACTCGACTCGACATTTATCGGTTTTTGATTGTTTGCTTATTTATTATTTATTAATTAGAGCTATTCCTGATCCTACATTTCTAGTATATACAATTAAATAAAATTAAACATATGTAGAAACATATTTTTTTTAATATTTAAAAAATTAGATAAAAAATATTTCAAAAAATACAACAGATATTTCAAATATTCCAAAATATGTTGAAAACCTAAACCCAAACAGTTCCAAATCAGCGTTGCTCGGTTTTTTATTATTTGCCTATCTATCATTTATTAATTATAACTATTCCTGATTTGGAATTTCTTGCCGTACCCAACTTTGCTTTACTCGTTTTTTGATAGCTTACCTATCTATTATTTATTATTTATGGCTATTCATGATTCTGCTTTTCATATACAATAACATAAATTGTTGCTAAAATTCAAACAAATTTATACAAATATTAATATCTCAAAAATTAGTGGAAAAATATTTCAAAAATATTTCAAATAATATATAAAAAAATACAACACATATTTCCAATATTACAAAATAGTACTTAATAAATATCGAAAACCCAAACCGCACCCTGCGTTGATCGATTTTTGATTGTTTGCCTATCTATTATTTATTAATTATAGTCATTCCTGATTCTGTATTCCTAGTATACAACAAATATTTCCAAATATTACAAAATATATTTTTTATAAATGTTCTACAAATATTTTAAAAAGTATATTATTATATCTTATAATATTTATATATTTATTATATAATTATAATATTTTAATTATATCTTAAAATAATAATATTTCAACGAATAGTTGAAAAATATAAAAAATTATTTCAAATAATATTTTTTAAAATACAAAAAATATAAATAATATTACAAAATATATTTTAAAAAAATTTCAAAAAAATGTTTAAAAATATTTAAAAAAAACTTCAAAAATATTTCAAAAAATGTCAAAAATATTTCAAAAATATTTCAAAAAATTTCCAAAATTTCCAAAAATTTCAAAAAAAAATCAAAAAAAATTCAAAAAAATAGTTCGAAAAAATGTAAAAAAAATATTTCAAAAATGCGACGCCGAAGATTTTGGACGATAAAAAATCATTTTAATGGCAAAAAGTCAATTTTTCAGGTTTTTCTGGGGTACGCGGTATAAAATTCAAAAAATTTTCCGGACCAAGACCATACTGTTGCAAATTTATTAAGATCGGGTATAAAATATTTTCGCGACGTACCCCGGTTCTCGAGTTACCTCACCAGATACACACACACACACACATATATATATATAATTAAATAGACTTTCTTTTATATAATAGATTAGTACTATATATAAATATGTGTTCGACTATTACAACTTGTTCACACGTATTCTATTAAATATTTATAATAAATTAAACAAATAACACAAATGTCAAGCTGTCAATCAAAAGTAGACTATGTAAACATATAACAGTGTATACGAGAGTGAATTACGTAATAGTACAATGATACAATAGAATACGTTTAAAAATAAGTATATACACAAATTAAAGTGTTCATATATATTGTAATGTTGTGTATAATTGATTAGTTTTATATTTATATGATAACTAATACACATACATATTTAACTTCCAAAATTAACAAGTATTATTATTGAGCTAGCTAAAAACTGGGAGTTACTAGTTTCCAGATATTTTTTAAAGATTCCAGATATTTTCCAGATATTTTCCAGATATTTTTCAGATATTTTCCAGATATTTTTATATATGCTTTATATATGCTATATGATTTATATACACAAATTACGTATAATAGTAATTATTATATATTGAAAATAGATATATTAAGATATACGTATATAAATGTATGTATAATATTATAGTAATATGATAAATTTAACACAAAACTGGAATATGATTCCAGATATTTTCCAGATATTTTTATATATACATATTACGTATAATAGTAATTATTATATATTGGAAATAGATATATTAAGATATACGTATAGTATATTATATACTATACGTATATATATTATATATATTATATAATATTATATATTATATATATATATATATATATATATAAGTATTGTTATAACTGGAATAATATTCCAGTTTTGTGTTAAATTTATCATATTACTATAATATTATACATACATTTATATATGTATACTTTAATATATCTATTTTCAATATATAATAATTACTATTATACGTAATTTGTGTATATAAATCATATAGCATATATAAAGAATATATAAAAATATCTGAAAAATATCTGCAAAATATCTGGAAAATATCTGGAATCATAATATGATAATCATAATTACTATTATACGTAATTTGTGTATATAAATCATATAGCATATATAAAGAATATATAAAAATATCTGAAAAATATCTGGAAAATATCTGGAAAATATCTGGAAAATATCTGGAATCATATAATATGATAATCATAGGAATATATATTCCTGTTTTGTGTTAAATTTATCATATTAATATAATATTATACATAAATTTATATACGTATATCTTAATATATCTATTTCCAATATATAATAATTACTATTATCAAGACCTCCTACAACCTCGGTTGTAGGAGGTCTTGCTATTATACGTAATTTGTAAATATAAAAATATCTGGAAAATATCTGGAATCATTTTCCAGTTTTGTGTTAAATGTATCATATTACTATAATATTATACGTACATTTATATATGTATACTTTAATATGTCTATTTTTCTTCTAATATATAATAATTACTATTATACGTAATTTGTGTATATAAATCATATAGCATATATAAAGCATATACAAAGATTTTCCGAAGGATCTTAGCTTCGCAAGATCTTTGGCATATATAAAAATATCTGGAAAATATCTGAAAAATATCTGGAAAATATCTGGAAAATATCTGGAATCTTTGAAAAATATCTGGAAACTAGTAACTCCCCTAAAAACTATTGAATTTCAAATAAATATGAAGTTTATATATATAAAAGCTTTAATTCTGATTTAATAATCATTACAAAGATAGTAGTGATATATTGTGTGAGGTCTATCTTCTTTTGGCAATTGACATGAACCCAAAACAAACACATTTCGCATTGGATAGCCTTACTATTAGATCTAACAGCTTTGTTACATATTCGACATGGATATTTAGGTACCATACTTAGTAGTGAATATATAATTTAAGAACACCCTCTCTATATATAGTATTAATTAGGAACTTTTAATTGGATAATATTATATCCAATCAAATGTATTTATAAAATAACTTTGACCGTGGCTTAGAAATGACCACCTCGACTAGTTGAGTAGATTCGCCTAGTCCAGGCTTTGGCCACACTAGCTACTCATCAGAAATTCTAATAATATAAATATTAACAATGGAATAAATACCTCACATACATACATTCAAACAAACACCCAAACACAAACATACACATACACTCACACACACATACACACACCTATATATACATACATATACACATCCTACATGTATATACAGTGTATAGTATAGTATAGTATACACACACATACATATATATATATAAACTTCATATTTATTTGAAATTCAATAGTTTTTAGCTAGCTCAATAATAATACTTGTTAATTTTGGAAGTTAAATATGTATGTGTATTAGTTATCATATAAATATAAAACTAATCAATTATACACAACATTACAATATATATGAACACTTTAATTTGTGTATATACTTATTTTTAAACGTATTCTATTGTATCATTGTACTATTACGTAATTCACTCTCGTATACACTGTTATATGTTTACATGGTCTACTTTTGATTGACAGCTTGACATTTGTGTTATTTGTTTAATTTATTATAAATATTTAATAGAATACGTGTGAACAAGTTGTAATAGTCGAACAAATATTTATATATAGTACTGATATGTGTATATAATACGAATAAACTAAAATATTATAAAACAATTATTATATTTGTCCCGCATTTACCTAATATTTCCCGCATTTACCTAAATTTGTCCCGCATACCCTTTTATTTGTCCCGCATTTACTTATCCCGCATTTTCTTTTCCTGCATTTACGTGTCCCGCATTTTTTTTTCCCGCATTTACATGCACCCATAATTTATATAGTCTATAAATTTGTCTCATAGGCCGTTCACATCAACTCCGTTTTATTTTAATTCCGATTTATGCTCCGATTTTTAGATCCGATTTTTAGCTCCGTAAATTTAATTCTGTAGTCGGCGTCACATTGACTCCGAAAAATTGACTCCGAAATTAGCTCCGCCAAAATAATTGTATTTATTAATTTTCAAATTTATTATTATATTAATTTCAAATTAATATTATATTGTAACTTACATTAAAGCATAATATGCATGCGAATAGATTTATCATAATATATGTAATATTCATTAATTAATAATACGTGTCGAGTTAACAATTACAAAAATGTATATTATTTTCATAATATGAGTTTAAAAGTGCTGTTTTGGCATATTTATTATGTAAATATAATTATTATTAATTTATAACACATCAAAGGATTTTAATATTTTTAACACATTAATTTTAATATTAATTTTATAATTATATTCTATACATAATATTTCATTATTATAATCCAATATGATATTGAATATCATTATTCAGTGATTATACATTATATTTAATCATGTATATTTATACTATCTTACAAAATATAATTGATCATTCTATATAATTCTATCAAATTATATTGCCAGCAGTAAATTTGATCGATATATATCTTATCTCTAATAATGTACAATATTATATATGATATCACATCATTTAATCGGTTATATATTTCGTAGACACAGGCTAGAGGCGCCAAAAAATCTATGATTAATAGTTTAGTCGAAATCGGAGCTCGCGATTTCGGAGTTGAGACGCCCGCCTCTAGATATGGGCGTGTCATACTAGATAAACGCCGCCTCTAGATATACTACGGACATGTATGTCCTTAGTATATACTACGTGTACATGTAATATACATTACAGTGTAGTACACTGTGTATATATATATATATATATACGTTACACACACACACACATATATATATATACACACATGCATAATGTGCGTCGCACATACACACATATAGACTATATATATATATATATATATATATATATATATATATATATATATATATAAAGTATATATCTCTCTATATATATAAAGTATATATATTCTCTCTCTCTCTATATATATATATATATATATATAATTATAATACATTTAATATATATAATGGTTATACAATAACCTATATATATAATACATTATATATTAAATATATATAATAGTTTTATAATAACCTATATATATATAGGTTATTATATAGGTTATTATGGAACTATTATATATATTGAATATATATTTAATATATATATATATATATAATATATAATGTATTATATATATAGTTAAATTATATATATATAAATAGTATTTACCTGTTTTTGAACAAAGGAAATATGTATTATTATAGGTATTATGTATCTATAGTAACTGATATATATATATATATATATATATATATATATATATATATATATATATAAATGGTATAAACTATAAAAGATAATTTGATAAAAGATAATTTGATAAAAGACAATGTATTATTATAGATATTATGTATCTATATGCATATGTATGTGTGTGTGTGTGTGTGTGTGTGTGTGTGTGTGTGTGTGTGTGTATGTGTGTGTATGTATGTGTGTGTATGTGTGTGTGTGTATACATTAATTATATGTTTTGAAAGAATATAAAATATAAATGATTATTATATAATTTGATCTGTATTTTAATTAAATCATGTAGATGTGTATACTTAATAAATAAATTAATCTCTAAAATCAAATTTTATGTTTATTAGCACTAAAATTATGTATTATATATATAGGTTATTTTATAACCATTATATATATTAAATATATATTTAATTAAATATATATATATATATATATATATATAATATATAATGTATTATATATATATATGTTATTATATAATCATTATATATATTTAATATATGTATATATATATAATGTATTATATATATATATATATATATATATATATATATATATATATATATATAATGTATTATATATAGGTTATTTTATAAGCTTTTATAACCATTATATATATTAAATATATATTTAATTAAATATATATATATATATAGGTTATTATATAACCATTATATATATTTAATATATATATATATATATAATGTATTATATATATAGGTTATTTTATAACCATTATATATATTAAATATATATTTAATTAAATATATATATATATATATATATATATATAATGTATTATATATATATATATATATATATATCAGAAATATGTGTAAGCGTTGATTTAACAAATACGCATAGCTAAGCTATGACACGCCTATATCTAGAGGCGGGCGTCTCAACTCCGAAATCGCGCGCTCCGATTTCGAATAATCTATTAGTCATAGATTTTTGGCGCCTCTGCCCTGCTATAACCATATATTTCAATTAAAATTAGTAACTATGATCTATATGTAGATTTGAGTGACACATATGATGTGTCACTCAAATCTAAATATAGATCATAGTTACTAATTTTAATTGAAATATATAACCCAAGCAATACGCATATCGTGCAGTTAAATATACACCTATATACTTAGGTCATACAAATTATGATATTTTCAAGTTGTATCATGCTTAGTAATTTGATTAATTAATAACATTATGTATATATATATTATGTTATTCTTATTAATATTAACCCTTCTTATTAATAATTAAGTGAATATATATGTACGGCCTCATTTATTTTGATTATTATACGTCTTTTATATTTCGAATTACTAAACCTATCTACATATTACGATGTTTATTATCCTTAGTAGGTCTATATATTTGTCTATATCTAAAATAGAATCCAAAAGTTACGCAAGAATTATAAATTATTTAACTATATATAATATAAAATAAAAATTGAATACAATATTTTAAAATTTAAATCCAACAATGCAATTATTTATTATATTGTGTTATTATAATTGATAAAATACCTCCGTAAATTTTTAGCTCCGGTAAAAACTCAACATGTTGAGATTTTACCGGAGCTAAAATAATTCTTCAACATCCCATAAAACGGAGCTATTTTATCTATTTTTCTGAGCTATTTACCGGAGCTAACTACTTTTCGGAGCTAATTATCGGATTGGAGGTAAAAACGGAGTTGATGTGAACGGCCTATCACTCTGATGAATTTGTGAAATTAATAAAATTGATTACCAATAGCTCCACCTATAGTGATGGTATTTTTATTTTTATTCTATTTGTAGCTATTAGGATTTTTAGTTTATATTTGTTGACATGTATATTTGAAAAATATATGACCTTTATAAATGAACAATGACTTACATTTTTTAATACATTAAATATTTAATTTATAGTGTTTGTTTTAAGATTATAACATAATTTTATAATTATATAATTTTTTCTTAAAATATACAGCCATATTCGTTAACTATTATAAATCAATAGGTCCATTTTCAATGTAAAATTACACATATTTTGTAACATCATTTGTATTTTAACATCAACTATTTTGTATTTTACTACCATGTACTTGTTTGACACTTTATTTACGGTCTTATATTGTTTGGGTAATTTACTGCCTTGCATTTGATTGGCTAAGCGTGAACTCTGTTTTATTTAATTACGCACTATTTTATTTAAGGTCTTATCGCGTATATACGTTAATAAACATGCCATAATTTGAATATTCGAAATATTTATTTTAAATTTAATTAATAATATATTTATATTTAACACGGATCCATATGCGAAAATGAGAAGGTAAATATTTCATAAATATTACACATTTATTATACTAATCTATATATTATTTTAAGTTGTGTATGTGCAAAATAGTATTATTATTTAACGTTAGATCATTTAATAAATGTTATATTATATAATATATATTAAATGAATATTTAATATTATATTATTATAATATTAATTTATAATTATACTATTATTATACATAATTATTATATAGGGTAACCATAGATATAGAGTACCATACATTATTTCTTACATTATTACGTTCAATATACATTATTTCTACCAATGCGGAGAGAGCTGCCGCCATCTTGGGCGACTCTAGAAAACATATACAGTCAATTCTCGGTAAGTCGGACGACGGATAAGTCGGACACATTTAGTTGGTTTGGTTGGATTTGTATATAGTGCAATGTTAAATTAATCGGATAAGTTGGATAACTTGGATTGAATAAGTCGGAATTGTCTATTAGTCGGACACATATTATTGTCATTTTTATGATTTTTATACTGGATAAGTCGGACTTTTTATAAATTGTCAGAAATGTTTACTTTAAATAATGTATATTATAATTTTAGTAAGTAATATTATTGAATACAACATTTTATTATGTTGATTGTTGCATAATTCCACATTTCGGTAACCCTTTAAGTTAAAGTTTAACTCACGCTGCGCATATCATGTCTTATTTTCATGATATTCTGAATCTCGGATAAGTCGGACATCTCGCTAAGTCGGACACTTTTTTCGGTACCTTGCGAGTCCGACTTATCGGGAGTTGACTGTATATGTAAAAATATATATTATTTTAAAAACTATATTTAAAATGTTATTTATAAGTTAATACAATGTTTAATTATGTAATAAATTACAAATATGTGTATTACTAAATCTTTGTTATTAATAGTAATTAAGCTAATATACTTATATTATTCACAGATTCGTTTTATACTCAAATAAAGTAATAATTTCAAAAATATGTTTTAATATTTATTAAAATGTAAAGTTCCGATAATTATTATTTTAATAATATATTAAAGAAATAAAAATTAGTGTTCCAATGTTATATTAAGAGTATATCTTTACAATATTTGTAATTATAATATATTAAATAAATGATAAATATACATTTTAAAATAATAAAAAACTGCATATCATGTATACAGTATATAATATACTATATGATATACATAATTTAATATATTTTACATATATAACTAAATCGTAAAGCATTACAATTCGTAAAATTGTAATTTATTATATTGATAAACTCTGATTATAATCAAATATGTTATTCTATGTAATTTAAATATTACATAAAATAATATATTAAATAAATAATAATATAAGTAATAATAATTAAAAAAATATAATAATATAGATAATAATATAATACAAAATATAAATATATATTATTCATTATTAAATAATATTAATTTTGTAAACAAAAATGTTGTATACATCTCGTAGACTTCTTATAGATTATTTCCATATCCACTTGGTGTATATTTTATTTTAATAAACATTTATATATTTTTAATTAAAATTATTCTGTTTTATACAAGGCTCATAAGATATATAAGAATGATTAATAATATTTATAAATGCAATATATGAAGCTCCTAATGACTGTACTTTTATGTTACCTATATTATATGAAGTAACCTTGTAACCTTGTAACCTTGTAACCTATTTTTTTAGACACTGCGATCAACATCAGTAATGAGTTTTCGGCGGTGTATCGTATATTAATTATTATAAGCTATATTAAATAGATGTGTTTTCAATTTGACTTTAAAGGTGTGGTCAGAAACTATAGATCTAATTGAGTGAGGTAGGGAGTTCCATAGTTTAGGTGATATTATAGAAAAAGAAGATTCCTGTTTTTTATTAAGTGATAAAGTTATTGGTATATTTAGTTTGTATTTATGTATTGTTCGTTGTGGCCGGGATGACTTGTAGTTCGTAAGTAGTTCAGTAAGATAGTCAGGTTTATTATTATGGGTGGCATGGTGGGTCAGTAGGAGTAATTTGTATTGTATGCGGTAATGGATGGGTAGCCAGTTAATGGATTTCATATAAGGTGTGATATGTTGTCTTGAGTATTTTTTTATCCTGAAAATGGTTCTGATGGCTCTATATTGTAATTTAGTGAGCATTTTGATAGTATGTCCTGTGAGTGAATTTAAATTAGAGTTACAGTAGTCAAGTCGAGGCAGTATTAAGGAAGTAACTAGTAGTTTGGCAAGTTCAGTAGTTATAGAAGGTCTAATAAGTCGGATCGTATGTAAGGTGTAATTAATGGACTTCGATATATTAGTTATATGTGGTAGTAAGTTTATTATACGGGTGTCGTATTAGTTATTGATATTAACTCAGTTGTGTTAATTAAAGGCATCTTTTAATGAAGTTGATAGTACGATTTGAAGTAACATGACAGGTAGTTGTGCTGAAAGGTGATAGTATGATATGATGTAATGTTACATTACTTTGTATTGGAAGGTGACATTACGATATGATGTTACGTGACAGTATGATGTGTTAAGGGGACAGCATTATATGATGTAACATGACATTACGTTGTACTGAAAGTATGATATAATGTTACGTGACATTACAATATGATATAACGTGACAGTACGGTGGTCTGAAAGTATGATATGATGTTACGTGACAGTACGTTGTGCTAGAGGGGACAGTATGATATGATGTAACGTGACAATACGTTGTACTGAAAGTATGATATAATGTTACGTGACATTACAATATGATATAACGTGACAGTACGGTGGTCTGAAAGTATGATATGATGTTACGTGACAGTACGTTGTGCTAGAGGGGACAGTATGATATGATGTAACGTGACAATACGTTGTACTGAAAGTATGATATGATGTTACGTGACAGTACAATATGATATAACGTGACAGTACGGTGGTCTGAAAGTATGATATGATGTTACGTGACAGTACGTTGTGCTAGAGGGGACAGCATGATATGATATAACGTGAGAGTAAGGTGGTCTGAAAGTATGATATGATGTTACGTGACAGTACGTTGTGCTAGAGGGGACAGTATGATATGATGTAACGTGACAATACGTTGTACTGAAAGTATGATATGATGTTACGTGACAGTACAATATGATATAACGTGACAGTACGGTGGTCTGAAAGTATGATATGATGTTACGTGACAGTACGTTGTGCTAGAGGGGACAGCATGATATGATATAACGTGACAGTACGGTGGTCAGAAAGTATGATATGATGTTACGTGACAGTACAATATGATATAACGTGACAGTACGGTGGTCTGAAAGTATGATATGATGTTACGTGACAGTACAATATGATATAACGTGACAGTACGGTGGTCTGAAAGTATGATATGATGTTACGTGATAGTACGTTGTGCTAGAGGGGACAGCATGATATGATATAACGTGACAGTACGGTGGTCTGAAAGTATGATATGATGTAACGTGACATTACAATATGATATAACGTGACAGTACGGTGGTCTGAAAGTATGATATGATGTTACGTGACAGTACAATATGATATAACGTGACAGTACGGTGGTCTGAAAGTATGATATGATGTTACGTGATAGTACGTTGTGCTAGAGGGGACAGCATGATATGATATAACGTGACAGTACGGTGGTCTGAAAGTATGATATGATGTAACGTGACATTACAATATGATATAACGTGACAGTACGGTGGTCTGAAAGTATGATATGATGTTACGTGACAGTACAATATGATATAACGTGACAGTACGGTGGTCTGAAAGTATGATATGATGTTACGTGATAGTACGTTGTGCTAGAGGGGACAGTATGATATGATGTTACGTGACAGTACAATATGATATAAGGTGAGAGTACGGTGGTCTGAAAGTATGATATGATGTTACGTGACAGTACGTTGTGCTAGAGGGGACAGTATGATATGATGTAACGTGACAATACAATATGATATAACGTGAGAGTACGGTGGTCTGAAAGTATGATATGATGTTACGTGACAGTACAATATAATATAACGTGACAGTACGGTGGTCTGAAAGTATGATATGATGTTACGTGACAGTACGTTGTGCTAAAGGGGACAGCATGATATGATATAACGTGACAGTACGGTGGTCTGAAAGTATGATATGATGTAACGTGACATTACAATATGATATAACGTGACTGTACGGTGGTCTGAAAGTATGATATGATGTAACGTGACATTACAATATGATATAACGTGACAGTACGGTGTGTATTGACACCTTTCCTAACTAATCCAATCACTCCTATAGTAACTATATTATATATATATATATATATCTGTACAACAACAATAGCGATACATAGAGTAATAAGAATTAATAAAGTATCAATAAAATTACGACTATTAGATTAGTACAAATATAGTTCAACATGCATTAAAAGAATTATAATTACATATTGATTATATATATATATATATATATATATATATATATTTATAATTATATATTGATTATATATATATATATATAATTATATATTGATTATATATATATATATAATATATATATATATATAATGAATATGTATATATTTAATATGTATAATATTTAATATATAATATAATATTATTATTTTCATAATATTAAATATTTCCTATGTATATATACTATATTATATTAATATATATAATTTATATATACATAGAAAATATTTAATATTATGAAAATAATAATAGTATATTATATATTAAATATATACATATTAAATATTTATATTATATATTAATAATACTTAATCAGTAATAAATATTATAATATAATGTATAAGTTATATATTGTAAAACTATATGTTGATATATGAATATATTTAAAAAAAATATTATTTTTAATAATAATTTAAAAATTGTTTAATTAAATACTATTTATTGTACCTATAGATCATATATATATATATATTTTTTGTAATAGTTATATATTTAACTATTTAATCATATTTCTGGTACAATTTTTGTTTAACTGTTGTACAAAAATTCACGCTACAACAATGCATAATAATATATTAAATGGATTTATTTTTAAATTTAATGTAAAAACAATTACTAGAGTCGTCCAAGATTGCGGCCGATTCTCCATTGGTGTAGAATCAATTCTCGCGAATGCGCTATCTATGGTACTCTAAATCTATGAGGGTAAAAGACGTTTCGTATAATACATTTCATATACAAATATCAGACGAAATTATTATTATATAAAAATATCAGACGAAACGTCTGATATTTTTATATCAAACGTCTAGCATTCAATATATATATTACATTCTTAATAGTAAATAATATTTAATATATAATATAAATTATTATATATTATTATATATTATATTATATAATTATTATAATAATAATAATATATTAAATATTTAAAAATATGATATTAAATATATTATTATAATAATTATATTATATATATTAAATATTATATTTATATTTATAGTATATAATATGTACTAGTATTTAAAATTAGATGTCAATTTAGGATACCACACTTGAGCAGTATTTATTACTACATCATGTAGTACACGGAATGGCTAAACCTAAAGTTTTAATATAATATATAATATATACTAGTGTATAGTGTATCGAATATGGCCCCATTTATTTTTATTACGATTGATGAAGTAAAATTTAAAATACTCGTATTAGCAGCTGAATTACTAGTAAATAAATTATAAACTAATATAAATAATACAATATAGTATATATTATAATATATATATATATATATATATATATATATATATATATATATATATATACAGTAAAACCTCTCTATAAGAAACCTCTTTATAAGAAAATTATTCACACATTTGGTTGGAATTCAACCTTTTCCACATTAAAAAACCTCTTTATAAGAAAATCTTAAAAGAAAAATAAAAGAAAAACCTCTTTATAAGAAACTTATTGTATACAAAATAATTATATATAAATAGAAGTATTGTATATTGATAACAATTATAGAAATTAATTATTATATAAAAATATTTTTTTTTCTAAAAATATTATATTATATAAATAGCTCGAAATGAATTAAAAATAATTGTTATTGTATATCCATACATTTATTTAAATTAAGTAATAAATGTTATTTTTATCCATGAATTTACTAAAATTAATTAATAAATGTTATTATATATCCATAAATTTATTAAAATTAATTAATAAATGTCATTATATCCTTAAAAATATATTGATGATACAATTTATTATATTATACAATTAATTGTTAAATAATATATTATTATAATATTCATTATATTATATTCATCAATGATGATTCATAATTTCTAATGTAAATATAATAAAATTTCATTATGTATTAACATGTCTAAGCGCAAACAATACAGTATACATTTAAAACAGTATACAAAATAAATATACTATATATATATATATATATATATATATATAACTTATAGGTTATATAATGCTTTTCAATTATAAATTAATTCTTAAAATCATTTAAAAAGTAAAAACCTCTATATACGAAAACCTCTCTATAAGAAAAAAAGTACTGAAAAAAAATAGTTTCTTATACAGAGGTTTTACTGTATATATATATATATATATATAGTGTTGTGAGTTAATAAAAAACACGTTTTAAACAGACGTTTTAAAAGCGTTTTAAACATAGAATAAAAAACGAAAAAAACAGAAAAAAACAAGAATCATACATTTATACATATATTTATTTAATTGTTAATATTTAAATTTAAATTTAAATTTAATTTGACAAATAATAATTTAGCTGATCTTTTTTTTGATATAATAAATTGTAGAATAATTGAAAAATGAATGATTATTTAATAAATGTATAAAATAAATGTATAAAAATATAATATTATTATTATAATAAAGTTAAATTAGATTTCTTTTATGTTTTGATATAATAAATTGTATAAAAATATATATTATGTTTAATATTATATAAAAAAATAGTGTGAATTTTCCATCTATATAAAGAAAGAATAGAATACTTTCTTTATATCTATGGAATTTTCATATTTTTTTAATAATAATATATTAATATATAAAAGAAATATGAAAGTTTATAATATATATTATTATATCATTTATTATATCGGAACATAAAAGAAATCTAATTTTACTTTATTATTTATAATAATTTATTATAAAATAAATATGAAAGTTCATACAGCTTTTATAATATTAATTATATAATGTACATATATCTATAGATTGTGATACAATCTCCATGTCTATAACATTAAATAATACAGAAATACTCAATGTTATATTGTAACAAAATAAATATTATAATTATTATAATTGTCATACTAATGTATAGTTTGACAATATGATTTAATGATGATAATAATACAGATAATATATTATTTTAATTATTCATAAAATATTTACTTACTTTATTATTATTTTATTATTGAACATATCTACTTTATTTAAATAATTTTATTTTTTGTAACAGAAAAAGAGGTTAAAAAACGAATAAAACGTATTAAAAACTAAAAAAACTGTTTAAAACATGTTTTAAACATTAATAAAAAACGCGTTTTTTAACAACACTATATATATATATATAAAATAACCTTTATTTTATATAAATACATGTGGTGTGCTTCGTGCGCAAATAAATAAATTGTATAAAGATCAAGACTAATTAGCGATTGCCAGTTATGTAAAAAATGTATATTTAAAAAAAAATAGTCACGCTTTATTACAGGGTTGATGGTTTTTTCGGTTTTTACGTATAAACCAAAAAACCCGGTTTTTATCGGTTTTTATGGTTTTTATCGGGTTTTAACGGTTTTTATAGGGTTTTATAGGTTTTTATGGTTATTACGGTTTTTACAATACAAACAAGTACAAATTATAATTTTTTCATAACAAAAAATTAACTAAATAGTATTATTTTCATTATAATTTTAAATATATAGACATCACATAATGGAAGAGTTGGAATCGTAGAATATATTATTTTTGATTGTTACGAGTATATTATATATATTAAAAAAAATATTAAATATTATCAAGCCTATCAAATATTATTTAATACTATTATATTATTGTTATCATAAAATAGATTATTAGCTATATGTAATTAAAGTGGTCTTGAATCAATTACAGGGTTGATGGTTTTTTACGTAAAAACCAAAAAACCTGGTTTTTATCGATTTTTATCGGGTTTTTATGGTTTTTTCAAAATAAACAAGTACAAATTATAATTTTTTCATAACAAAAAATTAACTAAATTGTATTATTTTCATTATAATTTTAAATATATAGACATCACCTAATGGAACATAATTATTATTCAACATTATAATAAATTTAATAAGTTCCTCAGTTAAAAACCATTATTTTTAATAATTATAAATGAATAGATATCATTGTTATAGCTATTTAAATAAAAATATAGTATCAAATGTATTATATAATATGATTACATTTGATATTATATTTTTGATTCATATTTATAACATTTAATTTGATAATATAATAGTTACAAATATTATAGTTATTTTATTTGCGTTTAGAGTATTTCGGCTATAGCCACACCCATAGTCCCACCCCTTTTGAAATCGCTGGCTACAGTGTCTGATAACCGTTACAATATACTAAAAATTGTAGTCTAAAATAGTACTTTACTTAAGTTTGGTAATATTTGGCTATTACATATAAATAACTATTATTAATAATAATTTATTATCATAAAAACTATAATTTAAAAGTTAAATTAATTTGTTAAAAACCGTAAAAACCAACGAAAAAACCAATTTGAAAAAACCAATTTTAAAAACCGAATCAACCCTGCTTTTAAGCAATGCTTTACTTCATATTATTTAGTAAAATGATTAAGTTTGGTAATATTTGGCTATTACATATAAATAACTATAATTAATAATAATGTATTATCATAAAAACAATATATTTTTACATTTCAATATATAAATAATTCATAATTAGAATATTCTGCCTAATGGTGGCGTAATTAAATTTGTTATCACATAATCATTTTATCGTAGGCATGTAAGTGTAATTAGATGAGAGTCCTACCCACTCACTGATATAACATATAATGTAGGCAATTATAACTTATAATTTAAAAGTCAAATTAATTTGTTAAAAACCGTAAAAACCATAAAAACCATTGTTTTTACAACTTGAAAAAACCGTAAAAAACTGACGTAAAAACCCATTTGAAAAAACCAATTTTAAAAACCGAATCACCCTGCTTTATTATATACATGTTAATAATTACATTAAAATATATGCTGAATCCATGCAAATATCATGTTTCTACGTCTAGTAATCTCTCGACGAATCTATTTATTTCACTGAACATCTTAGCCACTGAATAACTCTAGTTGTGATCATTCATGATAATCCCATCTACAATAATATGGCTTCACGGGTGCCTGCCTGACGAAGTGCCTGAGATTCCTCATACCACACAGCAAAAAATGCAACGAGAACTAGAAAATCGTTACGCTGATGAGCGAAGGTCAGAAGAAGAATAATAATCTGACAGTAGCGGCATCTTCAGCATACCCCGCACCCTCACACTTGTGCCCCGATGGTGTATGTACCCACTACACATTCCCACTACTCAAACAAGCCCCTAGACCTTTCATTAGACATTTCCAACAACTTAACAATTATCTTTAAATATTTAGCCATACCCAAATTTAATTAACAAATGACAATTAACTCAACATAGCCAATTTCGATATATATATATATATATATAAACTATAGTATAATATTTATAAATAATTATTAATAATATTAATATTATAATAAATATAAAGTAATACCATACTTTTTATGGTAGTCAAAGAACGGCATATGAAATAGAGAGAGAAAACAAATTCATAGCAATCTTAAAGAACTGCGACTGCGATTATGATGAAAAAGACGAATTAATAATACTGATGACGGACCGAGAATGATTGATAGTAATTACAAGATCTGGTCCTAGTGAGTAATTGACTAAGGTAAGTAATAATATATATATATACTATATATACGGATATTATTGCTTATATTATTAATTTGGAAGTAAAATATTAAGAATCAAATATTTATCTGATTAAATTATCAATGAAGGTGATTTTTATTTATAAAAAAGAAATTCAATTTAATTCTTTTATTTAATATATATTAAATATTTGTTAATTTTAACATTATACGATTTCTCTCATTAATATTTGATGTGACAAACTAACATTCTTTTTTTAATAAAAAATGTAGTCTTATATTAACAAATAGTATTTATACTCTTTGCAATATATTACAGTGGTTTCCAAAGAAATAATACCCTGTATTTTGTATAATAAAATTTATGTTCTTACTTCACCATGATAAATAAATTTGGAAATACATTTACGGAAATTTGTTTCCATAAAACTTATTGCATCTGTCAATTCTGGGGTTGGTTGGGTTAATCCACCTATGAAAATAATATATTATATTATAAAATAATAGTTAGAATATATATACTGACATTTTGCATCAGAATAATGTTTGTATGTAATCCTTACACATTATGTATATTTGGGATATATATAGCTGGCATACAATATTTACAAATATAATTACATATAGATAATTTCTTTGAAATATATCCTGCTATATATTCCAATATATTTGTAAAGTATAGTGTATTTACATCGATATCATAGATAATTCCTATAGAAATAGTTACATTAATATTATATTTATTAAATACATATCAATACATACTTTTATTCGGTTGAATGTTTATTATTTTCGATCTGGCTTCCATTTAGGAAGAGGCAATATTTTCCAGAATTAATAAAGATACTTCCGTATCCTCTTCAAAATTTGAGTTTATGGTTGATTCTAGTATTGCATCAACCATTACCTGGTAATTAATATAATTCATTATTTTAGTAATTACATAATTAATTGTTAAAATGCAAACAAATATGTTCAGCATTTAAATATTAAAACATTGACTTGTCTTAGTGCCTGCCTAAATTGCATTGCATTCGGATTATCTCGCTGACAACCTTTTGATATTATTTGAGAAAAAAGATTCTCAATGCAATCTTGATTTAACCTTTTTACCTAATTTTATTATTTAATTTTATATAAATACATATTTAAATAGATTCAATTTGATATAACTTATATGAATTATAACCTTCTTGTGTGTAAATATTCAATATCATAAGTTAAGATATCTTCCCATAATAGAATAACTCATTTAATTATTGTCGACCATCCACATAAAGAGGGTAATTATTTATTTGATAGAGGTTTAACACCTTTAAACCATTCTAAAGATATCTTTAGAAATGGAATAACCTTGTATCTAAATACATAATAATAAACATAATAATAATATAATTAATAATTTAATTATTTAAAACTGTTTATTAATAGCATATTCCTTCGGTTGAGTGATTGTATTCGAACAGCTATTTAGGGCATTGAACATCTGGTCAAATTGTTCAATAAAATTTGCTGTTACAATGGCTTCAGAATTTATCAATTCATGTGTAAATGACATGATAGCGCTGCCGCAACTGAATAACTTAAAACCTATTTTATATTTAATTATAATTTTATAAAAATGTATATTAGTATATGATGAAATAATACCTGGGCGGCTAACTTAACATTCATGTTTGTGAAAATCGGTAAATTTACGTGTTTATATGTTAATTTAGAGACTAATTTTATTGGGATTTTCTGATCCGTTTAATATAAATTAACTATGTATTTCCATAGTACCGCAATTCCATTAAGATAAAATCCTTATGAAAAGTAAAGTATTATAAATGTAAAGTTAATATAAATAAAATTTATTTAATACCTGTTTTTTTTAAAATTATTTTGTATGTTTTTAGGAGATGAGGTGGATCATATAAAACATAAATGTTTTCTCCATTGTGACAAAGGAATGGATTCAAATTAGTACATCCGAGAGATGTTATAGAATACCTATTATTCGTTCCCTAGTCACAAATGATTACTTTAGGAATCAGTCCAATCTATAAATATTATAATTAAATATTTATTTTTATTTACATGATTTATCTTACATTTTTATTATTTGGAATTAAAATATATAACAATATATGTTAGATTTTGAGTTACTTATTATAATATAAATAAAGTATAGTATATATTATCAAATATATATATACACTTATCTGTATGACTACATTATATGCAGTATGGCGATTAATATAAGTGTGCATGTTTTATTAGCGATGTAAAGAAAGCTCTCTTTATATCGATGGTTTATATATATATATATATAATTTATATGTATATGATATATACTCTATATATATATATATTATATTACTTCTAATTAAATTTATTAATACTACAGTATATACTAATCCAGTAGTTAACCTCAAGTAATATTATAATGTGTATTTATACTTAATATTCAATTGTACCTTTTCTATAATAATTGTCCTATTCCTGTTATATTATATTATTATAAAAATATTTTCTTGTGATCCTACTCAAAATTATCTTTTTAATTAGTAGTATATAACTTATTTATTTATATATATATTTATAATTATTCTACTTCTTTGCTATATTATACCAAGGATATGTCATTGAATATACTATATTAGTAATATAATATAATATTACACTATAATATTGATCAGGTATATAGAATACACAACATTTTGATATCATTATAATGAATTCACCATGCATATATTATATGCATTTTATTATTTATTAATATAACTATAGGGAGATATAACTATTATGTTATATGTAAATTATAAATAGTATATTAATATTAATGGTCATTTTTGTATGGTCAGTTTCCTTATAAATAATTAAAACATATTTTATGGCTTATTAATGCATTACTATACAAATATATTATGTATATATGTAATATATAGAATTATTATCATATTCATTATAATATATTATATATATATATATATATATATATATAACTATTACATTACTACTACTTACACACTTACATTATAGTACTCTGTTAAATGACACATTCACATATATCATATATATGATAAATGATATATATAACTTATATAACTTTAGAGATTACCATTGAGTTGATGTTATATATTCTCAATGTATACACTCAATTAAATTATCAATATTACTCTATAGGTGTAAAACAAGAATACTAGATTATACAATTAAATTTAAAGATATAAAATCAATATATGTTATAGATTATACATACATGAATTAATTATAATGTAATGTAACAATTCATAATAAATAAGTTAATTTATACTACCTGCTTATACTAATATGTTTATAAAATATGAAAATATGAGAATGTTGTCAAATGATATAAATATATGATTAAAATTAAATATAGAATTTAGTAGATAACAGTTATGGCACAATATATGAGTAATTATATATACCAATATTGTGAACATACACTAGTTGATATACTAATATATATTATATTATAAATTAATATAAATTATATTATATATCAATTGTTTTTCACATATTAATTTGTTAAATGAATTAAATCATATTAAATAAAGTAAGCAATAACCGGATCAAGAGGGCCAAGGTCAGATGACTAAGCGGAAAAAACTTGTCGCGTGTTGTGAGGGGGGGCAGTCAAAACTTCACTCACCTTCATAACACTATTTTAACAATATATATAATATTGTTAACTATTTAAGTCCCTTATAATTGGGTATTTTTGATAATCAGATTTATAATTTTAAATATTAAATTATTCAAATTATTTAACCCTTTTAAGTATTATGTATGTAAAATATGTTATAATATATATGTTTTATTTGTTACTGTTAATTTTTTTTGTGTTATTTTTTTCGGATCATGTGAACAAACGTCCGTTCGCGTACCTTACTTATTTATGAAGGTACGCGATTCTAAAATCGCGAATTATAAAACAATAAATTTATGGGACCAAGCATATAACAAATATGTTATTTAGAATCGCGTTCCTTACCGATATCATAACATTCATAACTACACCTCGGATAAGTAAATTCTACTGTGAATTATAAGTGTGTCTATTCATTTATTTTATTATGCAGATAAGAACATGATTATAATTATTATCAAATTTATCAATGATATCAATTATCTCCATTGTATGTCATTTACAAGTTTATCAATAATACATGTACTGGTCCAAGAATATAACAAATATGGTGATATTATACTATGAGTTTTATATAGATATATATTAAATAGATATTTGTGTATGTTTTATTATATATTTATAAGTAAGACACTGAATTAATTAAATAATATTTAATTTAATATATATAGTATAAATATTTAAAATGGAACACAAATAAAAATAAAATAATACCGTATAAAATATATATATATATTGAAACGTGTTAATAATAATACAAGTAATATATAGATTTATTGTTATTTATATATACATTTATTGTTTTATAATTCGCGATTTTAGAATCGCGTACCTTCATTAAATAAGTAAGGTACGCGATTTTTAAATCGCGTACCTTACATATTTATTGAACGGACGTTTGTTCACATGATCCTTTTTTTCTGAATTATCCACCATGTATTTATATTTTAAATAAATGTTGTATTTAAAATTAAAACTGAAAAGTCAATTATATACATTGACTATAGCAATACCTACAATTTGTATGATTCATAATAAACTTATTAATTGTAAGTTATTATCTTTGAATTATATTTGAAACATTATATACCAGAAATTTATACAGAATAATATTTGACTTCGTTGAATAAAACAAATTAATAATCTATGTATATACTCTATAAAATTTGTATTACTACAAAGCTTTGCTGAACACAATAATAATATTGCTGAATTTAAAATTAATTGTAATGATTGCAATAATCTAAATTAAGTATATTTTTAAAAACTATTTTCCAGTATATAATAACAACTGTCGTAGTTCTGTCCCTTGAAATCTTTCTAAATCTAAATATTATGTATTGATGATTGTTATGCAATAATTATTGAATTTATTAAATCTATATCATTTTTATTGTATATTGATTTGTCACAATCTTTAGAACTTGGCTATATATGTATTTAATTCACTATATAGGCTATATATGTAATTAATAATAATGTAATAATATAAACACTTGTAATAGAATAGGAACCTTATCATCATTGGTCACAGTTTCATGGTAAATCTGATGATCGTTGTCGCGTTGCGTGTTATCTTTGCGAGGTTTTTTCACTTTCTGCACTTTCGGGATATTTTCTTGAGGTTCCTTTTGTGCCTTTTTTATGTGCTCTTTTAATTAATTCTTTCTTTTAAATTTCGTATTACAATATAAACATGAATACGCACGAAAGTCCGAGTGAGTGACTTTATGTAATCGGAGTTTATCCATACTCGGGAAACCCTGTTGTGCATTAAACGTTAAGTATCACAGCGCATGTCGTATATGAAGGCTCAATATTGAACTTAAGCTATAGTTATATTTATTATTGTATATGAGCAAAGTAGTGTAAGGTAATCAATAATAGATTGTACAGTTGTCGTACTATAATATTTATTTTACGCAAATTAACCTAAGGAGAATATTACAACAAGTTATTTTAATAAATATATCTCACTAATTTAATATCAATAATAATACTACTTGTGATATATAACAATCATAATAGAGTAATAAGGATCTCACTCCGTTTTCCTATTCAAGGGTGTAATTTTCTAATTGGAAATCAGGGTGAAAATTTATATATATATATGTTCACACTAATTCCGTTTATTCATCAGCTATTTCATTCAATTTACATTTCTATATACTGAATATGTATTACTAGTTGGTAATAATTATTCCATATTTGGTAATAATAGTTCAAGAGTTCATATTTTGTATTTATTAATTTATATTTAAAATGTATCTCATCTGCTACATGATTATGATGGCAATGAGTGTAACAATATAATATACATTGACTATAGCAATACCTACAACTTGTATGATTCATAATAAATTATTAATTGTAAGTTATTATATTTGAATTTCAACTATTGTAAAATAGTTATACTTAAAAGGTATACAATATATTTTATATTCTATTATGAAAATATTCAGTTATATAAAAATATAATATAAATATTTATTAATAAATAACAGCTGTACAAAATGCGCATAACATTAATGTACAAACAACAACAATATTATTTATGGTTTGACTACAATCAACCGAGTGTAAAGCCACAAAAAATGTATATATACAAATATATCAATTATATAGTAACTAGTCAAAAATTCAAGATTTTTTTAACATATGATATTCATAAAACAAATAATTGTGGCTATGCACAAGAAATATTACTTTGTACGTATAAATCAACTTTAATAATTTAACCATAGTAATTTTAGAACATATAACTAAAATACTACCGATATTATTTCAGGATTTGAATAAAAACTTGATTATATGTATAAATATTAAGATGAAAATGAGATTCATTGGATCCGATATCGGATATTTATTAAGAAAGTATAATTATAAAAAATGTATAATTAATTGATTATATAATTATGAAAAATTATTAATTAATAAAATGTATAATGTAAATATTAAAAAGTATAACTACTGCACATGTAACGTGATAAACATATAACTTTATCATCATTGGTCACAGTTTCATGGTAAATCTTTGCGAGGTTTTTTCACTTTCTGCACTTTCGGGATATTTTCCTGAGGTTCCTTTTGTGCCCGTTTTATGTGCTCTTTTAATTTATCCTTTCTTTTAAATTTCGTATTACAATATATACATGAATACGCACGAATGTGTGACTTTGTGTAGGCTCAATTTATCCATCCACGGGAAAACCCTGTTGTGCAAACGTTAAGTATCACGGTGCATGTCGACTCTAATTCAATATGTCTCATACATAAATCAACATTAGTACTACTCATTAACTCACTATTTGTTGATCCATTATAATTTCTCTCATTACTTAACCTAGTTTACTTTATAATATTTTTTAAATTAAAATTTTAAATAATTATAATTATCAAATTAATTATAGAGCCCAGTGTATATTTATATATGTGTGTGATATGAGATATGTATTCATTATGAAAGGATTGAAATAAAGTATGATTCTTTGTGATTATATAGTCAACTGATAATGAAGTAGTAGTATTCAATTAGTCTAAAAATACATATAATATAGAATGATATTTTAATATGATTTTAATTATAATTCAATATGTCTCATACATAAATCAACATTAGTATTACTCATTAACTCACTATTTGTTGATCCATTATAATTTCTCTCATTAGTTCTCTCATTACTTAACTTAGTTTATTTTATAATATTTTTTAAATTAAAATTTTAAATAATTATAATTATAAAATTAATTATAGAGCCCAATTTATATATGTGTGTGATATGAGATATTAGAAATGTATTCATTATGAAAGGATTGAAATAAAGCATGATTCTTAGTGATTATATAGTCAACTGATAATGAAGTAGTAGTATTCAATTAGTCTATATAAATATATAAATACATATAATATAGAATGATATTTTAATATAATTTATATATAAAAGTTAATATTTTATATAAATGACATATTTAATTATGATGTTTAAGGATGTAAGGATATAAGCGTGTTCTACCGAATTTAGAATATCGCCTGCATTAACCCTTAAGGTATAAGGGCGCACCTGAATGTACTAACCCTTTATCCTAGTAAAGGTGCGATCTCTTATAATGGTGGTTTGACGACGAGTAAGAGACGTTGGAGGTACTGGTTTAAATTCATGATTTTCAGAGAGGTTTTCTCTGTGGTATCGTTTATCATTTACAGGTTCCCTCTCTTCTTGAGGTCTGTAGCCATCGTCTGTCGATAGAGTAGGTAATCTTGGTAGTAGAGCTATGGTGAATGAAGATCCACTTGGTAATATCTAGTATATCCTCTTAAGAAATCTTAATGTTACGCTTGCATTATTTCATCGTTAGGGTATTACGTACTGGGTGGTATTTTAAATGTAAACAATTGAATGTATCTTACTGACACTGACATAGTAGTCGAGATGTTTGTGAAATTTACCTTACTAATAATCACATATTTCATTGTATAAAGCTATTAAAGATAACCTATTAATTAATTGTATATATACATTAAAATATTCTTCTTAAATATAATAAAGATTATTTTTTTGCTCTAAAAATATGGCTAAAATTTATATATATATATATATATATATGTTCACAATAATTCCGTTTATTCATCCACTATTTCATTCAATTTACATTTCTATACACTGAATATGTATTACTAGTATTCCATATTTGGTAAAATAGTTCAAGAGTTCATATTTTGTATTTATTAATTTAAATTTAAAATGAATCTCATCTGCTACATGATTATGATGGCAATGAGTGTAACAATATAAAATACATTGACTACAGCAATACCTACTACTTGTATGATTCATAATAAACTTATTAATTGTAAGTTATTATATTTGAATTTCAACTATTGCAAAATTGTTATACTTAAAAGGTATACAATATATTTTATATTCTATTATGAAAATATTTAATTATATAAAAATATAATATAAATATTTATTAATAAATAACAGCTGTACAAAATGCGCATAACATTAATGTACAAACAACAACAATATTATTTATGGTTTGACTACAATCAACCGAGTGTAAAGCCACAAAAAATGTATATATACAAATATATCAATTATATAGTAACTAGTCAAAAATTCAAGATTTTTTTAACATATGATATTCATAAAACAAATAATTGTGGCTATGCACAAGAAATATTACTTTGTACGTATAAATCAACTTTAATAATTTAACCATAGTAATTTTAGAACATATAACTAAAATACTACCGATATTATTTCAGGATATGAATAAAAACTTGATTATATGTATAAATATTAAGATGAAAATGAGATTCATTGGATCCGATATCGGATATTTATTAAGAAAGTATAATTATAAAAAATGTATAATTAATTGATTATATAATTATGAAAAATTATTAATTAATAAAATGTATAAGTAAAATGTAAATATTAAAAAGTATAACTACTGCACATGTAACGTGATAAACATATAACTTTATCATCATTGGTCACAGTTTCATGGTAAATCTTTGCGAGGTTTTTTCACTTTCTGCACTTTCGGGATATTTTCCTGAGGTTCCTTTTGTGCCCGTTTTATGTGCTCTTTTAATTTATCCTTTCTTTTAAATTTCGTATTACAATATATACATGAATACGCACGAATGTGTGACTTTGTGTAGGCTCAATTTATCCATCCACGGGAAAACCCTGTTGTGCAAACGTTAAGTATCACGGTGCATGTCGACTCTAATTCAATATGTCTCATACATAAATCAACATTAGTACTACTCATTAACTCACTATGTGTTGATCCATTATAATTTCTCTCATTACTTAACCTAGTTTACTTTATAATATTTTTTAAATTAAAATTTTAAATAATTATAATTATCAAATTAATTATAGAGCCCAGTGTATATTTATATATGTGTGTGATATGAGATATGTATTCATTATGAAAGGATTGAAATAAAGTATGATTCTTTGTGATTATATAGTCAACTGATAATGAAGTAGTAGTATTCAATTAGTCTATATAAATACATATAATATAGAATGATATTTTAATATGATTTTAATTATAATTCAATATGTCTCATACATAAATCAACATTAGTATTACTCATTAACTCACTATTTGTTGATCCATTATAATTTCTCTCATTAGTTCTCTCATTACTTAACTTAGTTTATTTTATAATATTTTTTAAATTAAAATTTTAAATAATTATAATTATAAAATTAATTATAGAGCCCAATTTATATATGTGTGTGATATGAGATATTAGAAATGTATTCATTATGAAAGGATTGAAATAAAGCATGATTCTTAGTGATTATATAGTCAACTGATAATGAAGTAGTAGTATTCAATTAGTCTATATAAATATATAAATACATATAATATAGAATGATATTTTAATATAATTTATATATAAAAGTTAATATTTTATATAAATGACATATTTAATTATGATGTTTAAGGATGTAAGGATATAAGCGTGTTCTACCGAATTTAGAATATCGCCTGCATTAACCCTTAAGGTATAAGGGCGCTACTGAATGTACTAACCCTTTATCCTAGTAAAGGTGCGATCTCTTATAATGGTGGTTTGACGACGAGTAAGAGACGTTGGAGGTACTGGTTTAAATTCATGATTTTCAGAGAGGTTTTCTCTGTGGTATCGTTTATCATTTACAGGTTCCCTCTCTTCTTGAGGTCTGTAGCCATCGTCTGTCGATAGAGTAGGTAATCTTGGTAGTAGAGCTATGGTGAATGAAGATCCACTTGGTAATATCTAGTATATCCTCTTAAGAAATCTTAATGTTACGCTTGCATTATTTCATCGTTAGGGTATTATGTACTGGGTGGTATTTTAAATGTAAACAATTGAATGTATCTTACTGACACTGACATAGTAGTCGAGATGTTTGTGAAATTTACCTTACTAATAATCACATATTTCATTGTATAAAGCTATTAAAGATAACCTATTAATTAATTGTATATATACATTAAAATATTCTTCTTAAATATAATAAAGATTATTTTTTTGCTCTAAAAATATGGCTAAAATTTATATATATATATATATATATATATGTTCACAATAATTCCATTTATTCATCCACTATTTCATTCAATTTACATTTCTATACACTGAATATGTATTACTAGTATTCCATATTTGGTAAAATAGTTCAAGAGTTCATATTTTGTATTTATTAATTTAAATTTAAAATGAATCTCATCTGCTACATGATTATGATGGCAATGAGTGTAACAATATAAAATACATTGACTACAGCAATACCTACTACTTGTATGATTCATAATAAACTTATTAATTGTAAGTTATTATATTTGAATTTCAACTATTGCAAAATTGTTATACTTAAAAGGTATACAATATATTTTATATTCTATTATGAAAATATTCAATTATATAAAAATATAATATAAATATTTATTAATAAATAACAGCTGTACAAAATGCGCATAACATTAATGTACAAACAACAACAATATTATTTATGGTTTGACTACAATCAACCGAGTGTAAAGCCACAAAAAATGTATATATACAAATATATCAATTATATAGTAACTAGTCAAAAATTCAAGATTTTTTTAACATATGATATTCATAAAACAAATAATTGTGGCTATGCACAAGAAATATTACTTTGTACGTATAAATCAACTTTAATAATTTAACCATAGTAATTTTAGAACATATAATCTAAAATACTACCGATATTATTTCAGGATATGAATAAAAACTTGATTATATGTATAAATATTAAGATGAAAATGAGATTCATTGGATCCGATATCGGATATTTATTAAGAAAGTATAATTATAAAAAATGTATAATTAATTGATTATATAATTATGAAAAATTATTAATTAATAAAATGTATAAGTAAAATGTAAATATTAAAAAGTATAACTACTGCACATGTAACGTGATAAACATATAACTTTATCATCATTGGTCACAGTTTCATGGTAAATCTTTGCGAGGTTTTTTCACTTTCTGCACTTTCGGGATATTTTCCTGAGGTTCCTTTTGTGCCCGTTTTATGTGCTCTTTTAATTTATCCTTTCTTTTAAATTTCGTATTACAATATATACATGAATACGCACGAATGTGTGACTTTGTGTAGGCTCAATTTATCCATCCACGGGAAAACCCTGTTGTGCAAACGTTAAGTATCACGGTGCATGTCGACTCTAATTCAATATGTCTCATACATAAATCAACATTAGTACTACTCATTAACTCACTATGTGTTGATCCATTATAATTTCTCTCATTACTTAACCTAATTACTTTATAATATTTTTTAAATTAAAATTTTAAATAATTATAATTATCAAATTAATTATAGAGCCCAGTGTATATTTATATATGTGTGTGATATGAGATATGTATTCATTATGAAAGGATTGAAATAAAGTATGATTCTTTGTGATTATATAGTCAACTGATAATGAAGTAGTAGTATTCAATTAGTCTATATAAATACATATAATATAGAATGATATTTTAATATGATTTTAATTATAATTCAATATGTCTCATACATAAATCAACATTAGTATTACTCATTAACTCACTATTTGTTGATCCATTATAATTTATCTCATTAGTTCTCTCATTACTTAACTTAGTTTATTTTATAATATTTTTTAAATTAAAATTTTAAATAATTATAATTATAAAATTAATTATAGAGCCCAATTTATATATGTGTGTGATATGAGATATTAGAAATGTATTCATTATGAAAGGATTGAAATAAAGCATGATTCTTAGTGATTATATAGTCAACTGATAATGAAGTAGTAGTATTCAATTAGTCTATATAAATATATAAATACATATAATATAGAATTATATTTTAATATAATTTATATATAAAAGTTAATATTTTATATAAATGACATATTTAATTATGATGTTTAAGGATGTAAGGATATAAGCGTGTTCTACCGAATTTAGAATATCGCCTGCATTAACCCTTAAGGTATAAGGGCGCTACTGAATGTACTAACCCTTTATCCTAGTAAAGGTGCGATCTCTTATAATGGTGGTTTGACGACGAGTAAGAGACGTTGGAGGTACTGGTTTAAATTCATGATTTTCAGAGAGGTTTTCTCTGTGGTATCGTTTATCATTTACAGGTTCCCTCTCTTCTTGAGGTCTGTAGCCATCGTCTGTCGATAGAGTAGGTAATCTTGGTAGTAGAGCTATGGTGAATGAAGATCCACTTGTTAATATCTAGTATATCCTCTTAAGAAATCTTAATGTTACGCTTGCATTATTTCATCGTTAGGGTATTACGTACTGGGTGGTATTTTAAATGTAAACAATTGAATGTATCTTACTGACACTGACATAGTAGTCGAGATGTTTGTGAAATTTACCTTACTAATAATCACATATTTCATTGTATAAAGCTATTAAAGATAACCTATTAATTAATTGTATATATACATTAAAATATTCTTCTTAAATATAATAAAGATTATTTTTTTGCTCTAAAAATATGGCTAAAATTTATATATATATATATATATATATATATGTTCACAATAATTCCATTTATTCATCCACTATTTCATTCAATTTACATTTCTATACACTGAATATGTATTACTAGTATTCCATATTTGGTAAAATAGTTCAAGAGTTCATATTTTGTATTTATTAATTTAAATTTAAAATGAATCTCATCTGCTACATGATTATGATGGCAATGAGTGTAACAATATAAAATACATTGACTACAGCAATACCTACTACTTGTATGATTCATAATAAACTTATTAATTGTAAGTTATTATATTTGAATTTCAACTATTGCAAAATTGTTATACTTAAAAGGTATACAATATATTTTATATTCTATTATGAAAATATTTAATTATATAAAAATATAATATAAATATTTATTAATAAATAACAGCTGTACAAAATGCGCATAACATTAATGTACAAACAACAACAATATTATTTATGGTTTGACTACAATCAACCGAGTGTAAAGCCACAAAAAATGTATATATACAAATATATCAATTATATAGTAACTAGTCAAAAATTCAAGATTTTTTTAACATATGATATTCATAAAACAAATAATTGTGGCTATGCACAAGAAATATTACTTTGTACGTATAAATCAACTTTAATAATTTAACCATAGTAATTTTAGAACATATAACTAAAATACTACCGATATTATTTCAGGATATGAATAAAAACTTGATTATATGTATAAATATTAAGATGAAAATGAGATTCATTGGATCCGATATCGGATATTTATTAAGAAAGTATAATTATAAAAAATGTATAATTAATTGATTATATAATTATGAAAAATTATTAATTAATAAAATGTATAAGTAAAATGTAAATATTAAAAAGTATAACTACTGCACATGTAACGTGATAAACATATAACTTTATCATCATTGGTCACAGTTTCATGGTAAATCTTTGCGAGGTTTTTTCACTTTCTGCACTTTCGGGATATTTTCCTGAGGTTCCTTTTGTGCCCGTTTTATGTGCTCTTTTAATTTATCCTTTCTTTTAAATTTCGTATTACAATATATACATGAATACGCACGAATGTGTGACTTTGTGTAGGCTCAATTTATCCATCCACGGGAAAACCCTGTTGTGCAAACGTTAAGTATCACGGTGCATGTCGACTCTAATTCAATATGTCTCATACATAAATCAACATTAGTACTACTCATTAACTCACTATGTGTTGATCCATTATAATTTCTCTCATTACTTAACCTAGTTTACTTTATAATATTTTTTAAATTAAAATTTTAAATAATTATAATTATCAAATTAATTATAGAGCCCAGTGTATATTTATATATGTGTGTGATATGAGATATGTATTCATTATGAAAGGATTGAAATAAAGTATGATTCTTTGTGATTATATAGTCAACTGATAATGAAGTAGTAGTATTCAATTAGTCTATATAAATACATATAATATAGAATGATATTTTAATATGATTTTAATTATAATTCAATATGTCTCATACATAAATCAACATTAGTATTACTCATTAACTCACTATTTGTTGATCCATTATAATTTCTCTCATTAGTTCTCTCATTACTTAACTTAGTTTATTTTATAATATTTTTTAAATTAAAATTTTAAATAATTATAATTATAAAATTAATTATAGAGCCCAATTTATATATGTGTGTGATATGAGATATTAGAAATGTATTCATTATGAAAGGATTGAAATAAAGCATGATTCTTAGTGATTATATAGTCAACTGATAATGAAGTAGTAGTATTCAATTAGTCTATATAAATATATAAATACATATAATATAGAATGATATTTTAATATAATTTATATATAAAAGTTAATATTTTATATAAATGACATATTTAATTATGATGTTTAAGGATGTAAGGATATAAGCGTGTTCTACCGAATTTAGAATATCGCCTGCATTAACCCTTAAGGTATAAGGGCGCTACTGAATGTACTAACCCTTTATCCTAGTAAAGGTGCGATCTCTTATAATGGTGGTTTGACGACGAGTAAGAGACGTTGGAGGTACTGGTTTAAATTCATGATTTTCAGAGAGGTTTTCTCTGTGGTATCGTTTATCATTTACAGGTTCCCTCTCTTCTTGAGGTCTGTAGCCATCGTCTGTCGATAGAGTAGGTAATCTTGGTAGTAGAGCTATGGTGAATGAAGATCCACTTGGTAATATCTAGTATATCCTCTTAAGAAATCTTAATGTTACGCTTGCATTATTTCATCGTTAGGGTATTATGTACTGGGTGGTATTTTAAATGTAAACAATTGAATGTATCTTACTGACACTGACATAGTAGTCGAGATGTTTGTGAAATTTACCTTACTAATAATCACATATTTCATTGTATAAAGCTATTAAAGATAACCTATTAATTAATTGTATATATACATTAAAATATTCTTCTTAAATATAATAAAGATTATTTTTTTGCTCTAAAAATATGGCTAAAATTTATATATATATATATATATATATGTTCACAATAATTCCATTTATTCATCCACTATTTCATTCAATTTACATTTCTATACACTGAATATGTATTACTAGTATTCCATATTTGGTAAAATAGTTCAAGAGTTCATATTTTGTATTTATTAATTTAAATTTAAAATGAATCTCATCTGCTACATGATTATGATGGCAATGAGTGTAACAATATAAAATACATTGACTACAGCAATACCTACTACTTGTATGATTCATAATAAACTTATTAATTGTAAGTTATTATATTTGAATTTCAACTATTGCAAAATTGTTATACTTAAAAGGTATACAATATATTTTATATTCTATTATGAAAATATTTAATTATATAAAAATATAATATAAATATTTATTAATAAATAACAGCTGTACAAAATGCGCATAACATTAATGTACAAACAACAACAATATTATTTATGGTTTGACTACAATCAACCGAGTGTAAAGCCACAAAAAATGTATATATACAAATATATCAATTATATAGTAACTAGTCAAAAATTCAAGATTTTTTTAACATATGATATTCATAAAACAAATAATTGTGGCTATGCACAAGAAATATTACTTTGTACGTATAAATCAACTTTAATAATTTAACCATAGTAATTTTAGAACATATAACTAAAATACTACCGATATTATTTCAGGATATGAATAAAAACTTGATTATATGTATAAATATTAAGATGAAAATGAGATTCATTGGATCCGATATCGGATATTTATTAAGAAAGTATAATTATAAAAAATGTATAATTAATTGATTATATAATTATGAAAAATTATTAATTAATAAAATGTATAAGTAAAATGTAAATATTAAAAAGTATAACTACTGCACATGTAACGTGATAAACATATAACTTTATCATCATTGGTCACAGTTTCATGGTAAATCTTTGCGAGGTTTTTTCACTTTCTGCACTTTCGGGATATTTTCCTGAGGTTCCTTTTGTGCCCGTTTTATGTGCTCTTTTAATTTATCCTTTCTTTTAAATTTCGTATTACAATATATACATGAATACGCACGAATGTGTGACTTTGTGTAGGCTCAATTTATCCATCCACGGGAAAACCCTGTTGTGCAAACGTTAAGTATCACGGTGCATGTCGACTCTAATTCAATATGTCTCATACATAAATCAACATTAGTACTACTCATTAACTCACTATTTGTTGATCCATTATAATTTCTCTCATTACTTAACCTAGTTTACTTTATAATATTTTTTAAATTAAAATTTTAAATAATTATAATTATCAAATTAATTATAGAGCCCAGTGTATATTTATATATGTGTGTGATATGAGATATGTATTCATTATGAAAGGATTGAAATAAAGTATGATTCTTTGTGATTATATAGTCAACTGATAATGAAGTAGTAGTATTCAATTAGTCTATATAAATACATATAATATAGAATGATATTTTAATATGATTTTAATTATAATTCAATATGTCTCATACATAAATCAACATTAGTATTACTCATTAACTCACTATTTGTTGATCCATTATAATTTCTCTCATTAGTTCTCTCATTACTTAACTTAGTTTATTTTATAATATTTTTTAAATTAAAATTTTAAATAATTATAATTATAAAATTAATTATAGAGCCCAATTTATATATGTGTGTGATATGAGATATTAGAAATGTATTCATTATGAAAGGATTGAAATAAAGCATGATTCTTAGTGATTATATAGTCAACTGATAATGAAGTAGTAGTATTCAATTAGTCTATATAAATATATAAATACATATAATATAGAATGATATTTTAATATAATTTATATATAAAAGTTAATATTTTATATAAATGACATATTTAATTATGATGTTTAAGGATGTAAGGATATAAGCGTGTTCTACCGAATTTAGAATATCGCCTGCATTAACCCTTAAGGTATAAGGGCGCTACTGAATGTACTAACCCTTTATCCTAGTAAAGGTGCGATCTCTTATAATGGTGGTTTGACGACGAGTAAGAGACGTTGGAGGTACTGGTTTAAATTCATGATTTTCAGAGAGGTTTTCTCTGTGGTATCGTTTATCATTTACAGGTTCCCTCTCTTCTTGAGGTCTGTAGCCATCGTCTGTCGATAGAGTAGGTAATCTTGGTAGTAGAGCTATGGTGAATGAAGATCCACTTGGTAATATCTAGTATATCCTCTTAAGAAATCTTAATGTTACGCTTGCATTATTTCATCGTTAGGGTATTACGTACTGGGTGGTATTTTAAATGTAAACAATTGAATGTATCTTACTGACACTGACATAGTAGTCGAGATGTTTGTGAAATTTACCTTACTAATAATCACATATTTCATTGTATAAAGCTATTAAAGATAACCTATTAATTAATTGTATATATACATTAAAATATTCTTCTTAAATATAATAAAGATTATTTTTTTGCTCTAAAAATATGGCTAAAATTTATATATATATATATATATATATATGTTCACAATAATTCCATTTATTCATCCACTATTTCATTCAATTTACATTTCTATACACTGAATATGTATTACTAGTATTCCATATTTGGTAAAATAGTTCAAGAGTTCATATTTTGTATTTATTAATTTAAATTTAAAATGAATCTCATCTGCTACATGATTATTATGGCAATGAGTGTAACAATATAAAATACATTGACTACAGCAATACCTACTACTTGTATGATTCATAATAAACTTATTAATTGTAAGTTATTATATTTGAATTTCAACTATTGCAAAATTGTTATAATTAAAAGGTATACAATATATTTTATATTCTATTATGAAAATATTCAATTATATAAAAATATAATATAAATATTTATTAATAAATAACAGCTGTACAAAATGCGCATAACATTAATGTACAAACAACAACAATATTATTTATGGTTTGACTACAATCAACCGAGTGTAAAGCCACAAAAAATGTATATATACAAATATATCAATTATATAGTAACTAGTCAAAAATTCAAGATTTTTTTAACATATGATATTCATAAAACAAATAATTGTGGCTATGCACAAGAAATATTACTTTGTACGTATAAATCAACTTTAATAATTTAACCATAGTAATTTTAGAACATATAACTAAAATACTACCGATATTATTTCAGGATATGAATAAAAACTTGATTATATGTATAAATATTAAGATGAAAATGAGATTCATTGGATCCGATATCGGATATTTATTAAGAAAGTATAATTATAAAAAATGTATAATTAATTGATTATATAATTATGAAAAATTATTAATTAATAAAATGTATAAGTAAAATGTAAATATTAAAAAGTATAACTACTGCACATGTAACGTGATAAACATATAACTTTATCATCATTGGTCACAGTTTCATGGTAAATCTTTGCGAGGTTTTTTCACTTTCTGCACTTTCGGGATATTTTCCTGAGGTTCCTTTTGTGCCCGTTTTATGTGCTCTTTTAATTTATCCTTTCTTTTAAATTTCGTATTACAATATATACATGAATACGCACGAATGTGTGACTTTGTGTAGGCTCAATTTATCCATCCACGGGAAAACCCTGTTGTGCAAACGTTAAGTATCACGGTGCATGTCGACTCTAATTCAATATGTCTCATACATAAATCAACATTAGTACTACTCAATAACTCACTATTTGTTGATCCATTATAATTTCTCTCATTACTTAACCTAGTTTACTTTATAATATTTTTTAAATTAAAATTTTAAATAATTATAATTATCAAATTAATTATAGAGCCCAGTGTATATTTATATATGTGTGTGATATGAGATATGTATTCA
Source organism: Osedax fenrisi (assembly GCA_964019155.1). Classification (NCBI taxonomy): domain Eukaryota; kingdom Metazoa; phylum Annelida; class Polychaeta; order Sabellida; family Siboglinidae; genus Osedax; species Osedax fenrisi. The sequence continues at coordinate 55,287,564 of OZ025243.1, forward strand.
TTATGAAAGGATTGAAATAAAGTATGATTCTTTGTGATTATATAGTCAACTGATAATGAAGTAGTAGTATTCAATTAGTCTATATAAATACATATAATATAGAATGATATTTTAATATGATTTTAATTATAATTCAATATGTCTCATACATAAATCAACATTAGTATTACTCATTAACTCACTATTTGTTGATCCATTATAATTTCTCTCATTAGTTCTCTCATTACTTAACTTAGTTTATTTTATAATATTTTTTAAATTAAAATTTTAAATAATTATAATTATAAAATTAATTATAGAGCCCAATTTATATATGTGTGTGATATGAGATATTAGAAATGTATTCATTATGAAAGGATTGAAATAAAGCATGATTCTTAGTGATTATATAGTCAACTTCTAATGAAGTAGTAGTATTCAATTAGTCTATATAAATATATAAATACATATAATATAGAATGATATTTTAATATAATTTATATATAAAAGTTAATATTTTATATAAATGACATATTTAATTATGATGTTTAAGGATGTAAGGATATAAGCGTGTTCTACCGAATTTAGAATATCGCCTGCATTAACCCTTAAGGTATAAGGGCGCTACTGAATGTACTAACCCTTTATCCTAGTAAAGGTGCGATCTCTTATAATGGTGGTTTGACGACGAGTAAGAGACGTTGGAGGTACTGGTTTAAATTCATGATTTTCAGAGAGGTTTTCTCTGTGGTATCGTTTATCATTTACAGGTTCCCTCTCTTCTTGAGGTCTGTAGCCATCGTCTGTCGATAGAGTAGGTAATCTTGGTAGTAGAGCTATGGTGAATGAAGATCCACTTGGTAATATCTAGTATATCCTCTTAAGAAATCTTAATGTTACGCTTGCATTATTTCATCGTTAGGGTATTACGTACTGGGTAGTATTTTAAATGTAAACAATTGAATGTATCTTACTGACACTGACATAGTAGTCGAGATGTTTGTGAAATTTACCTTACTAATAATCACATATTTCATTGTATAAAGCTATTAAAGATAACCTATTAATTAATTGGATATATACATTAAAATATTCTTCTTGAATATAATAAATATTATTTTTTTGCTCTAAAAATATTGCTAAAAATTATATATATGTTCACACTAATTCCGTTTATTCATCCGCTATTTCATTCAATTTACATTTCTATATACTGAATATGTATTACTAGGATTCAAATTTGGATTTAGATATAATTCATTTAATGCCTATCAAATTATATATTGATGTACATTATATATATATATGTAAATTATATATACGCTTTAACATACCTTTATATTACTATTTTCCGACAAATCTTCATTACATTCCTGACCATTCTATGCTCCCACATTTATGGCATCTTTTCTCGATAACCATAGATAGTATCTATTTGATACATATATATATATATATATATAAATATAAATAATAATTAAAGATAATTATTAAAACTTTTTATGTTGGTATTTATTTTGTAGTAGTAATAAACTTGTTTCCACCTCTTTACTCATTATATTATTCCTCATATTAGATCTCATTGATTTAAATTTTCTGCGCAAGCTATTATAGATAGATAGATTAGATAGATTAAAAGTGTATTGCATTACTGGTTATAGGTATACCTATATAAAGAAATTTCTTTTAAACTAAGTTATAATTATATATAAACATATAATTATATAACATATAAACAAAATATATAAATGTGATAATAGTAATACAAAACGACACGATACAAAAAACAAGAAATAAACTGAGAAGTAAAATAAAAATAAAACATTGGATTATACGAGCCGTTGAATCAACATATAGTATCTGATAGTGCAAGTTGTCAAACAGGAGAGGTAACAAAACCGAAGGTCTCGGGTTGGCAAGGCCCATATGGGATGGATCAATTCCCAAGGGTGGATGAGTCCCTAGTAAGTAATATTGAAAGTAAGTTACTTATTATAATATAAATAAAGTATAGTATATATTATCAAATATATATATACACTTATCTGTATGACTACATTATATGCAGTATGGCGATTAATATAAGTGTGCATGTTTTATTAGCGATGTAAAGAAAGCTCTCTTTATATCGATGGTTTATATATATATATATATAATTTATATGTATATGATATATACTCTATATATATATATATATTATATTACTTCTAATTAAATTTATTAATACTACAGTATAGACTGTATTATAGTTGAACCCCCTTATTATTGATAAAGATCACTATAATTCTTTAAAATCTATTCAGATAACTCTCCATGTCATGTTCTGGAACCTTTCATCTTGGCAGTTAATAAATTATTCAATTCAAATTATTTAAATAAATTAAATGTAAGGTTGAAATTCCTTGGCAGGTAATTCATAAGACCGAAATCCACTTTATATTACGATACCTTGACGAGGTAAAGTGGCTCCTATCTATGTATATATACATCTATAGATCTAAATCGTAATCACTTGAATTTTTTACTTTTATACTATGGTAAAATATAACTATTTATATTTTATTACTCCTTCTAATATACACTGTATTATCAAATGAATTCAACATATGATAATATTAATTAAGATACACTATTTATTTAATGATGAAAGTGACATGAATTGATCGGTTATTATAATTTACTATTAGGATTGTATTTCTAATTTAACAATAATTCACATTATTTATTATGTATTAGAAATCATTTAATGTATTTCTACCCTGTTTATAATTTATATATTGAATAACGATATGTAATACAATTTAAATTGTAAATGTTAATAATAATTGTTATAATAGGAGCTATAAAAATTGTAATCTAGGGAAAATGCTGCTAAATGTGGTGGTGGTGGTGGTATTAGTAGTAGTAGTAGTAGTAGTAGTAGTGGTAGTAGTAGTAGTAGTAGTAGTAGTAGTAGTAGTAGTAGTAGTAGTAGTAGTAGAAGTAGTAGTAGTAGTAGTAGTAGTAGTAGTAGTAGTAGTAGTAGTAGTAGTAGTAGTAGTAGTAGTAGTAGTAGTAGTAGTAGTAGTAGTAGTAGTAGTAGTAGTAGTAGTAGTAGTAGTAGTAGTAGTAGTAGTAGTAGTAGTAGTAGTAGTAGTAGTAGTAGTAGTAGTAGTAGTAGTAGTAGTAGTAGTAGTAGTAGTAGTAGTAGTAGTAGTAGTAGTAGTAGTAGTAGTAGTAGTAGTAGTAGTAGTAGTAGTAGTAGTAGTAGTAGTAAATATATATTTATTATAATTGTTAGGTTATTATATTTAAGGAGTTTTCCTTTATCAATTTAATAACATTGATCAAAACTTAAAATATATATAATTTTTAGATGCTATTCATTTTACTAAATATATAGATTGTATATATTTTACTATACAAATAATTCTAATATAAATATTTATTACTTTAATTTAATATAATTATAGTAATATTCAAATGTCTTTAACATCAAAAATTGTATTTACTGGAACATGTGTATTTTGCACTGTAATGATTGGATACGTTCATTATCAGCAAAAAATTGACCAACAGGTTATTACATATTAGGTATAAAAAGTAGAGAAAGTATTATAATTATATATTTGGAAATAATTAAATATAATTATTAAATGAAATTATTATCCATAACTAATATTGATTATTATTTATATACTGTGAGGTTGTAGTTATTTAACTAGTGATTATATAGTTCATATAGGATACAGGTGTATATACAGATGGTATTCAGATTTAGAATTGTGTTTAGTACATGCTAATATGCATATTAATGTAATGCTACAATAGATGATTCTTGTTAAGGGGAAGCACTACGTTCGCGGGCTTACATGTAAATAGATACGAATATGACTAGTTTAAAAAACTCCCCAACTTGAAATATTTTTACATAATTGTTTGCATTTGTAATAATAATACTTCATTCTATAATATGATTGTTTTTTTTTTATTATATACATTTGTTTTATAATAGGAGTAATTAAAAAAAAAAAACAGAATTAAAATTGTTATTATTAGATTATATTATTTTTGAGACAAAAGTATTATGCATTTGAATGTTTTCTAAATATTCTGAAAATTATAGCAATTTTTATAGAATAGAAAACAAGTTCCGGACTTTTTAGTAAAGCAACATTCATAAAATCAATATTCTGAGAAAACAGATATCAAAGTTTAGTGAAATATTGTCATGCAATTATAAGACTCATACACTTTATACATCATACAAATTATAAATATCATTTATACTCATAAGTATAGCGAATTTAAGTATAATATGTTCATGAAATGATAGATAAATAATTATATATCTTGTTTTCAATATAATCATTTTTTTTTTTAAATACAATTTTGAACGTAGTGTTTTCCCTTAAGTATATTTGTAACAAAATTATCAATTTCTATAGAAAAATTATAAAATCAAATGATGTAATGTAAATGTATTGCATACTAATATATCGAATTGTATGGAGAATTGTAATTGTAGAATTTTGAATAGTAAATATAAAATATATCTATTCACTCAACTATATATTATGATGTGTGCCTTGAACGAACATTATAATATGTATATATATAATTATTTTAAGAATTAATGTAGTTATGTAAATGACAACACATATTTAACATATACAATATATAAATTAATAATATAAATCAAATAAATATAAATCAATTATATAATTGGTATTTTTGTTTTATAAAATTGTGTACATGAATTATTTTATTAATTTAAATTTATAAAAACAAGAGTTTTCTAAAAAATACTATGATATAAACTTTGAAACAGACAATTAATAAAAAAAATAAATACATGCTATAATTCAAATTTGTAAATCAGTTTATATAATAAAAAAATTTATATTAATTGATAAACATTTTGTTAACAAAATTTATAATATATAAATATTAAAATTTCAATAAATTAAGTTAAATAAGATAAATAAAATAGAAATAACATGGAGAAATATAACAATAAAATGTATTAAATAAATTCTTTCTAATATTTATAGAGCTTAACTTTATTTTCTTTATGACGAATTATAATGTATAATGTATATATGCATAGGCATTGTTTATAGTGAAATATAGAAACTTTATAGTGGGTATGCTATTACAACTTGATAGAAAATGGTTTTAAAGATACAATATTTCCGGCAGGTTGCTGGAAATACTTGTAGTGGGATACCCCTTTTATGACTTTCATGAACATTTCTATTGCACAAAAATATGTAGAATTATATAACAAATAATCATATAAAATTAATGGAAGTTATGAATGCGGTAATATTCATAATTTATTGACAATTAATAAAATTAATTAATTACTAATTCAATTATATTAAATTATTCATAAAATTAATTATAAATAATGTAATTATAATTTATCTGATTGGTTCATCAATAATATATAGTTTATTATAGTGGTATATAGGGTGTCCGTATTATAACACAGTGTGTGCTAATTCGGACATGGGTACCGAATACAGACACCATCGTTATCTATTGAATAAAAAGATTAAACAAAATTTAAAATCACAATAATATCTAGAATCTTATAATATTAATATATTATAATTTTTGATTAAAACTAGTGAGTCATAAAATGTCAAAAGACCATTTATTGTTAAAGTATCGGTATCAAGTTACTTTCCCCTAATTACAAATAATCTCACATTTACTAGTTATATAATACAATAACATATATACGATTACAACCTATTTAAACTCAATATTTGCCTATATATATAAAAACATATGTATATCCATATGCATTAATACATAGAAACAAAGGTGTCAATGTCCGGCACTGCTATGTAGAATAAATGCAGTAAGCAACATATTACAGTCTAATTCAATTGAGTTGATGGTAGCCGTCAATAAATTAGTAGCTCTATCAAATTACATAGATGAAAAAAGAAACAATTATGAGGAATTTGTATGTAAGGCAGAATTTAATGGTATTAAAAAACGAATAAAAATTGCAAAGAAATACTTTGATGATGAACCATTGAATACTAATGAGAGTATTACACCAAAAGAAAGATTTAAACGTGAATGTTTTCTACCTATATTTGACAATTTATTTGGTAATTATATAGTATATATAAATAATTATTATTTTAGATAACATATATTTATGATAATTATAATTAATATGTAATATATAGTTGCATTAAAGCAGAGGATTGATGCTTATGATGAAGTAGCTACACTATTCGGGTTTATAGGAAATCTGAGGACCATTAGCGCATCAGAAATACTAAATAATTGTAAAGTTCTCATAAAGAAATATTCTACGGATATCAATGATGAATTAATAAACGAGACAATACATTTCTCTAAATATTAATAGAATCTGATAGATATAATACAATTACCAAATACACAGTACTATCGGATTATAAATATGTTCGGGAAATTATTGATGTTTATCCTAATATTGAAATTGAATATAGGATATATCTATCTCTAACACAAGAAAAATTATCAGGATTAGCATTATTATTATTGGAGTCAAGTTTATTAAAAGAAATTGATCAAGAAAGAATAATTAATATTTTTTCAAAAAATAAAACACGCAAAAAAAATATTTAATTAAGAAACTCTTTTTTATTCAAACCAATTATAATCTAAACTATAGTTTATAAATATATACATTTATAAAATATAAAAATTATTCATGTATGTGTACCAGGTACGTCGTACCTATACCATAAAGATGTTAGTTACCCAAAACTCACTATGTATATTTATATTGTAGATACATCTAATATGTTTTTTAAATTATAAAAATAGGGGGCCCATAAATTAAATTTGCCCCGGGCCCATACTTTGCTTAATCCGGCACTGTATACATATATACATATACACGATATACTATAAACAATGACTTATGTCCTTTCTATAATTCCATTCATAAGTTTGAATTCATATATGATTCATATAATATGAATCATAATTATGTATCAAATAAATGCGCCAGCTGAAATTGCGTATGTTGGTCCTTATGGCGTACGTATACGGCAAGCTCGCACTAGATCGATCTATACCTTAAATATTATATAAAGTGCGTTCGTGCGACGCCGTGCGTTAAGGGCGATTATAGAAAATTAACAGATTAACATTGGACTATGTTTTTCTTAATAAATATACCATTAAAATGAAGCACACACATTTTTTTTAATTTTTATTAATCTAAGGTCACACGACAGCCTCGTGAAGTTTAACATGTAGTTAGATACAAATTTTACATTATAAAAAATAAATTATAAAAAAATAAGTATTTGAAACCTTTGTTATGAATAATTTGTTATCAAATTTTAACACACTTATTTTATAATAATGGAATAGAAAATATAAAAAATAGAATTAAAAAAAAAAATTCCTGTAAATTTCTTGGAAGTTTTAAAAGTACATGTAAAAAATCGTAAAAAATTAATAAAAAAAGATTGACAGTATGTCGTGTCGTAAAAAATGACTCACAAAAAATTGAAGTGTACATATATTCTTAGAATATCAATAGCTATAAGATGCGATGTGTCCAAAAAAACTTTTTTTTCTATGATCACCCTTACCGTGCGACGCACGGCGTGCGTTAAGAGTGATTTTATTTTAAAAATCATACTGCTTCATAGTAGATTATATATATATTATGTTCATGATACTATTTTATTATAACATATACATTTTGGTTCAATATTGGTGATATGATGGAGGTTTTTAAAAAAATAATATTTAAAAAAAATCTCCAAATTTCGTTACTCTTATGTAATTTTATTATATCTGTGTATTATAAACAAATGTCCGTAAGGACATTTATTTGAATTTTGTAAATTGTATTTTATTGTAATGGTATATACAGTAAAACCTCTCTATAAGAAACCTCTTTATAAGACAAACCTCTTTATAAGAAAATTGTTCACACATTTGGTTGGAATTCAACCACATTAAATGTGGTTGTTAATGCCCAGAAAACAGTAATAGCAGAATAACATCATATTCTAGAGCCTCAAATGTTTACATACAGCATAATAGCACAATGTAAACATTTGAGGCTCTAGAATTTGCTGTTATGCTGCTATTATGCTGCTCTTACTGTTTGCTGGGTGTGTAATTTCCACATTAAAAAACCTCTTTATAAGAAACTTATTGTATACAAAATAATTATATATAAATAGAAGTATTGTATATTGATAAAAATTATAGAAATTAATTATATTAAAGGGGTTTCACACCAACTCGAGCGCAATTATTAACTTGAATTATTAGAGGTTAAAGTTTAACTATTTTTAAAGATGTTTTACACCTACTTTTTTAAAGTTAATAATTTCGTTTAAATTGATGTGAAACCCCTTTTACAGATAAGAATTTATTTTATTTATAATTATTTTATTTTTGCTAGAATGTGATTTTCTAGCAAGTTGTAGTGGAATACCCCCTTTAAAGTTAACTTTAAAATTTTTTGTTAACTTAAAATTACTATATTTCCGGTAAATTACCGGAAAGTAACGATGTATATTCACGGATATATCCCACTATAATTGTAGTTAACTTGATAGAAATTCACTTTAACATCAAGCATTATTTCCGGAAATACTGGTAGTGGGATACCCCATTGAATGTAGTCTAAAATTGACTAGAGGTTAGGTAGTTATAGCCTATAACTTATAGGCTACCTATAGGTAACTAGTTAAGCTATAAGCTTATAACAAGCAAACTCTTGTGGTAAAATACAAATATACGCATCCGACCCATAGAACGATAACCTAAATCAATGGAGGATCTATTAAAAAAGCCTGAATCTAGTCTCCCAGCAAACAGTAAGAGCAGCATAATAGTAGCATAACAGCATATTCTAGAGCCTCAAATGTTTACATTGTGCTATTATGCTGCTATTAGATGTCTATTATGCTGCTATTAATTTGTCAGGATATTATGCTGCTGTTATGCTGCTATTATGCTAATATTATGCTGCTATTAATTTTAAATGTATATTATGCTGCTATTATGCTGATATTATTATAATAGCAGCATAATATACATTTAAAATTAATAGCAGCATAATATACATTTAAAATTAATAGCAGCATAATAGACATTTAATAGCAGCATAATAGCACAATGTAAACATTTTAGGCTCTAGCATATGCTGTTATGCTGCTATTATGCTGCTCTTACTGTTTGCTGGGCTATTAGATCTAAAAAAGAAATATATTGATATTACATCTCTCCTCACTTATTCTAATCATATTGCTCATCCTTCACCTATTTCTAATACCGAGTGAGGGTTAACCCTACTCTAATGTATATGGTTCTAATCCGAATTGTAATCTAGTTTTTGTGATAATGTATGTAATTGGCAAATAATATATTGCACACAAGCATACTGACGAGTATTAAATTAATAATATTAATGCATACGCATTTACCTTTCTAGGTGTTAATCTATTTACCCAGCAAACAGTAATATCCTCACAATAGTAGCATAATAGCCTCAAATGTTTACATTAATTTGTAATGCTATTATAATGCTATTAGGTTACCATTAAAAGTATATTATTCTGCTAGTAATATTAATTATTAATGATATTATACTGCTATTATGTTACTATTATAATAGAAAAAAAATATCATCATAATAGCATTAATAATTAATATTAACATACTAGCAGAATAATATACTTTTAATGGTAACCTAATAGCATTACAAATTAATGTAAACATTTGAGGCTATTATTTATGCTATTATACTGTTATTATGACTCATAATTTATGAGGCTATTACTGTTAGCTGGGTATATTACAACTTTATTATTATAAAACCTATAATGAACTTAAGTTCATAAGTTCATAAAATGTATGTATTTTTACGGCGTAAATTTCAGGACTATATTTCTCACGTGAACAACGCTTAAGGGCCCAGAAAACCATAACAGCTGATTTAAATACTTTTTAAATAATTTAATAAAACAATTTATAAAACAATTTTAATCAGATTTTCGAACATTCTGATTTAAAATCTGCTTTAATTCAATTGAGTTGAACGATTTTAAAACATATTTCTACCTCTTTAATAATTAAGTAAAGCCTGATTTAATTCTGATTTCATAATCCACATATAAAAATCCGGATAAAAATATATAAGATATATTTTCCCAGCAAACAATAATAGAAGATTTAAATACTCATAAAGCAGTAATAAATTTTGACAGATTACTTATTATGACAGATTTAAATATATCTTAAGATTTCAGAGATTATTAAATCAGAATTAAATCAGGCTTTAATACTTAATTATTAAAGCAGTAGAACTATATTTTAAAAACGTTTAAATCGGTTGAATTAAATCAGATTTTAAATCAGAATGTTCGAAAATATGATTAAAATTGCTTTATAAACTTTTTAATAAGTATTTAAATTTACAAAGTATTTTCCCGTGTATTTCTACAGGTATTTTCTATTACATATCATAATACAATATATAATAAATAAACACTATTTTTAATTATTATTTTCCAACTAATTAACAACTAATTATATTAATAATTCTATTCATATACATTTAAACATGGATATTCACCATATATATTAAAGATTCCACTCGATAGCTATGTATTCACCATAGATTTGTATTTTATAAATTGTAAACTATAAATCTATGGTATTCACATATATAAATTAATGGTAAATAAAAAACTATGCACTAGAGTGAAGACTCAAATGTCTTAGCATTTATTTATATTATTATCAAAGATTATCAGTATTTTTGCCTCACAAAATCTTTGTTATTATTACGCCATTGATAACTGTTTGAATCTATTCATGTACGAACTCATTTTATAATATTCAATATTCAAGTTTATTGTATTATATCATATATAAGGTTATCTTTATTATATTTAACAACATTAATATCTACAAATATTATAGAAGCTATACAAAATATTCTATAATATTAATATATATTTTTAGATTATTTTTAAATCATCCTTAAATTACATTTCTATAATATACAGATTATTTAATTTGTATTTATTTACATTTTATTTAATAATGTTTATAATATTAAATTACTTTTATAAATATTATTTTCACATTAAATATGTATATATTTTTATCATATGAATTAATTTAAAAGTATTATGTTATTAATTATATTTAAATGTATACATTAGTTACGCAGAATTACAATAATGATTTTCTTAATAATTGTAGTAAATAAATTAATAAAAAATATACATAATTACTTCGCTTCGCCCATTATTTATGTTAATAATTTATATAATATACCCTTATTACAATTGCATTATCCTTGTAATAATTAAATAACTGAATATTATCTAAATAATTATTTAATTTAAAATATTTTTAATAATTAAATTTAATAAAAATTAATAAATTAAAAAAATGATTTATTTAAATAATTATTATATATTATCATAATATTAAGTTATTTAAGAAAGGGAATCAGAATATAATCGCATATGTTTAAACATAAAATCATAGATCGCTCTAAATAACGAATGTGACAGTTGTAAATAGATCGCGAAATGTCAGTTATGTTTTTAAAATGATTTTATATATTGAATATAATATCCATAAATATTATACTTTTATAGTATAGTAATATTTAATACATAGGGGAATCATAAAACACACTACAGTTGACATTTGTTATTAAGTAACCACTGGATGTGGTGGGTAGAGTTAACAATTATATTTTATATAATAGTATATATACAAAGATTTTGCGAAGCAAAGATATAACACACCATATGCATGCAACATAATTTAGTAATATCCAATGCCGCTGCTAGCATTAGTATCAAAATCACTGAAATAGATTTAGGTTCGGCTATGTTTGCATACAACAATGTTTTCATTGCTTAAATTACATGCAATATAAATTAGCTTTTACTCACAAAATATATACTTATAGTATTTAAAAACATACATATCATATTTGTTTGTTATATATTAGTAATGAACAATTAGTTTTCATCATATAAATATTAATTTAAAGCATATTATTTAACATTTTAAAAGTGTATAGTTTGATACGAATTTACATTATAAACAACACATAGTTACTAAAAGTAACTCGATATAGGTGGTACTGGGGTATTTTGTATACAAATTCGAATCACACGATTTCGCGTATCTTTCCTTAGAAAATCTTTGATATATATATATATATATATATATAATATAATATTGTATTGATATTTGTTATGTTATTTGGTTTAATTTTATTCTACTTGGTTTTTTAGTTGCATTATATCCCAAAGCGAGCCATAAAAACTCAACTCGTTCTTTTTAATCATAATCCATCATCATATAAGTCATATGTGAATCATAAACACACACACACACACACACTCGATTAATTATGTAATTGTTAACACCACCCACCACACAAGGCAGTGGCTACTAAATAACTAATGTCAAATGTGCAGTATTTAATGCATAGCCAATATATAAAATATAGTATATAGAATCTGCAAATTTTTCATTTTTGATATTTAAAAGAATATTATTGAATAAAGTATAAATATAACAAATAAATTATAAAACATAAATTAATAGAATATATATTTCTAATATTATATTATATAATATATATAATATAATATAATATAATTTATTTAAATATATTATATTATATTTACGGAATAATAATCATAAACATATAAAATGTATTCACAATTTCACAATCTATTTAGAACAGTCTCTTTTGTTATGTAAAAAGTTCAGGCTATTTTATTCTTAAATATATGCATCTATAACTCTGATAACTCATTTCATTATTACAAGGATCATTATATGCAATATCATATTGTAATAATTGTATATTATATTCTTTATTATACTTATTATAATTATTTTTAATTTATTAAATATTAATATAATAATTAAATTTAACTATTAATACAATTTACGAGGTAAACTTTAAAATACTTATTTCGGTATTACTAGTGTAAATAAACTGATACAAATAAGGAGTATATAATACATTATTCAAATTTTATATAATTTATATAAATTAGTTGTTGTCATAATTATTATGACATAATATAATATTTTTACATAATATTGTGAAAAATGTAAACTATTTTATATTTTGGCTCGGATATCATAACTAAAACAAACAAAGGCCATGTTTCATATTCTCCATAATATTGACGTGCATTTTTATTACGATTATCTTAGTTAAATTAAAATACTCATTTGGAGAGTAAACATTTATTTTAAATAATACTATATTATAAATGTATTGATATTCATATTTTGACATATTTCTACTGACAATGTTATACTGTAAAGTATATATATATATATATCATGATAGATTACATCCAACAAAGGCAAGATTCATATATTTCAACTAAATGAGGTGCCAAATCTTAAATATATCACATTAGTATACGCTTAAAATCTTAATTTTACTATACTTTATATATGAACTTATCCAGTGAAAATATAAACACGCAATTGTTATACATGATACACACGTAGATATTTATACACTATATATTAAAATATAGTGGTTTACTATATAATCGTATATTTGTTGATAACATTAGTACCCTCTAGAGTTGAACTATGTATCACATGTTATTTATAAATCCCTAATGTATGTTATTATTATTATTATCAGATTTGGTTTTAACAACCGGGTAATTGTAGAAGCAGAGCTTATCGAGACAATTACCCTTTATATGCATTTGCAAATGTGTATGTGTATGTGTATATTGTTGTTGGTGTTGTTGTTTGAAAGTATTTATTTAAACACATCATTAATGTTCTGATAATATATATATATAAATATATATAAAATATAGATAAATATAGTGAATAGTAATGATATTATTTGACTAATAATATATAATTTGAATAGAAATAATCAATATGCGAACAATTTGTAATCGATTACATTTTTTTAATTTATTATAAAAAGTACAGTGTAGTATTTTTAAATTCTTAGCGAAGGGGGTTATTTGTTCCATCGAATTGATGACAAAGAACTACATGTTGTCCTCTTGTATTTAATGCGATAGCTAATTGGTTGGAATAATTAATGGAGTAGGTATTTCTTAAAAGTACTCTTTTTTTAAGTTATATTATGTTACAGTGTAAGTTATAGGGAAACATTGAAGTTATGTACGTATTTTTTAGCTGATCGAGTCTTCAGCGTTTAGCCAGTTTAGTTTGTCACGTATGTCAGTAATGCTAGTTTTATAGTCTGTCTTCTTTAGTCGGTATACAAGTCTAATAAAGTGGTTAATTATTGTGTATTTGTGTGTATACATGTATACACGTGTGGGCGCGTGCATGTTGGTTTATTTAATAGCCGTAGTAGTTTTACTATACGCCGACGCGCTCGTATTATTGATTCAGCAGTCAATACCGCGAGATCAATACCGCGATAGTTTTAAATAGTGATTATTTAATACGGCGGCGGTGACGGCAGCAGTAGCGACTGTGTGTGCGCGATGTTAAACCACCACTACCGGCGCCACCTATATCATCTCTATCGTTAATAGCGCATACACGCACGCACGTGAAGAAGGACAAGGATATGTCCAATCATAAGAGAATGATGATGACGACTGCGACCTGTAAAGGTGACTCGGCGGTCAACGGAGCGGTCGACCAATCAAAAGGAGGCTTCAGACCGACGGCTACTACACCGCAGACCTACGACCGTATCAATAACTGGGTATAACGGCCGAGCGACTTTAGTGCGCCTCGTGTGTACCTCTATCTATGTAGACAGTTCTTTATGCATAATATAGATTATATTCTCTCATTTTAATATATATATATATATATAAGTATATATATTAAAATCCTATTATATTTAATGTACTCTATTTATTGTTATAATCTACATTATATTTTATATTTATTGTTTTATTACTATATTAATATATATTAGATTTTATGAATTTATATTCATATATAAATATACTATCTTATAATATAAATATTTAATTTTTCAATAATCTTAGATTATAAATTTTTCTTTACTATTATTAATTATAATTATTATATCATATATAATATAATATAATATATATGTTTTCTTCTATTATTTATATTTAAATGTTGCTTTAAAACTTAATAGGGTATACTTTAGCTCATATAGCTCATTTATTTTAAATACATTTTACATGTAAAAGATATGGAAAAGTATATATATATATTTATATTGGTTGAATTATGAAAGAAATTTGATATATAAGTTGATTCATAATATAATATAAAATAAAAATGCCAGAATTTCAATATTAATGAAAATAAATGTGATAGGAAATTTAATGTTTTAACCTTGCAATAGAGGTGCTTTAGTCGAAATCTACTACTAAATTTAAAATTAATATTATTTATTTATAATTATATTGCTAATAATGATCAAGTTTAATGCACTCTCTAAAAATAATAGTTATATATATATATATATATATAAAATACAGCATATCAACATTCCTCATAATTATACATAATATTTGACTTATATAATAGCTATCATAATAACCAATCATAATCGTTAATGCCATTTTATTAATTTATCGAGAACATTACCATTCTCGTATCTATCTTTTACATGCATTGAATGTGTAATTTGATTATACACTTTATTTATATTGATTGGTTTATATATAGTGACATAGACATTTCATAATTAATATGAATTTATAAAATATTTATGATAATTTTAGGGGAATTATTTAAATCAGATTTGAATACTGTAATATATGTAATATATATCTTTGTTATACATCATTATCATTATTTGTAATAATAGGTTTATAAAACTACATTTCATTATTTTTGATTTCACATATTATAATATTAAATTAAAATATATTTTTTAAATAAAATACTACATAAATAATTATATAAGTCATTATTTAAATAACATTTAAAAAAAAAGAAAATTCATTAAATTTATGAATTCCATATAATTAGTGCATTTGAAAACCTTTATTTGGAACTTGAATAATGCATGTAATACAATATAAAGTAATATTATATATTGTATGTTTAGAAATGTTTATACCTTATAAGTGTTCATAATTTATTTCAGTTTCAACTAATATATATTTTATGTTTTATATTTTGTATTTAATATATATATATATATATATATATATATATATTTGAATAATAAATTGTTATATTAGGCTACTTTTTTAGGGTATTTCTCCTAATTCGAGATACGAAAGAGGAGATGCAGAAACATCTACGAAGCAGACAAATCTCAAGGATTCAGAGGTAATCATAACATATAGAGTTATTTTAAATATATATTTATTTAAAAGTAACATGTATATTATATATATATATATATATATATAAATAACATTATATATAATTATATTATCTAATGAAAATATTGAAACTATTGCATATCATATATATACTACTATTACACAATACACAATACGTTCTCTGTAAGTGTTATTTAATTCACCAATATCACTACTATCACTACTACCTACACTACCACTAACATCTATTTTCTAGCTCTACGAGAAGGAGTTTACTCAGTTCATGAATACTGTACATCGCCCTAATTTAGTCGGCTCCTCGTCCAGTTATCAAAACCTGTCGAGCTTCTCTTCAAGCAAGGTTATTGTACATTTATTGACCTATTTCATTTATATAACTGACCTCTACCACTGTGACCATTAGACCAGCGGTCACTATTTGATTGACAACGAGAAACAGATCCTTGAACAGTTTGCGAAACTCAACGAATTTATCAAACAGAGTAAACTACTTAAGAAGAAATTGAAGGAGTCTCCTGAGGTACCTGGTAGTAGTAGTAGTAGTAGTAGTAGTAGTAGTAGTAGTAGTAGTAGTAGTAGTAGTAGTAGTAGTAGTAGTAGTAGTAGTAGTAGTAGTAGTAGTAGTAGTAGTAGTAGTAGTAGTAGTAGTAGTAGTAGTAGTAGTAGTAGTAGTAGTAGTAGTAGTAGTAGTAGTAGTAGTAGTAGTAGTAGTAGTAGTAGTAGTAGTAGTAGTAGTAGTAGTAGTAGTAGTAGTAGTAGTAGTAGTAGTAGTAGTAGTAGTAGTAGTAGTAGTAGTAGTAGTAGTAGTAGTAGTAGTAGTAGTAGTAGTAGTAGTAGTAGTAGTAGTAGTAGTAGTAGTAGTAGTAGTAGTAGTAGTAGTAGTAGTAGTAGTACCTGTTACCTAATTGGTTTAGGCACTTCCATCAACTTCTTTATAGGAGTTTTCGGACTTGTTTTTCAATGTATTTATTGGGAAAAAAGTATGTTTTGAGCCTTTGACTTGAAAATTGTAGTCGAGTCAATTGATCGGATATAGTGAGGGAGATCATTCCAGATTTTTGGAGCATGGATGGAGAAAGATTTATGTTGGGCAGATGTTAAAGGTGATAGAACTGGAGTTTTTAATTTAAATTTGTTTATTTGTCTTTGTTCGGTAGTTCTGTTGATAGATAAGTTGGCGAAATAGTCTGGCGTGTTATGGAGAGTAGCTAAATGTATGGTGAGTAATCTTATAAATTATACTAGATTTTATTGGCAACCAATGTAATTTAGTTCTTAGAGGAGATATATGTTGTCTGGAATGTTTAGCTATGTTGAATATAAATCTGATGGCTGAGTTTTGAAGGTGTTGGAGTTAATTTATTATTGATTGTGAGGAGTGATAGAGACAGGAATTACAGTTATCAAGGCGGGTTATGAGGGATGTAGCGAGAAGTTGTAGTAGTAGTAGTAATAGTTCATTGGCCATGTATTGTCGTATAAGGTTATAATAGATCCACTAGGTAGTCAACAAGGTCTTGATGACTTGCTAAATTTATAATGAGTCATATTTTATTAATGATACATTTATTTCTAGTTAACCAATGAAATGTATTCCTTAATTGGGATATATGTTGTTAGAGTGTTCGGGTAGGTTGTTGATTAGTGAATTGCAGATTTATGAAGTATTTTAATGTTTTTATGTGGCGAGTCATACATGCATGAATTGTATTAGTGAAGGCGATGTAGTGACATTGATGTAGGGTCGGATAGGCATAGATTATGGAAGGTGTAGGTGATTGATTTAATATGGGCATCAAAAGTGAGAGTAGGATCTTTGAAGATTTCTAACATTGTTGGAGTATGGTATCATGTTATTATTAATAATGATGTCGGATGGCAAAACGTTAGATGAGGGAGGTTTAAAGTGGAGTGTGTATTGGTTTTAAGGGAGTTTAAGTAAAGAAAATTCATGCACTCAGTTATGTATTTCAGTTATGCAGTTGTTAGTGTGTGTGATATCAATGAGGGGGTCGCACAATTCAAATTATATATAATAGAAATAAATGTGTAGGAAGATGTAGGAGAGTTTAAATATATTACGTAGATTGAATTAATGAAGTTATATGAGACCAGAGAGGTGTAGACATATGTGTAAATATGCGGGTGATTCCTGAATGAATTAATGTTCCTTTCGTATACGTTCACATGCTCAATCACTAGTGAATCAGATGGAATTATACTGGTAACAGGTATGGTATTGACTTTAGGAATGGGAGATGATAGCCTTTATTGCACAACTGATATATATGATATATTAGAGGACTTATGAGATATTGAGTATTAAGGCAGGGATGAATATAGGTGGTATTGAGTTTTATATATTGTACCAGTATTATTAATTTTGTTATATATATTATTAATATTCTGTCTTGTTGTCAAGACGAATAATGAAATCTTTGGTAGAGGATTCAATGTATTCCATTATTAAAAGTATTTATTGGTAGAGAGCAAATAGATGGGCTGACATTACCAATGCATTGTTGACGTATAAATAAGAAAGATGATGACTTAAGTATAGATGTTACTAGATATGATATCCCTAAGGGGTATTACCCTCATAGAGTACACAGGTATTACATACACTGGTGACATGTATGTATCAGTATCATTAACTTTATTACACTGAATATACCATGTTGTCCTTTGTTAGGTACTATAGGTTAATTAATGTAGGTTAATTAATTAGTGTATAATAATATAGATATGTACTAAATAATTCCAATATAAAGTGATATTATATATGATGTAAAAGAAAGAAAATGTATATGAATGTATATGAATTAATTATGATAATAGGAATAGAGATATTATAAATAGAAATAATTGAATAGAGAAATATATATTTCAGTATAAATATAAATGTATATATGTATATATATATGTATATATATATATATATATATATATATATATATATATATATATGTATTCATATACATATAATTTAATTATATATAATAAATTATATATTGAATTCTAGGACAATTATTAGCCATATGTTGAATTATTAGAATTAATAAAAAGAATTATAATTTAAACAGCAGTATAATTTATTTCAGTGATTTTTGTGAATTTTATGAAAATACAAATTATAATGTGTATATACAATGACTAGATAACTAAGGAATAATGAGATATTGTAGTGAGAGTATATCATACATTATGATATTAATATGATTATCTAATTTAGTAAGCAGGATAACTTATCTTAGAAGTAGATTGTCCAGATAACTAATTTTAGTAAAATAGTAATTGTGGTGTTGAAGATATAAAAGGGAAGTGAAGTAGTAGTAGTAGTAGTGGTTGTGGTGGTAGTGGTGGTAGTATTAGTAGTAGTAGTAGTAGTGGTAGTGGTGGTAGTATTAGTAGTAGTATTTAAAATGCAGTGCAAACCTGTATAATCTATATGTATATTCAACCTAGTGGTATTGACGTAACTCTCTTGATGTTTTACAGAGCAGTGTCGACATGTTAGAAGAAATAGACAACGTTTGCTTGAAGCTAAACTACGAGAAGCAACGCTACATCGAGTTCCTCTACAAGGTTAGGCCCTACTAGTATAGTCCGTAGTATCACCAGCGTTGTCACGATCGCGTTCAACGGGAGTTGTTGTAAATACAGGCTTTCGCTTTCCATTTCACACAACCAATACTATATAACTACTTCATAATGATTTACCTAAAGTAGTCACCTAAATTCTGTCACCCTCTAACGATAAAGTGTTAAATAATATATATATATATATATACTCACCTGCCCAGTTAAACTAATTTAAATTAAACACTACTCCTCCTAATGTAATAATAGCAACCCCTGCCTTATGGTAGAATAGTAGTATGTGCTGCTAATGCGTATGAATCACTTTGGAATCAACTCCCTCCATCCCTCAAAACCATCAATACATAACGACCACCTACAAACATAAACTAAAGAAGTATCTCCTTGTTCATGGTATCTGAACTTCAAATATATTCCTTTTCTCCACGTTGTGCCCTTGTCTGTACTAATTATTACATTTATTTATTGTTGTTTATATATCATTGTCACACTGTGAGAATGTTATAATAGAATTAGTGTTTAAATACATCACCATCATCGCTTACTAAATGAATGACGACAGAAACACGAGATGAGTAGTTTCCGTGACCCCGCCAGCGGTAAAGATTCTGATGATGAGTCATCCGCGATGTCCTCCGCTATGTCCATCAACAACTATGTTCAGGTTAGATGGAGTGTGAAACTATCTCGTTAATACACGTAATAGATTATGTTACTCTAGCGTAACTTAACATTAACGTACTATATTAGATATATATATATATATATATATTTAGGTATATATTAAAGATTAACAATTTATACTAAGTAATATATTTTATTTAACCACATCAATATAATATTAAGCATTATTTATTTGTTTATTAAAATTAGTTTATATTGTATTCGTTCTTGTTTTTGTTAACATTCTATGTAATGTATGCGAGTGTAAGTGCTCATAGCTATAGTTATATGCTTATGTTACATTTCCAATTTGTACAAGATAAATAAACAAAATATCACAAGTGATTGCCATATTACATATTTTAATATAGTTTAGATTTTAATATACATTGTGTAATATGTAAGAACACTTTTACATGTAATAGGGTTGTAGAATACACATTGCAGAATACACTAAGCGTGTGTTCGCGGTCAACCATTGGTGTTGCGCTGTTATTACAAATAAATGTCAATGTTTTTGGTCAACCACTAGTGCAACTGATTCAATCACTAATACAAATATGTATGTATGGATATATATTTATTTAAAAGTACTAGAAAATATAATTTAATACATACTCGTGTATATGTCTACATACTATGTATATATAATATATATATATATATATATATATATGCAATAACGTCACGATTGTGACGTATTTTATGATTCATTTCATGGGCTCAGCTTATTATGCGTGCGTTCAAAGCATAGAGCTAGAGAAATTTCTCTCTAGATCTATGGTTCAAAGCTAAACCAGAGTGCGCGCAGTTGGCAAATGCGCTGGTAAAAATAAATAATACTACCAGACGGATTTTGTAACAGTTGGATTTTTACATGCAGTGAATACGAGTTTCTCGACCAACTCATTGCGCTTTAAACACCTGTGGTTGTGGGATCAGTGGTTGACCAAAAACACACCCTAACTTGAACCTATTATATAAATAAAGTTTTCTTTGTTATCTTTTGTAAAAAAATAAATTTATATTTGTATTATATATTTGTATTATATTTTACTTTATTTTGATATCATATACTATATGGGTACATCTTCTAAAGTTTATTATATTTATTTGTCAATCAATAGACATAATTTAATTATTTTATTTGTAGTTTGGGGCGTTTAAATTAATATATGTGTATTATTGTTTGTGTAAGGCATAAGGAGTAGGACACCTGTTCAAACCATGTCTGACCAATAGAATATGTCTTACAATAATATTTAGATGTAAGCTTATATAATTGTGTAAACAAATGTATTATCTATTGAAACCTGATGGTCAATTATATAAGTGGCTTAGAAGTGAAATTAGAGCGATTAGAAGCCACCAACATAAAAAATATATAAATGATTATCCTTTTATGATTCATACATTATAATGCATTACTTATGAATCATGCGTATTGTAGTTAGTAACTACTAGTTACATTGATATGTGTATCATAGCTAATTAATCTTAATTACAATATGTAATATCTACATGAAATGCATATAACTTCAAAAACATAAATATTCTATTATTGCAAGTCATATTAATAAACAAGTTATTCGAATAATCAATCAATATTTTTTTATTTTTAAATTATATTTAAATAAAAAATTGTATTTTAGCTTTTTAAAGTTGTAAGAAACTAATGATTTGAATTTATTAAAAACTTATGATATATAACATATAGATAAATAGACAAATTAATATTTTTCTAAAAATATTCTAAAAGATCTCATAAAATGTTTGATATACAATTAACACTTTATTTATTAATTAATTTTTATTTACTTCATAATATGTGGATATATTTCCTATATATAATGGCTATTTATTATAATATATTATTATTATTTATACTTTAATTAATACCCAGAATTCAGTTGTAAGTTCGCGACCCTACATAGAAGATAGACTCGGAAGACATTCTGACACCGAAGAGAGAAATACCTGTATGAACAATAATAATAAATTGTTTAGGTTTTGAACTATTAATAGTACTGTATTTATAGAACACATATACTTTAGCAATGTTTTATATTATTAATTATATAACTATTAAAAATAGTATTACTATCATCATCTTCATCATCATCATGTTTCTCTTTCTTCTACTTCATCATCATCATTATCACCATTATCACCACCATCATCATCATCATCAAATTAAGTTATATTGCAGAGTTAAAAATAATGAAAATATATTGTTTTTTATTACTTGATATTACTATATGTTTTTTAGTTTCTTTCAGAAATTATCCATGAAAACAGTCTAGAAATAATATAAAAAGCGGTTTTTAGCGTATCTTTTAATATTTTATAAATTGTACATATATTGATTTAAAAAAATAATAACAAATTGTTCCATTTATTTATGTTATATTATCTCTGGATTAAATACTGTATCATGTGATCTTACGGACTATAGAAGGAGCTTTATTTAAGAAGCATACGTATATCAATGTTGTATCCGGATAGAATATACCGGATGATAATTGATTTTCTTTGTAAATTCACATAAAACGGGTATATGGAAAAAGGAATTTTATTTCTGTATGAAATTAGTAAAGGAATTCCATCATAACTTCATTCGTAAACACCTATTTCCATAAGAAATTACCTCATTATTATCCAAAATGTTGGTGTTAAATTATTGGCCTTTTTAAAGTATTTTTCATAATTTAAAAAATAATGCATAGTTTATAAAAATTATATTTAGATGATAAACATTGATATCTTTATAATAATGCATTTTAATGGAGTTAATCACAATAAATCAATATCATTTCCTTATAATGATGTTTTAATGGAGATTTTTATAATAAAAAGTTAGTAATTCGTACCAAGTGACTAATTTATTTCTATATAACAAGTTTTGCCTTAAAGAGGGATATTATTATATTTATATATATATATAAGTCATAAATTCTATATTTTAATAATTCTATATTATATATAATTTTTATTTTTAATTTGATTAATATTTATATAATATATTAAACATTATTTCAGACCATTGAACTTACAAGAAGATCAATATTTTAAAGAAAATAATGTTAGATTTATTATCAAACATTATAATTTACTCTATATATATATATATATATATAATTTATAAAAATATATTTACACTCTGATATATTTCTTTATATAGAAATATATAAATGCATATAAGTTATTCATAATACTTATTCATCAAAGATTATTGTATACGTGTGTATCAATGCCTTTAGAGATCGCTAAAGAAAAACAATAAAGAAAACAAGTTTTTAAAGGAGTTGAACAATCACTCTATGACTTGCGAGGCAATAGGACAATATGTGGAAGAAGACCAAGATAATGATGATGCTATGTCTGACTTATCAATAGGTTATAAGCAATATTGTTAGAAAGCTTAATATATATATATATATATATTATACAGAGATAGGCAAATTTTGAAAAAATCTATATTAGTAACTATAGTTGTCAAATTTCAAATATTTGCAAGGCATCGAATCCATTAATACATAGAAATCATAGCCTCTAATATCATAGCACACAAAAGTGTAAAGCTTCGAAGCCCTCAAATCTAAATCAAGACTAAAATTATAGAAATCATTGTAAATACGAATTTAAATTTTAACATTAATCATCAAAAGATATGACTGGTATTTAAATTAATACTAAGTAAATCAATATATAAAATAAAGCTTATTTAATAAAGAACTTACTATAGGCCCTACACTGTAAGGACTCTATGTCATCAATTATTAAATAGACTCGAACGTTTCATTAATAGGAATCAAGATTTGAACTTGACAACCCCAATTGTTAACACCCTAATTACTAATAACATATTTTAGATAATTTAATATATATACTGTTACTGATTTTTTGAAACTTTATAATAGATACTGATACGATACATGTATATAGATTTAATTGTCTACATATACTTTTTATTAATAAATTATAAATATATTAATATATATTTCCAATTATAAACATTTAAAATTATTTTATTAAAAAAGATGATAGTACGAAATAAAATATTTACATATACAAAATCACAGTATAAACCATAATATAATAACAATGAAATAAAATTAGAATTCGATTCCAACGTAACGAGATTGATAACATTAAATATTCCTTTTTTCGGGTAGTTAATCTGTTCAACACATAAACTAAACTTCTTCTAGGTGAAAACAATAACAATGGTGCTGCTATATAATTAAAATAATACAATATTATTGAAATATTATAACAAACTAAATCATACACTATTATAAATGTATATATATATATATATCCATTTTATAAATAATAAAAATAATAAAATTACATTTAAGAATATTATTTAAATTATTAGTAGGACATTGTCCACTGCTATCTATGTGTACTTATTGAATTCATTATACTGATATTGTAAGTATACAACCTATCACTGTTATCTATTATCTCATGGAATGTAATGAGTACCCTACCCCCTCATCATAACTAATGCACCCGCTGCTGTACTTACTGTAAACAGCTTACTTACACCCCACACCACCCACGCTATCAGATGCATTGACTAAAGATCTAGAAGATGTGATCAAGTATCGTGACATGCTGGACAACGCTCTGCAATTGGCTAGAAAAAAGGAAAAACAAACAGGTGATGATTGTTGTTATAATTAGTCATTAATCTATTTTTAGAATTAATCCAATTTGCGCTAAGGTTAGTTAGCGTGAGCATTTAATAAAAACATGGCTTCCGGAAAATATATTATATGATTAATTATGTTTCTACATCGAATATAATTGATAAAATACGCATTTTATTATGCTATTAAATAAATACGTGTCGGATAAATTAATTCATACTATCCATAATTATTATATTATATATTGTGAATAATATATATATATATATATATATATATATTTAATTTTTATATAATTAAACCTTTGACCAAATATTCTTAACTACCATAATTAAACTAAATCCATAAGTAAAATCAGTAGTAATATTGTATTTTTATTTCAAACAGCAGCAGCAGCAGCGGAATATCAATTGAAATATACAAATATCGAATCAAAAGAATTGCCTGTGATCAAACAGTTTGTATTCAAGGGAGACACACACGTAATATAGTTGCATTAACTGTTTAACTTTAATTATTGTCTATAAGATAATGATGTATAATAATGTTGTGAAATTTATTTTACTGGTAACAATTATAAAACATAGTGAAGAACAAATAGTAAGAACTTATGTAGTGTACTTTTATAAAGAATTAATTTTTGTTAAATTGTTTAAATTCTAAATAATCCCAATTACCACTATTAAAAGATTGACTGAAAGGAAGCTGAAAGAGGAACTACATCAGTTGAAGGTGAAAGTCATGGCCTCCAGTTCAAAGTCTACCAGTTAGTGTATAGATTATCTAATAGTAGCAAAGTTTATAGAGTGAGATTGCCAGTACTATTTGATTTAAATTTTAGAATCAAATGTAGATTTATTTCTATTTGATTCATACATCACTTATGTTTTTATTTGATAATGTTGTATTATAATACTTACCATTAAAATATAGTAATATCACGATGTCATGTTTATGTCATCTTTAGTCGTATTATATAATACTAGGTTACTTTTTTCCCGGATCAAGGGCTAACGCTCCTTGTAGGAAAACTTTTTTACTAAAGCAAATGTATTATTACAAATTTACTTTATTACTAAAAAGTAAATACTACTAAACTTTATTACTAAAAGAAATAAACTTTATTACTAAAAAAAATAAACTTTATTACTAAAAGAACTAAATTTATTCTAAAAAGTAACTACTTTATTACTAAAAGTAACTAATATATTACTAAAAAGTAACTACTTTATTACTAAAAGTATTACTTTATTACTAAAAAGTAACTACTTAATACTTAAGAGTAACTACTTTATTACTAAAGAGTAACTACTTTATTAATAATAAAAAGTAACTACTTTATTTATAAAATGTAACTACTTTATTATTACTAAAAGTAACATCTTTATTACTAAAAAGTAGGTACTTTATTACAAAAGAACTAACCTTTATTACTAAATATTAATTTAATATAAATAAAAGTAAGCTTAATAAATGTTAATAAATATTAATTTATTAAAACCTCCAAAAATTAAAACTTAACCCAACCTAACCACAACAATGTTAATATACATTTATAGGTTCACTCGGGAAGTAATGCAGCTAAAAAAAACCACCAAAAATTAAAACTTAACCCAACCCAAACCCAACCCAACCCACCTAAACACAAACCCAAACCCAAACCCAACCTAAACCCAAACCCAAACCCAACCCAAACCCAAACCCAACCCAACCCAACCCAAACCCAACCCAAAACTAAACCCAAACCAAACCAAACCAAACCCAACCCAACCCAAACCCAAGTGCCCAAGTTACCTAGCTAAGTAGTTATATATATATATATATACATCAATATTTATATACTATAGACACTATAATAGTGACTATTTAAGTTCACTCGGGAAGTAATGCTGCTAAAAAAACCTCCAAAAATTAAAACTTAACCCAACATAACCACAAACGTGACAATATACTTTTATATGCTCACTCGAGAAGTAATGCAGCTAAAAAAAACCACCAAAAATTAAAACTTAACCCAACCTAACCACAACCGTGACAATACACTTTTATAGGTTCACTCGGGAAGTAATTCAGCTAAAAAAAACCTACCAAAATTAAAACTTAACCCAACCCAAACCCAACCCAAGTACCCAAGTCACCTAGCTAAGTAGTTATATATATATACATATATATATATATATATATATATATATATATATATATATATATATATATATATATATATAAAACCCAAACCCAACCCAAACCCAACACAAACCCAAACCCAACCCAACCCAAACCCAACCCAACCAAACCCAACCCAAACCCAAGTGCCCAAGTTACCTTTTATAATTTATTCGATACAGTTAAAATTATTAAAATCGAATTATTAATATAGATTTTGATTTTGTACATGTTAAAATTATTATAAATTCAAATTTTTACATGGTGGAGATAGGAAATGTACTTTTGTAAAGTCATTCATGAGGTAAATAATCATAGCAACCTCACCGCGATTGGTTACATGTATATCTACTCATCACTCTTAACATTATAGAATAGAAATTAGATTTTTTTTTTTTTTTTTAAATTGCAATTTTTTTTCTTGACCATTTGTATGATGAAATTTGGTGAAATATTGAAACCGAGCTGGACACCCAATTATTCATATATTAATAGTTTTTCTCAATTTATTATATGAACTTTCGTACTCCACATCCGTTTAAATCATATTCGAGCCGAACCCGTTACCGGAAGTCGGTCAAATTTACCCCTCAAAAATCACGTATTTTTCACTATTTCGGCTGTAGCTCGAAGAATATTAAGTATTAGATATTATAATTTATACCACGATATTATATTTTAATTATCTATGTAATAAATATAAAATTATTAAAATCGAATCATTATCGTGGATTTTGATTTTTTACATAACCTACTAATTTTAAGAATTTATTTTTACATGGCGGAGATAGGAAATAATTATTATAAACTCGTTAAACCGAATAACTGAAATCTAGTACGTATGATATATATTTATAATAGTTATTAATCTTATTTTTGTAAGTATATCTATATATTATAGATTTTTTTACGCGATACGAATATTATAAATTTAAATTTTTACACGGTAGAGATAGGACATTTTTTTTTATAAACTCGAAATTTAAATTTAACGAAATCTAGTATCGTAGGGGTTCGAGTAATATTAGTATCGGGCGAAAAAAATTCGTATATAACGTATTTTATGTCGTCCGTATACGCGATATAGACTTTCTACCTATCTCCGCCATAGAGAATAGAGAGAACAATATAATGCCTCGATCGATGAATAGAATATTTATAAATAGAATAAATATATAAATATATAAATATAGTACGTATAGTATATATTACTCGTTTACTAATTATATCGTAATTATATCGTAATATTATTACTAATTTAGTATCTATATAGTATAGATTTAATATATCGCGAAAAAAATGCGTATATAACGTATTTTATAACGCCCGTATACGCGCTATAAGATCGCCCGTAGAATGTTTACGTTAACGAAAATATTTCGTAAATTTTTTTTTAACGGCGGAGATAGGAAAAAAAAATTTATAATCTCGAAATTTAACTTTAACGAAATCTAGTATTATTGGAGTCGAAGTATTAATAGTATCTGTCGAAAAAAATGCGTATATAACGTATTTTATGTCGTCCGTATACGCGATATAAGATCGCCCGTAGAATTTGTACGTTAACGAAAATATTTCGTAATTTTTTTTTTAACGGCGGAGATAGGACATTTTTTTTTATAAACTCGAAATTTAAATTTAACGAAATCTAGTATTATTAGGGTTCGAGTAATATTAGTAACTGGTGAAAATTTTTCGTATATAACGTATTTTATGTCGTCCGTATACGCGATATAGAGATTTTTACCTATCTCCGCCATAGAGAATCGAGAGAACAATAGAATGCCTCGATCGATGAATAGAATATTTATAAATAGAATAAATATATAAATATATAAAATTATATGTAAATCGCGTATACTAACCGTGTCCTAATTATATAATCAATATATATAAATATTATCGACGATTTATTATCTATAGATTATTGAATTAGTATATCGCGAAAAAATTTGTGCCGAGCGAGATTCGCTTCGCTCGTAGAAGGTCCGGTAGCTCGCTTCGCTCGCTAGCGTCGTACGAAGACGACGAAGACGAATAAGAGAAATAATATATATAGAGATAATATTATAAAGAATTTCTTCTACGAATAAATATATTAAGATATCTATAATATACAATTCTAGGTTGTAATATCTAACATAAAGTCACAATGATATCGTAACGTAGTTATAGACAACGGCAATAAAGTTCTGTAACAATATATTATACGCACACCGCGCGCCGTTCAGATAAAGCCGAGTGGATGGAATGCGACACGAGCTCTGAGTGTTCAGCGCCCGATGTCGACGAGTCACGGGTCCGCGACTACCGCCTCATGAACAACGCCAAGTGCGCAGACACCCAAGCCGTCCAGAACGTGAAGCGTATGGACGCGCTAACGCTGGAGGCGATGACTAACGGTTCGATGGGCGTTCAAGCGGAACACTACAATCACTTCTACGACCGTCAGTCCACCGTTAACCATTCGGAGGATGTTCGCCTGGCTGATGATCAGGTCATCGAAGCTAAAGTCAGGTTCATAATACACACGTGTACACCCCACCCCTCTATCTGGTTATACTACAGTCTACCCAGTGCTCGTTAACATCATGTTATATTAACCCATTATATCATTATCTATATTACTAAACATGTATATATATATATATCCTCTATATATAGTGTAGGGTGTTTAAATAAATCTAATCTTCATACGCACTCGCACTAACCCTCTATGTACTATATAAATAGTACTAGCACATTATGTAACATTTAATTATATTTTCACACTTTCAGCCACATTTTTGTCAGCGCTCACTATCAAGTTAAATAGCATTAGCACTTGTAGCACTATATAGTGTGGCTGCAGCACTGCCCAACACTGACTATACAATACACTGAATAATAAAAATAAATAATTTTAAAATAAATTAAATTTTGTATAAGTATTTATTATTTAATTATTTTTTATTATTTTTACGTATTCAAAATTATTCTAAATCATTTCTGATTCCGCACTAAATACATTCTAATGCACGTGATCATATCCTACATCTCATCACACTGTACAATCATCGTCACTACCACTAACACTAGAAGATTGAATAACGCCAGCGAGAAGCTACAAAGACTACAAGAACTCGTCTCCATGGTGAAAGCAGACGACCTTCACAAGTCCCCTAACAACGCTTCCCTCTCCCCCGCTGCTGCCCCCATCACCCCCACTACTAGCAGCACATATGGTTATTGTTATTGATTGATAGTTTTAGCAAATATATATTGTAGAAATAGTAAGCGAACAGTATAAAAGTATACTAAAGTATAAGATTTTTTAAGGATAGCATACTTTACACACCTTATTTCTTATTATATTTTTATTTCGATGGAGTTCTTCATCCAATCCAAGAACTCAAATGAAGTGTCACTTATAACCATAGTGTTGTAATGTCCCTTTGAATGCGCTCTCATGTTTAGGTATCCTTGGTTTTAACGTATACACAATTATATAAGATCACATCTAAATATTATTTTAAGACCTATTTTATTGGTCCAGTCGGGGTTCGAACCCGTGACCTACCGCTCGTGTGTCTGACGCCCTAGTCAACTGAGCCGTGCAGCCGTTTTAAATCGTACCAATGTATTATATCGCATACGACCCACGTGTATTAATAGTGTATGGATTTTCAGCTCAGACAAAGGAGGTAGCAGCAGGCTCGGGTTGCAAACAGCGTATGGCGCTGTACAATAACGGTGCCGCCCCTAAAGAGACTAACCGTGCCTGTCAGACCTACACCCCCCCTAGTGGTGACGTCAACGTTATGCTGAACTCAGCCCGACTAGCTAATCTGGCTACGGACTACCACCAGACCCTGCTGCTTAACAACGCCGACAACCAAACGGATGTGAACTACGTGGAAGAGTTGACCGGTCAGAAGCTGATCCTCGAGGGCCTCATGAAAGAGCGGGATGATTTACTGGCGCTCAAGAATAGGATGGAATTCCTGCGCAACAATAACAATCTGAAGATGAAAGAGGTTTCATCGCTTGTAGTCATTACGTCACAATCATATACATTATTGTATATTTTCTTAAGGGATATTTGACAATTTATTTATACTAAAATAATTTTTGTATTTATATTATTTTTTTATTATAAATTTAATACCTAATGAATAGATTATTTTATATGGTGTTTAAAATTGTATATCTTTGTAAATTATAACTTGATTATATTTTATTAATATTATAAGTCAAAATCAATTTTTAAAACCACTAAAAAAAATATAAAATTATTTAAATTAATTTTTTTTATATAATTTCGATTACATAATATTTGTGTTTATTTTTTTTATTTATATACAGTAAAACCTCTAAGAGAAACTTTTTTTTTTCAATAATTTTTTCTTATAAAGAGAGATTTTCTTATAAAGATGTTTTTACTTTTCCAATGCTTTTAAGAATTAATTTATAATTGAAAATTTATTATAATGCTATATAATTATATAACCTATAGGTTATATATATATAGTATATTTATTAATACATAATGAAATGTCATTACATTTACATTAGAAATTATAAATTATGAATCATCAATGATGATTCATCATTCATCATTATATATTTAACAAATAATATTATAATATAATAAATTGTATCATCAATGAATTTAAGGATATAATAACATTTATTAATTAATTATAATAAATTTAAGGATATGCAATAACATTTATTATTTAATTTTAATAAATATAAAGCGATAATAATGTGATGATATGAATTTGTTCCTATCTTTAAAATATAAATAAAACGAGTGTAGTATGCCGGGCACACACACACACATACTACACACACACTCACACACTGCACACACACACTCACACACACACACCCCGATGCCATTTATTATAAGTTATGATACAACACACAGATCAAGCAAACCATTAAAACTGAAAAAGTTTTCAAGAAAAAGAAAATAAATAGTTTGTATTTAAATTAATTGTATATATTAAATGTGAGTAATATATTGATATATAATCAATAATCAATAAATAATTATTTATATTATTTCATATATAAAATATTGAATAATAATCATAATTCGTATTAATCAACTACCATGTAATTAGATGAGCCAATCAATGAGATACTGGTCGATGATATCTCAAATAATAATCAAGTGACTTTTCAAGAACCTTTAGAAAGTAAGTTATAATGTTTAATTTCTACATATCAACCAACATAATGACCTATATATCTACCTACATATTGATCTAAATATAGATCTACATATTGATCTAAGTATTGACCCATTTATATACTGTATATTATCTTTATCATATACATTCACATGAATAGCTAATTGCCTGATAGCCTATCTTTGCATGCTAATATTGCCAACTTCTATATGAACTACCACTACCACCTCCACTACTGCTATGCTAACACTACTGCTATTGCTAACACGACCACTACTACCATCACCACTACTACCACCACCACCACAACTACCCCCACTACCTCCACCACTACCCCACCCCTACAGCTGTGGTTAGATCTAACGAGATCCTGTACGACCGTATGAGACAACAGAGAATGCTGCGGGAGGAGGTGCTAACGAAGAAGAGAGAGCTGCAGAGGTTCATGAAGCTAGATCGCAACATGATGTACGATACCACAGCTGCCAGCGATCAGTGCTCCTTCTCTACTAAGTCTGATCTGTTTGGGTATAGTACAACCTGTACCTCTCACTCCTACTTAAACCCTATCTTTACTCTTACTTAAACCCTATCTTTACTCCTACTTAAACCCTATCTTTACTCATACTTAAACCCTATCTTTACTACTACTTAAACCCTATCTTTACTCATACTTAAACCCTATCTTTACTCATACTTAAACCCTATCTTTACTACTACTTAAACCCTATATTTACTCCTACTTAAAACCTATCTTTACTCCTACTTAAAACCTATCTTTACTCCTACTTAAACTCTTTATTTACTCCTACTTTAACCCTATATTTACTCCTACTTAAACCCTATCTTTAATACTAATTAAACCCTATCTTTAATACTAATTAAACCCTATCTTTACTCATACTTAAATCTTATCTTTACACCTACTTAAACCCTATCGTTACTCATACTTAAACCCTATCTTTACTACTACTTAAACCCTATCTTTACTCCTATTTAAACCCTATCTTTAATACTAATTAAACCCTATCTTTACTCATACTTAAATCTTATCTTTACACCTACTTAAACCCTATCTTTAATCATCCTTAAACCTTATCTTTACTACTACTTAAACCCTATCTTTACTCCTACTTAAAACCTAACTTTACTCCTACTTAAACCCTAACTTTACTCCTACTTAAACCTATCTTTACTCCTACTTAAACCCTATCTTTACTCCTACTTAAACCCTATCTTTACTCCTACTTAAACCCTATCTTTACTCCTACTTAAACCCTATCTTTACTCATACTTAAATAACCATCTTTACCAATACTTAAACCCTTTATTTACTCCTACTTAAAACCTAACTTTACTCCTACTTAAACCCTAACTTTACTCCTACTTAAACCCTATCTTTACTCCTACTTTAACCCTATATTTACTTCTACTTAAACCCTATCTTTACTCCTACTTAAACCCTATCTTTACTCCTACTTAAACCCTATCTTTACTCATACTTAAATAACCATCTTTACCAATACTTAAATCCTCAACCCCCCCTATAGTAATCCATTATATCCTACCCCTATTAACCACTTACATATATCCCCTCATTAACCTTAACATAAACATCCACTTAAACCACCATCTTTATTCATACTTAAACTCTGACCTTTCCTCGCTGACCTCCACACGAACCCTAGTAGCCTTAGTTACACCTTTATTACAACAACATATAGAGGTACAGCTCAAACACAGGCTACCTGGGGAGGTTCAACTAATGACACCAGTGATAGAGACTTCTCACAACAGTATCAACAAGGTTACACACACACTATAACTTCTGTAGTTATTGTGATTCTAAATCTCGATATTTAACATATATAATTTAAATTTAATTTATTATTCTACATTTTTTGATATGAAATAGTTTAATCATAACAATGATAGATCAGATTATTTAAAAAACCCACTGACAATAATTCTATATACACATGTAATAGTAGAACATAGTTTCATTTATAGAATAATAATTGTATTTCAATAAAATATGATCAAACATTATTACGTATACATTACTCCAAAAACGATACCCCTTATCTAATCACCATGTGATCTAATGCAACCATCCTACTACCAATAGATTACTCGAGTGAATCTGATGATGCCATTGAAGATTGTTATCAACAGGTTTGTAGCATCAGCAGTCACCCTGTATTCTCACACATTACTTGTATCTAACACATCACTATGGGGTTTAGGTGGAGGAGGAGGAAGAAGAGGCTGATAGTGATAATCAGAATGTTTCTTTTGTCCGCAACAAACAAGAGTTAGTCGCTATCATCTCATGGTTTGAAGTGTCTATCCTTTCTTCCTAATAATTCTAATGGAAGCAGCATTCCTGCGAATCCTATTCCTACACCTATCTCACCCAAATAGTAACGACTAAACTATTTTATGATGTTAACAATATATTAAATGAGAATTAATATTAAAAAATAATACGAATTAATAATACCATTAATTATAACATATAAACTATGAAATAATAGCTAAAATACAAATAAATAATAAATATATTAATAATATCTTATATATTTAATTAACGTATGTTATTAAATAAATAAATAATGATTTAAAAAGACGTAAGATTAACCTCCAATCCATGCCCTCGTAGGATTCTAAACAATTCCCTGTCGAGGTCCGTCAACCCTACGACTAAGAATAGCAACGTGAAATCTTCATACAGTATCGTAAGTAACAGTAACACCATCACCACCACTACCACCACCACCACTACTACTACTAGTTCTGTATCAGTTGTACGATGGCTGGTTATGAAGCCAGCCTACTCTTAGTGCCAAACTATTAAATCTCAGCTATTTTAGTACTTGCACTAGATCTCTATGTGTGCTATATAATTAATACTTGCGCTTGTACTTTATAAGACCTTTTTTTGTATTTGCATAATTTGCACCGTATTTATCTGATCACTCTCACTTCAATATTAAATAGTACTTGCACTAGTGCTGCAGCACTATATAGTGCCTGAGCGCACTATCTAACATCAAGTGTGGGTGCGTGATGCGTTTGTTCCCCACGCAGGAACTGCTCGCACAACAAGTGTCACAGCTTCAGCTGGAGA
Source organism: Osedax fenrisi (assembly GCA_964019155.1). Classification (NCBI taxonomy): domain Eukaryota; kingdom Metazoa; phylum Annelida; class Polychaeta; order Sabellida; family Siboglinidae; genus Osedax; species Osedax fenrisi. Next base: position 55,323,256 of record OZ025243.1, read on the forward strand.
TGGGAAACATCAACGAGGTGCTCGTCCATCTCATGAACAACAAATCTAAACCTCGTAAGTTACTGCCCTACCTCCCTGCTTCCCTCGCTCCCTGCTTCTCTCCCTCCATGCTTCCCTCCCTTCCTGCATCCCTGCTTCCCTCCCTAACTCCCTGATTCCCTCCCTGCCTCCCGCAGAATACTATCCTCATAACCGCATAACCGCACGTCCTCGTATTGTTTCACCATTACTACTACTGACATTATACAGACTATGGTGAATAAACATAGATTATGAAGTCATAATTGTGTCCTTATGTAGGACAGTAAATAGCTAGACATAATAGTATCACGTGTATAGAATGATGAGTCATTCAGATAAAATTGTTACAAACATTATATCGGTCACCATTGCTATATTTAGAGAAGAAGTTTGCGAGGAAGATTGCGATCAACAAGTATGTGAGTGAGTCAGCCATGCAGAAACTCAAGCATCTCCTGGCTGATAAGGTCAACAATGAAGCTGAGTTGAATAGACTACGACTCTCTATGGTTTGTATCTGTCTGTATAATTAGTTATCATTATTTGTAATAATCATGATAAAACACTTTTATATATTATAAAAATTGACTATATTATTAACCCTAGGGTAGGTGCGTCCTCTGTTCTATAAATAGATTTGTACATGTATTTAAGGGGGTTCACTGTCTTTAGATTTCAATGTAATTAGATAGGACGTTTTTTTTTTTGAAAATTCAAAAACTCAAGAAATAATTAGATTTTCACATAATTTAAATTGCATAACATTAAGATATATTGTGTTAATTGTTCTATAGGAATTCTAAATGATTAGAATAATAGTTTTGAAAATATCAACATTTTTAAAAAATAAAAAAATTTTAAAAATAAAATATTTATTTAAAAAATTTAATTATCAATTATTTATAAACTCTACATCTAATCACAAATATTTTCTATAGCTACAATATACATATACTACTAAATATACTTTGAAAATTTGAACAAGTTTAGTCAATTATTCATTGAGAAATAGAAATGTTCATAAAAAAAACTTATATTCAGAGATAATTGATTTTAAAGATTGACTATTTTATTTATCTGCTTTTTGACATTTATTATTATGGTAAAAGTTAGTTTAGCTAATTCTTACAATTTGTATATTATTGTTATTGTTATTGTTATTTTTATTTGGTGGAGTCCTTTCATCCCATCCAGGAACTTAGATGAAGTTTTCACTTATAACCATATATGGCTCTAATGTCCCTTCGAAGCCGCTCTCGTGTTAAGGCATCCATGGTTTTAACGAGAGCCGATCGCCGATCATTTATTTATTCACAATTATATAAGATCACTTCTAAATAATATTTTAAGACCCATTTTATAAAATTAATTAATGGTCCGGACGAGTGTCGAACCCGTGTCCTACTGCTTGTGTGTCTGACGCCTTAGCCACTGAGCCACACAGGCAGTTTTTATTATATTTATATAACTTGTATAATTTGTCATGCTTTTGAAATAAATTGCATCTATATAAATTATTATTATTATATATTATAGTAGCATATGAAAGAATAAAAAGATACAAAAAATAAATTTTATTATAATTATGATTGATTTTTTTTTTATTAGATATTATAAAAGTAATCCACTTCCATAATTCTTTGATGAAATTTGCCTTCTTTATCTTGCCCGTCTCCCTTCCCTAGATGTTGTCACCTGTTTCTTCTTATAGGCTTTCACTCTTGTAGCATCTCTAGCCGCCGCATCTACTCGTAAAATCTATAAAATTGAAATATTGTAAATATTTTATTATTTTATATTCCTAAATAAACACTTTTATTTGACGTTTTATAAATAATATATGATACTATTATATAGTTATATAATAGTTACATATTATATATAATATAAACCTTGATTGTATCTCGATTACGCCTCGAAAGTTGTCGTCAATCGACCCATATCAAATAATAATAATAATGAAATGACGCTATCTTATTATTATAGAACAAAACAACGGCCAATCACTAGCATTTATAAAATGAAACCAACAGATGGCGCTGGTAATAACAGATGGCGCTGAAAAACAGTGTTATAATATATGTAAACCGTAATTTTTGCGCCATTTTTTTAATTATTATTTTATTATAAATAGGTAGTGTTATACAATTATGTTTTTTTATGCTTTATATATATTTTTAACATATGATATTTTGACATATCATACATTATACATGTAGTAATCTATTTTAAAAATAAAATTTTGTTTATAAATTTTTTTATTTTAAAGACCGTGAATCCCCTTAATAGGAAAAATAGAGGTTTACTAAATTATTTATTTTAATTAAATTATTTTTCTTTTATTTATTCAATACAATATTTAACACAATGAAGTAAACATAATAAAGGTATTATATCTATGATCTATGATAAATGCATTTTTTATATAATACAAAATAAAATATTTAATATAATATATTATGTAACTAATAAATTATTATAATTTGGAAATAAAGATACAATTATGAATATTTTAAATTTTACTAATTATTAATTTTAAAAAAATGCAAATATTGTGTAATTATATATATCATAAATTATCTGATAATTTAAATTAATGTAAAAAATTGAATGAGTTATTATTAAATAATGTTTGAAAGAGTAAACAAATTATTCTTAGTAAATTTATTCTAAATATTGACAATATAATTATGAAAAAAAAATTTTTCCTCAATTTTAGAGGTCGAACATTTACCCTTCATATATAACGTTAATAGTATTCAAGTTCAATATTATCTATAATAAATTGTTAGTAGACTACTACAATTGTTAAATCTGATAATTTAAGTCATTAATTCAGTAATATATGTTTTAATATCATACAAAAAATAAATTAAAATAAATAAATATTCCTTTCAAAATGTAATACAATTTAATAATGTTAATTATAATACGTATATAATATATCTATTAGAATACTAAAAAGGAAATGACTAAGCAATTGGTAGAAAACGATGCCAGAAGTTATATCCCGGTTAGTTTATAATGATTATAATCTTTGTTGCTATACGCACTGATATTAATCATGTACATTTCACGCAGGATTACTATAATGATGGTAACGGAGCCTCTGATAGCGTTAGTACCACCCTACCCCCTACCCCCCTATCCACCCTACCCCCTTATCACCCTACCCCCTACCCCGCTACCCCCATCCACCCTACCCCCTACCCCCTTATCACCCTACCCTCCTACCCCCCTACCCCCTATCCACCCTACCCCCCTACCCCCTTATCACCCTACCCCCCTACCCCCCTATCACCCCTACACCCCTACCCCCCCTATGTAGGGTGTAGCCTGGTTCATGTATCACCTCCTGTTCATATTATACATTCAATATTGTTGTTTTGACCCGCCACCATATGGTACATAGTAACACATGCTGTTACTATTACTGTTATTGTCGCTATTCCTCACACAATAATCTGCACGTTTACCTACAGGAAGAGATCACTTGCATGCAGAATATTCTAGTGGACAAAGCAGCCAAATTAGCAGGCACCAAGGTTTACATCCTAACAGCTTACTACTATCTCTGTCACCACTACCACTAGTAGAGCTATCAGCTTACAACTAGCTCTCTTACCACTACCAGTACAGGTTACAACTATCTCTCTCACCACTACCACCAGTACAGCTACCAGCTTACTACTGGCTCTGTCACCACTACCACCAGTACAGCTATCAGCTTACATCTAGCTCTCTCACCACTACCACCAGTACAGCTACCAGCTTACTACTGGCTCTGTCACCACTACCACCACCACACTAGTAACCTCTAGATACTTGTATGACCACCACTGACCACTAGTGTGTGGGGGTTGTATCACCCGGTCACCTAGTGTATTAATACTCTCTGAACAAGTCACGATGCACTTTCATTGTAGTAAAAGTAGTTCACAATACATTACATACCATCACTGTAATCAGCGAATGTTACTCGATTCAGTGGTACACGTTATTAAAGAGCTATAAGCTACACGCCCTACGCTATAACCACCCCCACGACTGCCTTATAGGCGCACAAATACATTATCATCTTGTTCTTCTTTACCATAGGAGAAGAATGCTAGGATAAAATCCAATATGAAGGCAGCCCACCTCCTCTACCAACAGCATCAACAGATTTGCGATCTCGATACCAAGGTCAACCTCCCCATCCTCCCGCTCCCCCCCTCCTCGCTACTATTGATCATCCCCTACCCGTACAGGTAACGCCCCTAGTGGACTCTAGCGACACTGAAGACCTCGGTAAAGATACCACAGAAACTATAGCCATTGAGACTATCCTCGCTAAAGACGTGGACACTGTCCAGACTCAAGTCGGTCAGCCCCTTCATTCCAAGTTCTACACAAAGTTTGTCTCTCTCAGGCTATTCTTGTTAATATCTATGTATAATCTATGTATCCTCTATCAGAGATATATCTGATACAAACGTTATGAGACCTGATACATGTAATGTTTACTATCTTAACATATATATATATATATATATAAGGAATTAATACATACATATTTAATAAGTTTACAAGGAGGTTGAAGGTTTTCATAATACATTTAATGTATTATATTATTAAGCAAATCTTAACAAATATAACACTTCATATACATCGAATTTCAAATATATATATACAGATTTGTATGTATATATAATATATATAAGTATATATATATGAAGTACGAAATAAATGAAATCTTAGGTAGAGTTTGAGCTATTCATCCACCTTCTTTTAGTACGATATACAACATGAGACGCAAGTGGAAGTCAGGACCCTCTTACTACGGTCGTAGCAGTGACTCCACCTGTGGCAGTATCAGAGAACAAATGTCAACGGGGGGTCATAACCAAAGACAATACTCGACCAAAGATGCTACGACTAACGCCAATATTGTCGCGAATAATGGTCAGCATTACTACGTACTTAATCTTCTATCAACATTTCTTATTATTACATTAAATCAATATTAACATATATATATATATATATATATATATATATATATATATATATATATATATATATATATATATATATATATGTATAAGATATTCTATGCTTTCAAATATAATACTGATATCATTTGGTTAAATTATAAAATATATTTATAATACAATTTTGTAAACAATTTATTATTAATTATAGACATCTTATTATTAATAAATCGCTAGTTAATAGTATTAGGATTTAGCTCTATAATAACTTTGTAGTAGATAACTAACCAGCTCTGCATTGCCTATCTAATAGTGCATAAGTCTCTTCTAAAGTCTATTACACATCAACACGTTTACTATTTAATGTTATAACTTTATTTTCGGGTAGATTCATAATACTCTAGAATTTTAAAATATTATTGAGAACGAATGGATAATACTTTAGTATAAGTATTTTATTGCATATTATCATAAAATTGTATTGTTATTTAATAATTTTTTAAATCTGGGAGTTATATAATTATATTTCATTAAATATGCATTAATACTATATTAACTACCATATATTTATAATATTAAACATATCATTCATAAAGTATTACGTAATATTACTGATAAATAATACTTAATTAATAATACTTCTGATATAGAAATCATTTATTACAATGTAATTTCAAAATTAAATTAATTACTCAATAATCAACCTAAACCCGAATTCGAAACAGTATTTTTTTCTCGTTTCAATTTCTTGTCATCCTATTTAGAATCAAATGTCTGATTGGGTTATTTCACTACTTCGTATTATTAAAATTCTTAATTCATACACTCATAATGTAGATTAAAACATAAGTTTTGCATGAATTGAAAGATGAGATTATATATTTTTTTTAAATTCATAAAAAAATAACATTTATGTATTAAAGAGGTCACACCAATATTTAATTCATGTAATCAATAACTATATATAATTACTACATATTTTGGTATTCATCAATATGCATGTATAAACAAAAGTGATAACTAATTGTCACATATACTATATTCAATATTTGTAAAACTATAATCATTATAATAATACCTACTAGCATAAATTAGCTCATTTTTACATATTAAATTTATTTGTAGTCATTATATATATAGTTTATGTGAATATTAAACGTGATCTTTTCTAACTTTCATATTCGCTAATGCAGGAAACAAGAATTACATTGGTCTGTCAGCAGGAATAAGTGGAACCTCATTTGCTTCAACCTCCGCTAGTCTTATGTCTTCCAGTCAACCGTCTAGCTTTGGGTTACTATTGCGATCATGCAATATTCGTATATAATAGACTATTGTTAAATATGTAACAACTTAGCTATCAAGGTTTAGATTCTTATAGATAATGGTGCACTACTTACTAATAACAACTCTTTATATGTTCCACATCCAGTCCCCCGACAGCAAAATGTATTATTTCTATCTCTTTCCTTCGCGCGTACATACAAACTCAATAAACTATAGCGTTTATGAATGTTTATACATCTTTTTAAGAATTGAATTCCTTACTTTATCATGCATATTATTATTAAGTTCAGTGTTGTGTGTGTGTGTGTGTGTGTATACTACACATATTATACACTAATTACACACACAAAGCCTACCCTAATACATGCCATACCTGATACACGCAGCACTGGAATAGTGAATGATGAGTTGTTTGACAGTCTGCGCGAGAACATCTACTCTGAAGTAGCAACACTGATCTCTCAGAATGAAGATAGGCCTTACTATCTCATTGAACTGTTTAGGGAGCTACAGGTCGGTATCACCCCACCCTACTGAACCCCACCCTACTGTAACCCACCCTACTGAATCCCACACTACTGTACCCCACCCTACTGTACCCCACACTACTGAACCCCACCCTACTGTACCCCACACTACTGTACCCCACCCTACTGTATCCCACCCTACTGTACCCCACCCTACTGTACCCTACCCTACTGTATCCCACCCTACTGTACTCCACCCTGCTGTACCCCACCCCCACCCTACTGTACCCCACCCTACTGTACTCCACCCTACTGTATCCCACCCTACTGTACTCCACCCTGCTGTACCCCACCCCCACCCTACTGTACCCTACCCTATTGTACCCCACCCTACTGTACCCCACCCTAATGTACCCCACCCTACTGTACCCCACTCTACTGAACCCCACCCTACTGTACCCCACCCTACTGTACTCCACCCTACTGTATCCCACCCTACTGTACCCCACCCTACTGTACCCTACCCTACTGTATCCCACCCTACTGTACTCCACCCTGCTGTACCCCACCCCCACCCTACTGTACCCTACCCTATTGTACCCCACCCTACTGTACCCCACCCTACTGTACCCCACCCTACTGTACCCCACTCTACTGAACCCCACACTACTGTACCCCACCCTACTGTACCAGATCCTACTGTACCAGACCCTACTGTACCCCACCCTAATGTACCCCACACTACTGAACCCCACCCTATTGTACCCCACCCTACTGTACCCCACCCTATAACTAACTCTGTAGCTTAATATTGTATTTGTAGGAACCATCTCCTAAACTCTACATCATTAAGTACGTCATTATGTTGGGGAACTATTTAAGGAACATAAAGCACTATACCCTACCACCCATTTTAACCCCATATCAATCCCACTCTAAATACCTAATTGAGTGACACCTCAAAGGGTCACAGTTCACCTCCCACCACTATAACAAGCTAATAAAGAGGTCTAACTATGTGTTAACCAGCCTAATCCCCCTGTAGTGTTTGTACACACACCACACACAACTAACATCACCATACATACACACACACACCACTCACCAGACACCACATACCACTTACACCACCACACACCACCACACACTATACAGATGCTGTCTACAGACCTGCTAAGACAACAAGCCCTGTACGCCATACAGTCTTGCATCACTAAACTGTCTACTGATCAAGACAATGCAGTAAGTACTACATACTAACATTACTGGTGTATGCAATATTGTTATTATATTTAAATAATATAATAAGTAAATTTCTATTATTACAATAATAGGCGCTTATTTTGTACATCAATTTAAAAACTATATATATATATATATATATATATATATATATAAGTACATTCATATAGAATACCTATATAGTATAGATGTTTATATCTTGTGTCGAATACAATTAAATTACTTAAATCTCTCTATTATACTCTTCTGCTTCTAGAACGATGTGAATATCATTATGACAATATATGGGAGGCCCCCGCCCCCCATTAAACATGTCTGATTAACCATTAGTTACTCGTCACATCATTCCATCGCTGTATTGTTACATCGTACTTTCTTCAGGATAAGAAATACGACTATTGCGAACAAGTTTCTACATCGTCCGTGGTGACGCCTGTTGAGCAAAACATTAACTACTTTGCCGACGAATCACTGGGAGAGACGGTGATTCACTATAACGAGGTTAGTGTGTGTGACATGTGACATCATGCTACCATAACACTAACACTGACATACCACTAATACCACTACCACCATTTCCCGAACAGCTCAAAAAGGTTTGCAAAAGCATGTTCATGTATTGTTTACTGATGTGTTTGGTATGTGTAGTCGTGTAATATGTTGGATAAGTATTGTTTTCTTTGTAGTATCTTAGTATAGATTGACTTTAGTTACCAGAAAGTGTACATTTAGTTTAATGAAATGAATATATGTACAAATTTGGTTTTTAATATTTTCTATTTGCTATACTAAATTGCGTATTTATAAAATATAGGAAAATAGGTTAGACAAATCAATGGAAGATTTAATATTGATTTGTTTTAATTAATTTGTTTTACTTTTATTAATATTAAATAACTAAGTCTAACCTTGGTTCTTGTTTATATAAAATGACAATAGTGGGTAGACATTTTTATAAAAAAATGTGACTATAGAGGCATTTATTGGCATTTTTATGTAATTCCCACTGTGAATTTCCCAGTATAGTTTTTATTTTTCTCTATTTTTTATAAAATTGAATTTCTATATATTATATGTAATACATTATATGTAAATACATTATATGTAATAATTAAAACTATTGTATTTAAATTACTTCACTATATAAAATAATAATTTTCTATATAAATAATATATTTAGAAAAAATGTAGTTACAAAATATTTGATAATTATATATTTTAATTTATTAAAATGAATTTAATATATTATATGCTATAACAACTGAATAATATATAATATATAAATATTTATTTAATATTAATGTATATTATTATGATGTTTATATAATGTTAAATTTGTCTTATTTATATGAAATAAATTCTATATGAAAATCGAAATAAATATGTAATTATAATATATAATTTAAACTAAATGTAGTCCTATTTTTAATGCAGCACATTTTCTAGCGATTATAAATCATGTAGCGGTATTACATGTATACGGATAACTAATGTAGACACCAATGAGAATCAATAATAAAATCATAAATAATATTATTCAACAAAAATAGAATCTACATCAACGAATCGTATTATTTTCTATAAGTCGGACACGCAAGCATAAGAGTATAAGTGTCCCACTTATCCAACATTGAGGAGAATCATTAATAATGCGTGTTAAATCGTTGTATAGTTCAGTATTACAATGTGCATATGTCTTAGTCAGCAATAATAAGTAATAGTTACGATCATGAAACAGAATGTTTCATTAGTCAAAATAAACATCGTTTTTCTTTTAAGCTTTGTTTTATTGCCGTGATTATGAATGGTTATGAACATTATTACCGATTGTATATGTGTAAAATAACTCATATTTCATTGATAAAATAAAATTGCGTTTGAAGCTTGATTGTATTTAATTCATTTGAACTCAATAGCACAAACTACGATCCAGGCAGCTTTGTTTAATCACTGCATTTAGATGTATATCCTGATTAGATGAGTTTCATAATACATTGTGCACTGCATAATACATTGTGCAAATTGTGCAGCCTAATATATTCTCTCTTTGTATCTAATTCCAAATAGACGTAATTCAATGATATATTACTTGTTTTACAATTGTAATGTTATTAATAACTGTAACATACATTATTCAAAATAAACATACTGACAATTAATAAAAAGTCCGATTTATCCTGTTTACAAATCATAAAAGTGACTATAATATATGTACGACTATTCTAATCCGACTTATCTGATTAATTTAACATGAAACTATATACAAATCCAAACGAACCAACTAAATGTGTCCGACTTATAGAGAAATCAGACTTATCCGTTGTCTGACTTATCGAGATTCTACTGTATTCATAAAAACTAAGGAGATCAGTTTATCAAATATAATATCAATATATGAAATGTTTATTTTGAGATTATTTTTTTATAAAAATGTATCCAAATATGAATGTAATCGTTTCTATTATTAGTGTTAAACTATGTAACGATATTTAGAGATATATATATATTATTTTATTTCTAAATCAAACAAAATTATTAGTATATTTCATAAACTGTGATCTGATACAAGTTGAATACTAGTGATTGTGAGAAAATAATTATTATGAGATAAATGCATTTTAAAATTAAGTCATTATTTCTAATAATTTATATTATTGTTATATATATATATAAGTATATATACTCCATGTGTATTACACCTGTACAACTTTCCATACTACAAACATCATACTACGTACTATTGTATTGCAGGCCCTACAAGATATGCGTGAGTATCAGAAGTGCACTAAATCTAATGACACCTCTAACGATGCTATAACCAACGACATACACGAATATCAAACTACCGATAGTGATTTAGTTAGTAGAATATTGTCTATATATATATACCATTTATTATTACATAATTATTAATATATATATATGGGGTAACCAATGATCTTGTGCGGAGTGTTTTAATTTGGGTTGATGATTTAGTGCGCAATGTAAATGTTCCTATTTATAAGCAGAATTATTTAAATAACATTTCCCAAGAGATTACTTCATATGTAGGTGGCAGGTTTGATGGTTTTTTCATAAAAACCGAATAACCCGGTTTTACTGGTTTTTATTAGTTTTAAGGGTTTTTTCAATATAAACGAGTGCATATTCTAATTCTTTCATAACAAAAAACTAACTAAATTGTATTATTTTCATTATAATTTTTAAATATATAAACATCATACAATGGAAGAGTTGGAATCATAGTATCTAAAAATCTATTATTTTTGATTGATATTCAAAGTGGTTTTGATGATAATATTTTGATAATACAATACTTCAATAATAGATTTAAATAAGTAGATATAATTTTAGAACATAACATATATTTTTTAATCAAAAATAACAAAACTTTATAATTAATACTTTTCATTGAAAAACATTTTTTCATACTCATCTATTTATATATCACAATGTGAAATTAAAATTACTTATTATTCAAAATTATAATAATTGTAATAAGTTCCTCAGTTATTAAAAACCATTATTGTGAAATAATTATAAATAGATATAATTTTGATAGCTATTTATATACAAATATAATATAAAATGTAATTATATAATATGATTACATATTATATTATATTTTTGATTCATATTCATAACATTTATAATATTATAATAATATATTTGTTATTAAAAAATAATAAATTTTATTGAAAATATAATTTTAAATTATAATATGTTATGATAAATTGATCATATTATGTTAGTATAAGTTATAATATAATAAAATAGTACTTTCTTTATATTATTTAGTTAAATGATTAAAATGGTAATATTTAGCTATTACATATAAATATCTATTATTAGTAATAGTATTTTACCATAAGAACGATATCTTTTTACATTTCAATATATAAATTCATAATTAGAATATTCAGCCTAATGGTGTAATTAAATTTGTAATCACATAATCATTGTATCGTAGGCATGTAAGTTTAATTAGATGAATGTCCTACCCAGTGCCGGATTAAGCAAAGTATGGGCCCGGGGCATACTTAATTTATGGGCCCCCTAGTTTATAATTTAAAACACATATTAGATGTATCTACAATATAAATATACATAGTGAATTTTATGTAACTAACATATTTATGGTATAGGTACGACGTACCTGGTACGCATACATGTATAATTTTTATATTTTATAAAGGTATATATTTATAAACTATAGTTTAGATTATAAATAGTTTGAATAAAAAAGAGTTTCTTAATTAAATATTTATTTTGCGTGTTTTATTTTTTGAAAAAATATTAATTATTCTTTCTTGATCAATTTCTTTTAATAAACTTGACTCCAATGATAATAATGCTAATCCTGATAATTTTTCCTGTGTGAGCGAATTTCTTAAATAATTTGTTACTAATTTAAGTTTAAAAACTTCTTTCACCTGTACTTTTTCACCCCTACTATTTGACACAATTAGAAATAGATATATCCTATATACAATTTCAATATTAGGATAAACATCAATAATTTCTCGAACATATTTATAATCCGATATTTCTGTTTTTTTGGTAATTGCATTATATCTATCATATTCGATTAAATATTTAGAGAAATGTATTGTCTCGTTTATTAATTCATCATTGATATCCTTAGAATATTTCTTTATGAGAACTTTACAATTATTTGTTATTTCTGATGCGCTAATGGTCCTCAGATTTCCTATAAACCCGAATAGTGTAGCCACTTCATCATATGCATCAATACTCTCCTTTAATGCAACTATATATTAAATATTAATTATCATAAATATTAATATATATATATATATATATACTATATAATTATCAATTAAATTGTCAAATATAGGTAGAAAACATTCACGTTTTAATCTTTCTTTTGGTGTTCTTATACTCTCATTAGTATTCAATGGTTCATCATCGAAGTATTTCTTTGCAATTTTTATTCATTTTTTAGATTCATTAAATTCTGCCTTACATACATGTTCAGCCATACATGTAAATGCCTCATAATTGTTTTTTTCTTCATCTATGTAATTTGATAGAGCTACTAAATTATTGACGGCTACCATCAACTCAATTGAATTAGACTGTAATATTTTGCTTATGCATTTATTCTACATTGCAGAGCCTTCCAAATTTTGCATAGAAAAACAGTTTCAAATTCATTCATTCTCTTATATAGATAATTCAGCTTAATTAGGTGATAACGCATTAAGATTATCTTTTTTCATCTTGATTAGTACATATAAAACTATTGAATATCCATCATTAGTGCGCTTACTGCATCAGTATGTGAATACCATCGTGTACTGCACAATCTCTTTATTACAACATGTCCAGCTTCCTTTAATCTTGAACTTAATATATTCCATCTTTTAGGTGTACTGAAGAAAGTGTAAAGTCTTTGTATACATTAAAAATATGATGATACAGTTGTTTATGACTCCACTGCATATTGACCAACTAAATTTAAAGAATGGGCAGCACATGGTATCCACATTGCTAATGGATAATGATTTTGTATATGGGCTTGTATCCCATTATATCTTCCAGACATGTTACTGGCGTTATCATAGTTTTGTCCACGACAATTATTTATATTAATTCCGTTTTTCTTGAATAATTTCAATAATACATTAGTCAAGTCTAAACCAGTATAGGAATGTATTTCTACAAATGTAATGAATATTTCTACTATTATATTATCTTTTAAATATCAAACTATTATTTTCAATTGATGAACATGGGAAATATCAGGCGTGGAGCAACTGATATACTGACATATTTTGCATTCTTAATTTTATTTATTATAGTTGATTTTACTTGTTCAGTATTACAATTATTTCATCACAGATAGTTTTAGATAAGTAATTAATATGACCACTACCTGTAATAATTTAAATAGTTATATATCATATACATATATATAAATTATAGAAAATGTAATACAATTTTGAAAAGTAATAAATTAAGTATTATACAAACCTTTAGCAGAATACTTTTCTATATGTGTAGACAAAAAAGGATCATACTTACGATAATAATTCTAGTATACCCAAATAATTTCCATTATGATTTGAACCAATATCTTGATCAGAGCCTCTACATGCTAAACCTCGCTCACATATGAATGTGATAACATCTATAGTACTCCTCAACACATCTCGCCAGTATCGTGTTTCATTTTCTATTTGTTTAATCAGGTCTTTATCTATTCTTTGTATACTGTTAGACCTATTCATCATTGTTGTATGTGCTGATCTATGGTTATCACGTGAGCTGACACTTTTGCATATACATGTTTCCAATCATTGTATCCTTTGGTAAAATTAGTTAAATTAATGATAATTTTTTAAAAGTTGGTTATTATTCAGAAAAAACTTATAAAATTAACTTTAAATTTTTTTTATCAAATGTATGGGCCCCTAGAAATGTGGGGCCCAGGGCATTTGCCCACTTTGCCCCCGTCTAAATCCGGCACTGGTCCTACCCACTCATTGATATAACATCTAATGTAGGCAATTATAACTTATATTATAACTTATAATTTAACTACTTAGTTAAATTAATTTTTTTTAAATAATAAAACCAACAACAAAAACATGGTGTTTTCAAGTTGAAAAAACCAATTTGAAAAAACCAATTGAAAAATCAAAATCAATCCTGGTAGGTGGTATATAATAAGTAAAAATAACAAAATATATTAGGGGGCAACCAGATTTGAACTAGTGACCTATCGATCTGCAGTCGATTGCTCTACCACTGAGCTATACCCCCATATATATTTATATATGTTTGATACATAATAATAATATTATTAAAAGGCATTATTTCTATATAAAAGGTATCCTCTCTCTCTCTCAACTAGAGTAATAATTTTGTATTATTTCTATAATATATTGTCTACATAAAAGTTACCACCACAAACTGCAATATTATCTAACATTGATAGTATTTATTAAAATATTGCCTGGCAAGATTGAATAGGATTTTTTATTGTTTAAATGTCAATTTAATAATTAATTATTAATTTAATATTATTATAATATATAATTATTATAATAATAATTATAATAATTTAAATTTGACCCCAGCAATCATTATGATTATCATATTAAAACAAATGGGGGCATATTTCATATTATGATAATGTTATAATAATTATTATGATAATTATAATAATTATCCACATCATTTATTTTAAATATTTGCCAATTGTTCATTTTATATCATAAAGTTTATGATAAACGTATAAATATAAGTATACATATATATATATATATCATATATTATTATAATATATGATATATATATATATATGTATAATTATATTTATACGTTTATTATAAACTTTATAATAATTATATGCATATTTATATATAATATATATATATATTATTTTATTTCATTATAAATGGAAATAATATATGAATATCATATATCATATATCAGGATATTAAACGAAATGAGGATATTAAACTAACATATCAAATATTATTATATTATTAATATTATATTTCAAATTTATTAACTTTTTTTTATTAAACATCATCATAAATATTATTTTTTCGTATTATAAAATAACTATCATGTTGCAATTTAACTGTTTTATTTTTTTTAATTTAAAATGATATATATTATGAACAAGGTGGAAACTAGATTATTCATATTTGTTTAGTAGAGTAATATAGATCTACTAAACTATGATAATTTAGATATATATATATATATATATATATATGTATATGTATATATATATATGTATATATATATATATGTATTCAAAGTGATAAATATTTATAAATATATTTTTTGAAATTGAGATTTTTGCCAGATTTTTTGTATTTGTATGTATGAAAATATGCATTATTTATTCAATATCAATATTTTATAATGCAAACTTATGAGTATTGGCAAATATTAATATATTTAGAAGATATGAAATCATAGTAGATCTAGTGTTTATACATCTGAAGGCACTACACAGGACCATTTCTCTCATGTACTGAACTACTTTGTCAAACTACTTAATCAGCAATTTAATTAAATGGTATAGAATATTGTGTAATCTATACAATGTATTAAGATTTACACAATATATTAGTATACTATAATATTTCAGTAAATCTATTTCACTGAACTATTATAGTACATATATATATACATATAATTAGTGAGTCAAGTACCATGACTCATATACATTTCCCCCTCTCAATTTTGAGTTTTCACATTTCTTTTTCCGCTGAAATATATATATATATATATATATATATATATATATATATATATATATATATATATATATGTAGTAATATAGAAATCTATACAATAGTGAAATAAAATTATATAATCAGAATTATAATTATTAATTTTAAACGTCTCAAACGCATATTAATATATTTTTATAAAAAATATTATTATTAAGTTATATAATTAAAACTATAGATTATATATCATTTATAAATAATATTGTGGTATTACAATCTGATATTCAGGTAATTGTGAAGCAGTGGAGTTTAGCCTTAGAACTCTATTAACATATCTGATATTGCGATATAGTTATTATACTACTGTATTCTAAGTACTATAACATACATTATATAATTGAATGTCATTAAATATTCGTAATTGAATTAAAATACAGTTAAATTTAATACTAAAAAGCCGTTCACGAAAGTGTACCAACAAAGTGGGTCCATTTTTACCCCAATGTTTTACCTCTTCAACTTTTTACTAAATATAGGCTACGTCATGTTAAGCCAATGACAAGCATGATAAATAATGAAATCAAATGATAATTATTTAAAATATATTATTTTAAGTATCCAATATCTGACACGTTGAGCCCGTTGATTTGTTGCCATGAACGCGGTTTTACTGTAACTGTATAATAATATTATTTATATTTTATATTGATATTATAGTATCAATATATAAATCTATATTAATAATATTATATATATATATATATACATAATTATGATAAATGTATATTATATAAATACAATTCTCTTTATACCTTGGATTTTGATATTTTTCTTTTAAACTTCAAAATTATAATAATTATAAATTATTTTTTATATTAAGAATTATATTTGAATACATATAATTATAAATTTTATTTGTAAATAAATAATAATATATAGATGGAATTACTAGTATTATAGATTTATCTTTATTAACAATATAATTCTAGTATCGCTACTATAAAAACAATCATGACAATAAATGCATGTGTATTAGTCTACAATCATTGAAACACAAATTAGCCCAAGTGTAACTTCTATCCTCGTGAACAATATTCCATAACACAATAATCATGCTAACAGAAGGACGTTGTGATTACGAAGTACGATGTGAACGTGATCATTGAAGCCATTGTGGAAGGCACTATGAAATTCCTCATTGAAATGAAATTAGACGGTAAGTTTATTAAAGGTAAACCTCACCGCTGTTTTCTAATAATTGCTTCCACTATCTTTATCTGTAATTAATAAATAATAAATAATAGATAGATAGATAAAGTTTATTGGAATAGTTTAATTTCATTCTTTTTTCATTTAGTATTCGTTGTCTAGTTTTCTTTCTTCGTTATCCGATTGGTTTCAAAACCAGACCTTGGTCTTTTCAGGTCGTTACCAGCGATTCATTCGTACAGTACACGTACTAGTAATAATGAATGAGATCAACGACTAATCCCTGAATAGTAATGAGCCGTTAATAACTACATAATTAATCCTTACTCTAGACGAAGAGATGACGAAGACAATAGTGGAACATCTGATCGCCTACGTGGTGGAGAAGCTGCCTCGCATAGAGTATATTGTTGATAAGATACGGCTACGCATGGAGAAGTTCCTAGGACGCAAGTTAGTATACCGCATGGCTAGCAGCACTGCATATCTAGTATGTACCTCTTAGAGCTAGTATGTACACCTTAGAGTTAGGACATAAGTGTATGTATATATATACACCACATAACTGTACCTTATATCAAGGAGATATTTGCTGCCACTATCGCTACCTTCCTCTGATAGTACATGGTTGTTCCTGAGACGCAAGTACATACACCTTAGCTGCATGTACATAGCTACCTCGATATAGGGACATTAGAGCCATATATGGTTATAAGTGAAAACATCACTAAGTTCCTGTATGGGATGAACGTACTCCACCAATACAACAATAACAATATAGCTATGAGATATACGCTGCCACCACCACTACTACGTGGTACATCACACGATGATTAGTTTGTCTATTGCATTGTGCAGTCATCACATCACACCATTCATTACACCAGACAGCAATATGACCGAACTTGTACCTATAGGTACCTGTATACAGGTATATAGTAGTATATACTACTAACAACAACAATAACACTTACCATACTATAATACTCTTCACCTTATTGCAGGATAATGGATTGTTTGGATGACATGTCAATCTGTTTGACTGAGTCTTTGTACAATGAACTCAAAACTTGCATTCATAGTTCAAAGGTCATACAATCTTAGCTTATCTTTATCATGTTATCACCTCACTAATTATTTCTGTATATAAATTAATTGAATATATTCGTTGATATTTCGTCATATTTTATTTATATATATAATGAATCGAATGTATTATATGATTATGTGATATTATTACCGATTTAACAAACATTCAAACAAAGATAACTCCAACTATAACTGTTCTCACACAAATACAATATGAATATAGTTTATATAGAAGGCAATGCTATTAGTCATGCACTGCCAGTCTTATCGTGTCGTATCAGTGGGTTAATTAATGAGATCTGAATATCCATCCCTCTAATATACATAATATCCACAATATCCACATATATCTTATAGTATCCTCTTATTACAATGCTGATCTCTACTTGTTTAGGGGGATGAGGAGGATGAGGAGGAGGCTAATATTTACTTTGATAAGGAGAACAACCAATGTTAGTAACCCCCCCCCCACCCCCCACACACTGATGGCCTAGTACCTGACTAACACGAACCCCCCCCCACACACCAGTTACTGCTGATGATACCATTAAAGACACTGTGACTCTAGTAGCCTGCGAAGTGAAGCCATTCAATAGGTACCCACCCACCCCTGTCTGTAATAGTTATTACTGTTGCTACTGTCTATTTACTCTTGCATTAGTTGCATACTTTGCATTGTACAATTAAATAGTATCTAAGTACCATCATCTATCTATCTATCTATCTACTACCCAACTTGTATTATATTCAACTCTCGTATCGTTTATAAATTACATAATATAAACCAATTTGTAGAAACATATAAACCTATTTGATTTATATTTATAATGAAATAATCACCACCTCCTCCTCCTCCTCCTCCTCATCTTGACAATATAGAATTGAATCAGATGAAGATGACGATGTTGAAGATACCATTGATGTAGATGTTGACGTAGATATTGATGTGTTGGATACTGCTGTGGCTCATGATTTACAGAATGGTTACTGACGTTTACATCGATGTGTCTGTACATTGTTACTAGACATTCGTGTATTATGTGTAGGTGTGTGTAGTTTATTTCACTTAGAATACATATTTTGATAATTAAAAATAATTTATAACAATATTGTATAATATGATCATTCTTTAATACATTTGTATGTTAATGTTGAGACATTATTTGATAAATATGTGAATTTTCTAAAGTAAGATAAACATTTTCATCTCCCTGTGATTGACATGACACCAGCATTTTGTTATTGCCTATTTATACTGTATGTTCTGTATTCAATTATTTTGTTATATTCTATATTATAAACATTATTTAATTATTAATTATTTAATTATTAATATATTCTATTTTCAAGAAATTTGAATATTATATTCAAAGAAAATTTCATAATTGATCAATTTGTAAATATTGTTTTAATATTAGTTAATTTTATAAATAATTCAGAAATTAAAAAATATATTATATACTAATTTTAATTTCAAAAATAAATAATGATTTGTTTAATAATTTATTACATATATATAAATATAAAATATATATATATATATATATATATATATATATATATATATATATATATATATATATATATATATAGATATATATATATTTATATTTCTATTATATTGATGTATAATTTTATAGAGATAAACGGAGAAACGGGTGAGAATATTACTATCGATGATTTACCGAATGATTTAGTTATTCAAATTGAAGAGGTTTTTATTGAAGCATTACTACACCCAGTAGAACATACCACTAACTATAATACCCTATACACTAAGGAAACTCTAAAGAATGAGCTGTCTAACTGTAACCTGGTTGAGATCATGACTCCGGATGATCTCTTAGTCGGAGAGAACAATCTGAAACTCAATCAACCGGAAAATATAGGTTTCACGCGATTTCACGTACACGCTTAAATTATGGATTATCTTATTAAATTTAGTATGTATAAAATGTTAATGGGCTAACATAATTATAAATATATACGTTTTATGTGAAGCACTTAGAAGTGTAAATATATTGAATAGTTTTATTCGTATTATATTAAATATATTAATTAATATTAAATTTAATCAAACAATTAATTTTTAATCACCTTTTACAGATTTTTCTGATGAATAATATTATCATTATATATCTTATTTAGTATATTTTTTCTTGAATAAATGTGTTAATGTTTATATTTTCAATAATTGTTAATAAATAATATTGGGATAACAAATATGAATACATGTCATTGACCAAAGCGTGGTTGGGCTAATTAGCATACATATGAACTTTTAAAATATTATCTATGATCTGTGGGTTACTATAACTGAGAAGATATTTATTAAAATATGCTTTATTTTATATCCAATGTCGATAATAATAGTATAGTTTCGAATTAAATTTGAGTTTATCGTATTCGTTTAGAGAATATGATTATTTTAAGATCAACATTAAATGTACTTAATTATTCGTGAAATAAATATTGTAAATATAATATTTGACATGCAAATATGGGTGAATTATATATTTTTTATATAGAAAACATTTTATTAATATTAGTTAATATTAACAATATATTTGTATTAATTATCTATGATTATGATGATAATAATATCATATTTATCTAATTTATCTGAATTTTTTACTTATTAATATTATATCATTTTGTATTCATAAATTACATGATATATATATATATATAATATTGTCAGTATCTTCAGATGGACTTAATATAGATATTCCATAGTCAAGAATATTCTATATAGAACAACATAAGTTACTTTAATTAGAGTAGTTTATTTAAAGTCAATATAGAATTTAATATTTTCAATCTAATTATGTGTATATTATAATATGTGTACATATTATAATTATTCTAAATAATTAAGAAAACTAAGATACATCAAATAATCTGGCTATAATATGATAAGCAAATATATTGTGTGTATGTAACTGTTTCAATCAGTACAATATATGTTATATTTAGTGATTGGCACCAATCCTTTTTTCCTGAATCGACGATCGACGATCCCGATCCTCTATTTATTCTCTTATGCGATCATTTTCCCGATCCCGATCTTTCATTCGTTACCTGATCCTTTGCCGATCCCGATCCCGATCCAGCCCAACACTGGTTATAGTATAGTTTTAAATACTAATATAGTTTTGTATAATAATTTTATTGTTTAATCTTCGTCTTTATTTATTTTTTTACATTTTATAATTATTTTCATTGATTTTAATTATCATCTATTTGTTTTTAATTATCATTCTTACCTTATCTTATTATAAATTTTATCTTTTTCATTAATATTTTATATATTATTTTATTATTAAAATGATGAAATTTATGTATAAAATTATGAGAATTGGTAACATTTAAAGAAATTGTAATGAAATTAGTTTGATCAATATATGTATGAACCCTTATGTTATGTATAATACAATATATATGAATAATTATAGTATTATCAAATATTTTTCTAATGAAACAGAACACATAATACATTGCGTAGATTTCATGTAGTGTTATATACTTGTTGCTATATTATCAAATCTTGACATCTTTTAGAATCTATAACTAATTTTCTTTGATGTTTTCTTTTATCTATTCATATTATTTTATTTTCAACAGATTATAAACCTTGCTTCTATATATATATCCAGATTTATACCAACATTCTCCAATCTATATATATATATATATAAATATATAAAATAGAGAATGTGAAACGGTCGACAAAAACATGATATATTATTTTGAAGCCCTTTAGGAGGTAAAATCATATTACTATTATAAACTAGAAAACTACAATTATTCTAATAATTATATAAATATATATAAACTATATAAAATCATAGATGAAATATAAATTCATATTATTTGTATAAATTATATTATTTATTAATATAATTACATATATAATATAATATATGTTTATATATATAATAATAATATTTATTAGAAGAATTGTATATATATATATTCTTTAGATGTACTCAATGAATACAGAAGTCCGTGATATTGCCTCTGTAACCTTGCGACTCCATGATGATAACACTAGTTTAATATTATCTTCACATTTGTAAACGCAACAATTAAGCTTTCATATCTTTTAATTAATCTATATTAATTTATTATATTAAATGTAATTGAGTTTATGATATAAGTTTGTATTATATGAGTCATCTTTCCATATAGTATTTTTCTTTTGAGTTCAGGTATTTAAACTGAAATATTCGAGAAATATCAATACTAGTAATTAATTCATTCACACATAATAATACTTTAATATTTAATTTCATTTAATTAATATTGTTATTAGTAAATTATAATTCACTATAGGGATTAAACCCATAAACCCAATTTTGTATTATAACATAAAATAATTTATAATTTATAAAATAATTCCGTAAAATGTCTTCAAATTTTAGTTCAAAATACAATTATTCCATAGAATTTACTATATATTAATAATATAGTAATACATTATAAATTTGTTAAATATCAAACTAATGTATTACTTGTAATACTTAACTAATTAGATACTGTAATAACTGCCTATTATGAGTATAACTAACCTAGTTGGTTTCCAGGACCAGAATGTATGTATCATCTAAAGATACATATAATGGGTGTGGCTTAGCGTCATACCCGAATAGGCAGCTACAAAGTGACAGCCTATAACATATTACTACATCTCCCTTCTTAAGATTAATAATATTCAAATACCTTGATGATTATATTTAACTAAAATAATAATAATAATAATAATAATGAACTAAATAATGAACAACACATAAATAATATACCCACCACCCTCTTCCCGTATCTTAGTTAATCTCTAGTTAATCGATCAGGTGGTTTTGAAATTCTTCCTGACCGAGTTACGTAAGAGGTATTCTTTAATGGTATAATCATTTGTCTATTACGTCTTATAAACCTTTTGTCGGTATCTAAGACATATGATCGATCACTCTCTGGAGATCTATATGCTATGTTGGCTACTTTCCGTAGATCTTTAACAAATACTTATTCGTTGTTCTCTAGTTCTCTCTTTTCTATAGTATACTTATTGTCTCGGTATTTCTTATTGTTTTCTTTATTTTCTTTATTAAATTTAATAAATTTCGGTTGATTAATTCTTCTTAATCCTTTCGGTATCTCAGGTACCGTTGTATTCAGTCTTCTCCCCATTAACAATTCAGCAGGCGATATTCCAAAGCTTAAAGGTGTGCTTCTATAAGCCAATAATCCTAAGTATGGATCATCTTCTTTACTTAATATATTCTTTATTGTTTGAACTCCCCTTTCTGCAACTGAATTTCCTTGAGGGTGCTTGGGTGATGACGTAATATGTTGAAAACTGTAACTTTGGGAGAATTCTTTAAATTCTTTGCTGGAAAACTGTCTTCCGTTATCAGAAATGACAGTCTCTGGTATTCCATGTCTTGAAAATATAGATTTTATTGATATAATAACTGTTTCTGATAGTTCATTCTTCAGCAACATAGTTTCAATATATCTCGAGTAATAGTCTACTATTATTAGATATTTCTTATCTTTAAAGGTATAAAGATCAGTTCCAACAATCTCCCAAGCTTTCTTTGGTACAGGTATTATTGTCATAGGTTCTCTTGTTGTCCTACTATTCATTAAACAAGTTCTACAGTTTCTTACCATTCTTTCTACATCTCTACTAATCCCAAACCACCACACACATTCTCGTGCTCTTGCTTGACATTTTGATATACCTTGGTGTCCTACATGTAGTTCACTTAAAATGACTTACTGATATGTTCTAGGGATGACTAACCTATTCTGGTAGGTTAGACACCCTTTCATCATGCTTAAGTTTGCAGTATTTTCATAATACTTGCTTAGATCACTATTCTTACGGTCTTTATACGACCATCCATTACATATTTTACTAATAACTTCTTTTATTATTACGTCATCCTCTTGGATTTTTCTTATTTTATTGAGTTTTACTGACTCACCAGGAACAAAAGTAGATTCTACTAGTTGATTTACTTCAATTTCAAGTATATTAGAAGTACTTGTCGTCTTAGAAGGATATCTTGATAAAGCATCAGCTCCAATATTTAATTTTCCAGGTATATATACCATTTCTACCGAATATCTCATCAAACGTATTCTAAATCTTTGTATCCTTATAGGGATCTTTTCTACTTCTTTCCGTCCTAACAGGGTAATCAAAGGTTTGTGGTCAGTCTCTACAACTATAGGTGCTCCACAAATATAATAGTTAAACTTCTCGAGACCCCAAACGACTCCTAAAGCTTCTTTTTCAATCACTGCATAATTCTTTTCAGCACTGGTTAAGGATCTACTAGCGGCTCCAATCATTCTTCTGTTTCCTTCCGAATCAATTTGGGAAAGAACAGCCCCGATTCCTTGATTACAAGCATCTGTCGTAATCATAGTTTTTTTCTTTGGGTCGAAGTGCGCTAATATAGGAGGTTATTTAACATTTTTTTTAGTTTCTCAAAACTAATTTCTTGATCTCTATCCCAAAACCATCCAATATCTTTTTTCAATAGCTCTCTGATTGGTTCACTGACGGTAGCTATTTCATGATTAAATCTTGAATATTGGTTAATCAATCCCAGGAAACTTCTTACTGCTTTTACACAATCTGGCACTGGAAAATCTCTAATTCCTTGAATTTTTTCTCCAGCTTGTATCCCATCCCCACTGATTTTAAATCCTAAAAATTCTACTTTTATAGAACCAAATGAACATTTCTCTCTGTTTAATGTCATTCCTGCTTTACTTATTTTATTCAATACTGCATCTAGTCTTGTATCATGTTCTTCTTTATTTTCACCCATAACTAGTACATCGTCCATGTGTATCACCACTCCTTTGCAATCTTTTAGAATTCTGTCCATCTCTCTACAGAAAATTTCAGGGGCTGATGTAAGTCTAAAAGGTAGTTTTTTATAATAAAACCGTCCCCATGGCGTTAAGAATGTTGTCAATTTCTGTGAGCTTTCCTCTAAGGGTATTTGCCAAAACCCCGAGTTTGCGTCTAGCTTACTGAATATTTTGCCCTTAATCTTGGCTAAGCTACTCTCAACTGTTGCCATCGGATATACTTCCCTCTTTACAGCTTTGTTGAATTTCGTCATATCGGTGCATATACGAATCTTCCCGTTTCCCTTGATGGCCACTACCATTGGGCTACACCAATCTGTTGGACTATTGGCTTCTTCTATGACGTTTAAACTCATCATCCTATCTAGTTCTTCCTTAACTTTTTCTTGTTGGTGTATGGGTACTGGTCTTGGTACATATATAGAAGTTGGTTTAATATTATCGTTCATCTCTATCTTATATGTATATTCTAAGCTTCCTAAACCTTCAAAAAGTCTATTATCTATTTCATCAATTAGTTTTACTATTCCAAGTCCTACTGATAATCTTCTGGATAATAGCCCTACGGTTTGTTTTTCTAGTATAAATATCTCTTCTTTCATGGATTTTCCTTTATAGGTGACAATCGCATCAAAACATCCTATAACTTCTATATGAGTATTATTAGGACCTTTAAGAATTGTTGTCGATTGTCTCATCTGGGGTAAAGATTTGCTAAACGGTATCACTGTAACGCTAGCACCTGTATCTATTTTTAAAGATACTTGTTCTTGGTAACTTCCTATTTGAAGTCCTACTCTTCTTGTCCAATCTTCCTCTTTTTGATTTATACTTTCCTTTATTTCGCCTAGGAACTTTATGTTTTCCTTTATAATTTCATTCGTTTCTCTACAATTGTTTTTACAACATATTGCCCAATGTCCAATTTTCTTACATTTCATACATTTTTGATGGTACGCTCTACATTGTTTTGGTGGATGCTCTAAATTACATCTTCCACACTTCTTGTTATTTTTCGTTTCGATGTTGTGCGTTTTCTTTTTATTTTCGAATTTCTTGTATTTTCTCGTTTTATCTTTGATGTAATCTATACTTTCCTTAGCATCGTGATTAATCGCCTTAACTTGTAATATGCTAGTTTCTTTTATTTTAACTGTTTCTACAATCTTTTCTGCGGTTAACTCATACTGAGCAGCCTCTTGCAAAAATCTTTGCCTTAGATTTTCATCTGTCATTCCTATTATTAATCTGTCCTTAATGAGGGAATCTTTCATATCCTGGAATTCGCATGTTTTTGCCAAATTCTTCAGTTCCGAATAATATAATTATATTGATTCTCCTTCGGTTTGATCTCTTTTGAAAAAAACATATCTCTCGTATGTTGTATTTTTCTTTGGTGTGAAATAACTTTCAAACTTATTCTTGATCCATTCTAGATCTTCTTTGCCTTTTATAGTTATCTTTTTTTCATTTTCCGTTCTTTCAAAGGTTTCTTCTTTAAATGAGTTAAATATTTCTACTCCGTCTGGACCTATAATATTTAGGAATATTGCTACCTTGACTTTATCCTTCTTTTCTTCCAGCTCTGCTGCACATTCATATATTTCAAAGGCTTGAATCCATCTCTTCCATTCTATAGCACTGGTATTATCTGTATTTAATTTCTCGGGTATTCTGTACTCTGACATCTCTCCTTACAATAATTAACAATAATAATCACAATATAATATATAATAATTATAATAATTCGCAATATAATATATAATAATTATAATAATTCGCAATATAATATATAATAATTATAATATTAATTTTTAATAATATTCTCCGTATATAATTATATAGGAATATAATATAATCATATTATATTATACTATAGAATATGTAATAATATGTAATAACTAAATATAAACTACATATATATATAATATAATCACTAATTTAAAAAATATCTAGATGTTCTATATATTAAATAAATTCACTAATTTATAAAATATCTAGGTTTCTATAGAAATAAATAAATTCACTAATTTATAAAATATCTAGTTTTTTTTTTTTTTTTTTTATAGAAATAAATAAATTCACTGATTTATAAAATATCTAGGTTTTCTATGAAATAAATAAATTCACTGATTTATAAAATCTGATATATATACTAAATATTTATACTTTTAATATGTTCAAATTTATTCTCTAAATATATATATATTACTTTTCCTACCACTTTATATGGTATACTATATCTAAGGTATAATATATATATATATAAATATACTATATTATATAGTATATAATAATAACACAATACTATGTAATAATATATAATATTAATAATAATTCACTGATTTATATTAATATTTAATATAGTTAATTTATATATAATATGTTATAAATACACTGATTTATATGATATATGTTATAGGGTTCTTAATTAAGCCCGCTGTCACCATGTAATAACTGCCTATTATGAGTATAACTAACCTAGTTGGTTTCCAGGACCAGAATGTATGTATCATCTAAAGATACATATAATGGGTGTGGCTTAGCGTCATACCCGAATAGGCAGCTACAAAGTGACAGCCTATAACATATTACTACAGATACTATATGGAACAATTGGTTTACTACTGGATTTTATTTAATATCTACTTTATTAGAAGTTATATATATTGTTTATTTATAAATTATTATTGTATTTTTTGTACAACTAAGTATTTCTTTAAATCATATTAAGTGAACTTATTAAACCCTCCTATTTATTCTGTTTTTTATTTATAAATTATATTCTTATTAAATAAACTGATTCAAAATGATCTTGAAATCCACCTATATTAAACTGAAACGTCTATTATTTCTAAACTCAATTGATAACAAAATTATAAAAAATCGATTGGAACTGAAATAGTCTCAAAATCTTATTATTATGTTTCATTCGCATCACTAAATATATATTAAATAATATATTGAATATGTAAATAATACAATAACTAGTTAAATATTTTAATTTTGTTTATATTTGTTACATAATATAAAATGTATATTATATATAAATTAAGATATTCTACAATAATCATATAATTTATTTATATTTTATATTTATTTTAAGATTATCTTATTAAAAATAGAACTTTAATATAAAATTACAAATTAGGTTATTGAATTAAAATACAATTAAATAAGCAATTATCAAATTAAATAGGCTCAAATTAGGTTATTGAATTAAAATTAAAATACAATTAAATGAGCAATTATCAAATTATATAGTAATTTAAATAAATAATCGAAATAGTTTTATAGAATAATTAGATTTTAATGTTGACGGATTTATATATTATGAAACTAATTATGAAGCATTTAAATATGGATTTAAAGAAATAAAAGGATATAATTGCATACTATTATTGGCTATTTATTGTTTAAAATAACAGAAATGCAATACACATTTTATTGATATAAATTTCAGTTGAAATTATATATATATAAATACACATATATATTTAAAAGTATAGTAATTTAATTAAAATACTGGAATAATTCACATTATAATAAAATTTCTATGTATAGTAGTATTCTTAGCAAAGTAACATATTTATATATAAATTAAATAATTATATATTAAATATCAATATTTACAATTATAATAATAAATATGACAACTAGTGTTGGTGTTTACCAGGAAGAAGATCAGGAACAACTCATTAGTGCTACCGGATGCAATGATAACAATGATAACAATAATAACAACAGTTCAATTAATATTTAAATCACAAGACAATGAATTTGATTTTCTTTTTTATTTCTTTTTACATTTTAATGTTACTTTAATGGTTGACAAATCTGGTTCTATAAACCTATAAAAAGTGTTAGGAAGTGTTAGTAAATAGGTGTTTAATATAAGTAAATAAATATTATATTTAATAAACTTAAATTAAAAAATAGTTTGATAATTTAATATTTTGAAATCATATATAAAAAACTTATATATATAAATTGCACAACATATTAAAACATTTGAATGCCCTAAACTTAATCTTGCTAATGGATTGGAGACTATTATATTTATGTCTTTATTTAGCACAAATAGTTTACACATATGAATGGAGCTTTAGGCATAACTATATATATACATTGATTGCAGTATTTATATATTTACATATACCTAATTATTATCTAGTATTAATATTTAAAAGTATAATTATAATAGAATGATTAAAAACAACAATTTCTGACATATATTCCGATAAATATTCCACTTTCAGTAGAATTAAAATCACATGATAATCATAAGCAATGAGATAATCGTACAAACTTGAAGTTATTCTCGTGGAGATACTTCCTGATGGCTGGTTTAAGTTTCATCAGACCACCCTGAGAGTGTGATCCTCTACCCGTAACTAATGTGATATGTTTGCTGAGCTGACGTTCTGTGTGCAGGAAAGATGTGAGCATATGTTAACGGAGAGGGGAGGATGGCTATTAAATGTTTACTAGGCTTTCATTGTGTATGCATGAGAGAAGCTAGGAAAGAGAAGGAGGAGGAGGAGGAGTTAGATACTATATGTTAACTGATGTGTATTTCTGTGTGCATCAGAGATAAGGCTAGAAGGAGTGGGGGAGTGGGTTACTATATGCTTACTGAGATGACATGAGATGTTTATGGGCAGAATAGAATGGCTTACTAAATAATATACGTACTTGATCTATCCTCGAGTATTCTTTCAACGATATCTAAGGCATGCAGAACAGTTAAACCATGTAGATCTATCTCATTCGATGATTCAAGCTTGGGGTTTCTGTAGTGTGTTGTATTGATGTTGTTACAGTAAGACAATCTTAATAAGTTATCTTAATAGTGATAAATAAGTGATTAAAAGATACTAATAAGTATAATATTTAATAAATAAGTATTTAATAGAACTAAATATATGCTATACTCTAAATAGAGTTGTATCTAATAATATATAGAGTTAAACTTACATCATTTGAACCATAGATTCAGCACAATTCAGTCTCATTTCTTTTATTTTCTGAGATTTTTCACGTGCCTATTTTATTATAATAAAATACAAATATGTTTGACCTCAGAATATAAGTAAACAATACACATCAATGATCAATAATACACCAATTATACATATTATTTATAAAGTAGTCTACTACTTTACACTTGTAAATAATATAATTTATCAATTAAGAATATTTTGTCCGTAGTAGTAGTAGTAGTAGTAGTAGTAGTACTATAGTAGTACTATAGTAGTACTTATGATAACCTCTTGATGATAAAACATAGCAGTTTCCACGGATGTAGAGTAGCGAGCCTTACGGAAATCATCGGATCTCAACTGTTCGTACTCGAGAATTTCTGCTTTCATATTATCCACCGTAAGTTGATTGACAGATGGGTCCGAGAATAAAGGCCGTGAATTATCCATCACTGCAACCTCCTACATATTTAATCATACCATGTATTAGGCATATATACCATGTATTAGGCATATATACCATGTATTATATATTGTATTATGTATATAGACGTATATTTCATTTTTGTTTATACTATTTTCCTATATATATAATTATTAAATTATTAGTAAACTATTTTTTAGATATACATGTAAAACTTCTATTCTAATATATATATATAGCTTTTATATATATTTTTGAAACTAATATATTTTATAGATTAACAAAAAATGTATTGGTGTAAAATTAAAGTATTTTATCTGCATTTTATATGTAGTTATAAACTGGTGAATAAATATTGATAATAATAATATAGACGTATATATATTATATTACTTTAAAATCTTTAAATATAATTCAATATTTTTAAAATGATATGTCATTCAAAAGTAATTATAAATGCTATATTAATGCCATCGATATAAAGAAAGTGGATAAGCAATTGACGCACGCAATGCATGTAAAAGATAGACACGTGAATGACACTTTTATCGATAAATTAACAAAATGGTATCAGTGATTTTGATTGGATATTAGTCATATTATATATGTCAAATATTAAAACAGTAGGCTTTTCGTCGAAATAGATTAAAGTGACTTCTATCTATATCAATGAATTTAAATTAAAAATATCAATAAAATAGCATTATATCTTCAATTTAAATACACAAAATCACGAGGAATGTTGATATTATGTATTTTAAATATATAATTTTATTTTTAGTATAGATAGTATATTAAAATTGGTAGTAATTATCAATATATATATACGTATAAATAAATATTATTATAAATAAAAAGTAGTAGGCCATATAGTGGGTTTCGACTGCAGCGCCCGTAGCGGATAGTGCCATACACTACATTCAATTGCTTATCCACTTTCTTTATATCGATGTTTAATGCATTATAAAGTGACTCTGGTTGTAAATATAATACACATTATTATGTAATATTTAGAATTATTCGATAAATCTTTATAGACTGTCCAGAGTTTATAAATAGTATATTGATAATGTTATATAGGTACTTTTTAATATACAAATATATTGCTTTGATACATTTATAATAAAAACAAAATCAGGTTTGGTCAAATATTTAGTTTTTGGAAAATAATTAAAACGAATGCTCCCCTCCTTTTAATAGCAATTGTAATATACTTTTCTGTAGTTATAATAACAAATTAATTTGTATAGTTTCAATAGTTATCAAAATAAAATTTCAAATATATATTGCTATATATGCATTGAAATATGAAATATTGATTTTGTGATGATCAATACAATTGTATATATTCTAAAGGTAATTAAGTACTATTTTAAAGTGTCTAATATATTATAAATATAATTATAAATGTCCTGTGATATATATAACAGAATTAATTTTTTTTAAATAATTAAAAAATGAGTGATAAATGTTATAATTGTATAACATAATCAGACTATATTTATAATGTTATCATATATATGAAAGTTGGTGGACATAATAACTCTTATGCAACTAATGTACATGATATCATCATTACTTTGATACTTTGATGATATATAATATGATATTTATTATGATATTTAATAATAGATAAAGACAATAGAAATAATTAATTATTATTTTATCAAGAAATAATAATTAAATGATAATAAAATGTATTTATATTCGAAAATAGAATATAAAGCTATTAAAGTATCTTAGTTATTGTTTAAATCAGTGTATTTGGTACAATTATAATATAAAGATAATATTCTAAAACGATTAAATTGATATGTATTTATAATAGTGTCGTTATATATTTAGAATGCCTTTCGGAAGAATACCTTTGAGGTCATCAATGCCACTGTACATTAAGTGGTTAAAGGTTAATCAGTAACTACTGGTAACTACATATACACTACTAATAAAGTAATTATAAAATATGAATCAAATACTATTGTATTACTTCTGTGTTCTCTATTATACTATTACATTAAATAAAGTTTATATATTATATATTATATATATATGGTAATAATTTTTAATAAAAGATCATGATAAATGGATATTTCTGTAAATCTTATACTTAATGAACACAAGTTAACACTACATGCTTACCTCTTTATTATTTTCAAGAACTAGGAGATTGTTCTGATTGGCTGAATACTCCTGGTCGTCCAATAGTTTAGATATCACTTTCGAAGCCAACTCAAGATTATAACTGTAATAGATCACATCAATTGTTTAATGATTAAATAAAAAGAAATAATTATAACAAAATAAAACATAAACACGAGAATAAAACTTGAAAAAAGTTTTAAAATAAATTAATGCATATACAACGAAATATGTATAGACGACGTAATGTATAATAATACTGTTACGTTTTATTGAAATATCTTACATAATATATTTAAATGCATAAGCTTAAGCAATAATAAATTATTAAAAATTATATTTGATCTAAATATATATATATATATATGTGTGTATGTATGACGCTTAAACTCAAGAACCAGGTCTCATTGTAGACAATATTGAAGCTAGTGGAAAACCTTCCTAAAATATTAATATTAAATTACCTTTTCGTAATTAAAGAAAGATAAATTATAAATTAGGTAATATACAACATATATATATATATATATATATATTCAAATATAATAAAATAAAAAGTTTATTTTACTAAAGAACTGATTCTAACCCATAAGTCTGCAAGATATTCTGTAAATATATAGAGTCTACCATAGGAAACATGCTCGTGAGTTTATCTTGCTTGAGTTTCGTGGATAGATGCATACTCGCCCTCTTGTATTTCTCATCCTATTAAGCATCCATAGTTAATGCTTTAATAAGCTGTAAGCACTAATATTAACTGATAAAGAATGGCAAATTATAACCTAGTCTAGCTTTAATTATAAACTTCATTCTATAATTATATTTAAACTATTATAACAATGTATATATATATTTCCTCATATTATTTATAATTTAATTTATTTTAATGATTTCTAGTGCTATAGCTATATGATGTTTGAATAAAAAACAAAAATAAACACAAATGAAACTAAAATTAATAAGAAAAAAGAAGTTTTTATATTAAAATATAATTCAAATCAGAAAGCCATTATTGATAGTGATATATATATTTGTTAGTGATGAGTTGTATAATGAGTTGTATCTTATCTCTATATATTGTTAGTGAATCATGTTGCAAGTCACTTCTTTAGGAACTAATATATTATTCATTAATTTATGACTATTATTAAATAATTAGTGTAAATTAAATTATATTTTTTATAAAATATTGATAATTTAATATAGAATAATAATATATTTTATAATAATAAATAATTAAAAATAAAGTTCTAACAAAATCTCTTTTACTTTGTTCTAAAATCATTTGCTCCTCCATTATTTCTTTCAAGCTTTCAATACATTCTTTATTAGTATCCCACTATTTATTGAGATGTATAATTAGTTATTAAATTATGATAGAATCATTTATATATATAATTTATATAGAACTCACATATAGTATATATTTAAAAAACTTATAAAATATTCTTATTATTAAAAAATAATTAATTGAAATATAGAAATATACTTTTAATTAACATTATAATAATTATAATTATAGTTATAATTATAGATGATATGTACAGATGATGCTACCTTGCTGTTTTGTAAAGAAACAAGGGGAGAGCCTGCAATATTGAGACCTATCGAAGAGTTCAGAGGTATATCAGAGTTCAGAAACATGAGACTTTCATCAGTGTTGTTGTTCCTCATGAAATGTTTCTCTACATTCTTATCTTCCAGGTAGGATGTGTATGCAGCTTGAGAATCTAAAATTACATTATTAATATTAAAATAGTGAAAATAATACATTTACATTCCTGATATTTATTTTCAACATTTTTAATAAATATTCAATCTAATAAAATTAAAATATATCGGAATATTTAATGAAATAGATTTAAATATAATGCTAGTACTACTAGAGCTGATGTTAACTTGTATAGTAAGGAGATGGGGTTCTACTTCCCAGACAGTTATGAATCATCTCTGCTATGTAGTTAGGCAGCATTACATCATAGTCTTTATTCTTATCTGTATAAGTTGGCACATAGATTAGAGAGAGAGAGAGAGAGAATGAGAGAGTGAGAGAGAGAGAGAGAGAGAGAGAGAGAGTGAGAGAGAGAGAGAGGGAGAGAGAGAGAGAGAGAGAGAGAGAGAGAGAGAGAGAGAGAGAGAGAGGGAGGGAGAGAGAGAGAGAGAGAGAGAGAGAGAGAGAGAGAGAGAGAGAGAGAGAGAGAGAGAGAGAGAGAGAGAGAGAGAGAGAGAGAGAGAGAGAGAGAGAGAGAGAGAGAGAGAGAGTACTAACCAACTCCTTGTAAGTCACCAAATTTATCTGATACGTAATGCAAGAAGCTAGGATTCAGTGTCAGTATTGGAGACATATTAGTAGTAGTAGTTGTAGGGCTAGTATCGTAATACATAGAGGAGGTAGTGTCTTGGAACATGTTAGCCTCCATAGGGTCCTGACCAATAGGGTTGGGGTTAACCCCATTACTGTTAACATCTGATAGGGCTGACTCCATATCCTCCTCATCCTCCTCCTCCTCTTCATCATCATCCACTCCATCTTCCTCTTCCGCGACAGTAGCCGTAGTACCTGGTATAAACACCAGGGGGGGCGGTTGATTGCTGTTCAGAATGATGGGTGATAGTTCGTGGCGGTACGTGTAGCCAGAGTCGATAAGTTCGTTGACAGTTGCCATGACGTCATTGTCATTGGTGGAGAGGGCATACCGAAGGCTGTTGATGTCTATCTGTAGCTCAGAGAATGAATAGCGCAGCAGAGTTAGGTCTGCATCGTTGTCTGAAACACTCTTCTTAGATGAGGGAGGGGAGGAAGTGGATGAGCTGCTTAGCAATGACTGTTGACATAGGGTAGTCAGTGTCTTAGGACTGTCCACCGGAGTGCTGTATTGCGTAGACAATGGTGACGATGGTGGTGACGTTGGCTTGTTGTGGTTAGGTTCGGGTACATCAGTCAGTTGACCAAATTGTTTCCAGCAAGAGAAATCGGGTTCGTATTTTTCGTGAATTTCGTTGAATATATTATCAAAATTTGTCTGCGAAAGGAGATTTATTCTAGTGAGATACTAATCTAGTGAACATTATTAGCAATAGTTACCTTGTTTTGTTTCTTAATCTGTATTTTCTGTTGTCTTTCGGTAAGAGGCAATGGACTGGAGAACGCGTTACTATTATTATTATCATTGAGAACATCACATACTATAGAATCAGGGTGGGGTGCGGTGGGGTTGGGGGTGGTGATGAGTTGCAGTAGATCTTCCTCCTCTGGTATGGCGATGGCCTCTTGAAGTCTGGCTGCACCTCTTCTGCAGCGACGTCTCCTGCGAGGCCTTCAGTAAGGTACGTCAACAACTGTTTACCATCATGTCATGGAGATAGGCGATTGTAGCGATGGCAGGATAGCGCGCAGACACACGCGCATAACTAAAGGCTTCACACTAAACAACAGCCCGATAACAGATTGATATTTATAGCCAGATATCGTCGGGTAGTTTCGGTGTGAGAGGCTATATGGATATCAGGCAGGTCGATGCACATCTTAAGAGAATGTTTACAACTAAATTACCTATTAATCCTTAACTAGCCCGATATCGAGTAAATATTTTAAAATGAATAAATAATATCCTGATTTTTATAGCCGGTTATCAGGCTATAAAATCTGCCTGGTTTGTTGGTGTGAAACCCTTTAGTCATAACTAATCTTATTTACAAATACGATTATGGAAATGAGTTTGTTTACTCGAATGTTCGCATTTTAATAATTAATTCTACGATTCGAAAATGTATGAAATAGTGATATTATTATAAATAATTTATATATTTATAATTATCGTAAGTAATAAATAGTAATCAAGCAACCTACTAAAATAACTACAATATATAATGAACACCTATAACTACACAGCAGTATAAGAGGTGATAGCTGCTGGTGATAGAGGCTAACCGTTTCTCAGCCTCCGTACCAGCGGACGATGACTCATTGGACGCAGAGGTCTGAGGCGATGAAGCGTGACCACCGGTAGTCTTCACTTCTTTGAATACGTTACTTTCTACGATACCTCTTTTTGCCTGCGTGTGAGTCACATGGTCACTCTC
Organism: Osedax fenrisi; assembly: GCA_964019155.1. Taxonomy (NCBI): domain Eukaryota; kingdom Metazoa; phylum Annelida; class Polychaeta; order Sabellida; family Siboglinidae; genus Osedax; species Osedax fenrisi. The sequence continues at coordinate 55,360,282 of OZ025243.1, forward strand.
ACTCTCTATTGAGTGTTGGGTGTTTACCTTCGCTGCTCTTTCTAAAACTCTTTCTATCGTTATTCCAGATTCGTATCTTTCCAACATTTGCCGTATTTTTTCATTGCTTACTCCATGAATACACCTCCTTAAGAATCATTTATAAATATATATATATATTTAATATTTATTTCATTTAAATATATATATAGATATATAATTACCGATATAATACTTATTTAATTAATGGTATATATTTATTTATAACATGGGATCAATATTAGTGAAGTTTATAGATATTATCATAGTAATCTATTATTATTATTACACAGCTAACTTTGCTAATTCTTTAGGTTTGAATCTCCATGGCGTGGTGGGTTCCACAAACTCGACGATATAGTTAGCTTTCATAGACATGGTGACGTAGGGCTGCATCTCCCACGACTCACAGTTTGTGTTAGCTATGATCACAGGGTTTATGCCTCGTTCTAGCATTTCTCTCGCTGTTTGTATTCGAGGTTATACATGTTTATAGTATGGTGAGTTAGATTAATGGGCGACATCAATCAGGAGTAACAATCATACATGTGATAATATATATATATACGATATATATATATATATTATAAAATATATATTATTATATAAAAAAGAAAAGAATACAGAAAATAAACTGTCTCCTAATAAATGATGATAATCATCATATATACGAAATGATAACAATAAGTTAACCTTTACTATGGGTACATTCTATGGCATCAGGCAATCGTCCATTGTCGTATTCGTAGTGAATACCTCTCATGAAGAAGTCATCTATAGATATAACGGCTCCGTTTCCTCGCAGCTCACTAAGTAAGTGTAGTATTCCATTGTCGGTTATTTACTAACAATTAAATATCAATATTCATTTTTAATTTAATTGAAATATATCATTTATATAATAAATAGTTTACATAATTTACTTTAACTTTAATATATTATAATATTAATAGTTATTTTTAATAAAATAGTTAACTATTATTATATTTAATATTATTAGGAAATATCTATTCCGCAAGCAAATATATTTACTATCAATGTATGTAATAATTCAAATATAAATTTAATATTTAATAACTTTATTTGGGAGTACAGAGAAAATCTAATCAAAATTAGATATTTTAATAATATTTGTATGTAGCGAATGTTAAGTTTAACCCATAATGAACTGAATATAAATATAAAATTACTATCAACATTACTTTAGTATATATGTGTAATCTAGAAATGAATCTACTGTTACATATTATAATGCATAATAATTATTGTGTGTATTGAACATGGGTGATGAATAATTATAAAGAAAAATAAAATCAATAATAATATATTATTAATGTATTCATAATATAATATAATGCAAGTACATGGAAGAGATATGCAATAACTCATGTTATAATAATATTATAAAAAGGGGTGAAAATAAATTATTTTACTTTTTCTTCTTCATAATATTGCTTTATATGTTTTTAGTATTTGTAAAAAAAGTAACCATGACAATGGTTATAAATGAAGCATATTTAATCAGAATAAAGCATTTCATATTCAATGCATTATGAAATCTACATGCATATCTATTGTATATTATTTTATAATTTTATAACTAATTTATTTATTTTATATTATATTTATCATAAATAATATATCATGTGATATTACAGACCAATAAGAGAGCTTTATTTTAAAAAAATAGTATTAAAAATATTATGAAATATTACATTTTAATTAAAAGTAAAACTTCAAATATTTTTACTCAAAATAATAATGTCACTCTAATTATGCATTTATGAGGTCCAATGAATATAGTTATAAATCTATATTTTGTATATATATATATATATGATGAATATATATCTAAATTATAAAATATAGAGCTATTTTCATAAATATAATAGAAATACTTGTAAACATACAATTTCTATAGAAATATCATAATAAAATAAGCCATATATTTGTTAAATTTTATTTCTGTATAATATATAATAAACTATATATTATAAATATGAACCTATTGTGTATACATACATATAATACAAACAACACTGGATAAATTCAATGAATCGAGTTCTATGTGCCCTACTTTAAATAGCTATATGTATTGTGTATCTATTCACATGTGAATATGTCAAATGGTGTGATAATGATGCTTAAAAAAAGCTTCTTTTTCAAATAATTATAAACAAAATAAAAAAGTTCATACACACTGTACCTATGACCTATAATGTAGAGATATGTTTACTTGTGGTGTCTCAGATATAGAACATATATAACAGTGGTTTTCTTATTCATAATCAGTGACACATTATTTATAATCTAAACCTTTACAGCCATGTTGTTACATTTTTTTAAATAGTCTAATATATATATAGGCATTTGAGCCATTTAGTAAGTATAAGTAAAATAAAACTTCATCTGAGATGGGATGAAGGGACCCCATACAATAGATAATAGAGAGGTATGGATGTGCTGACAACTTAATGATACGTACTTGGCTAGTGTAGACTTGCCACTTCCCGGCAGGCCCCGTACGATCACCATGACTTTCTTGCCCTGATGGATCAGGGTACCGATACGGTTGCGGACTGCATTGTCTTCAGGGGTCCAGTAGCGCCTCGATTGTTTGGGGGACTGACCGCTAGCAGTGGGGCCTGCGGGGTTAGCTCCACTACTACCACCGGCGCCACCACCCCCACCCCCACCACCGGGGGAGGAAGAGGACGACGAGATTCTTATACCTCGGGGAGATCTGTACATACCTAGTAGGGTATTACATAGGGCAGTGTTAGTATAAGCATGTATCTTTACATCTATTTCGTATTTACATATTAAAGTAATAAATCGTATTCATGTAAATATATATACATATATATATATTTAAAATAGAGTTGTTTGTTAACTTGAGATAGTTTTATATGAAAATATAGATTAGACTGATCCACTTTATAACTAATCACATGCTAATAGCATACCTCTGTGCTACTATGAAAACTGTTGTTTGTATAAAGATGTTATGATGATAAAGAATGAAAACTGCACATTAAGGATATGACTAGGTATATTTATAGCTAGTGGCTAGTATAGAGAGAGAGAGAGCCAGCCAGTGTGTATACAACAATGTCATTGTATTACTGGGCTTCTATTTATAGATCTGTTGATATATAGCTATTCTCTCTTTGTAGTAGATAACTAGTCTATCTTTATTGCTGGTAGTGAAAGTATACAAATAGTGATCTGTTGTTTATAAATAATAATGAAACAAGATCGGTGACATAAATGATTATTTATTAACAAAATATAAATTAATTAAATATATTTATAAACAAAATTTGTATTCAAATCTAATTAAATATTGCTACTTATATATATAAAGGTGTATTTTATTAGTGAATTATCAGAAGTAAAATAAACAGCAAGTCATATTGCTGTGTGTATTACATAGTATGTAATATATGCAAGTAATATATATATTATTTAATATAACTATAAATATAATGCTTATAAACAAATTTCCCTGCAAGTCATATTAAAAACATATATCTATTAAGGACCCCCTTCATAATTTCCATTTATAACAAAATATATACTTTTTTTTATCTAATAAATAATTAATCATTTATTTATCATTTAATGTAAAATGTTACATAAATTGTCTATATTAATAAGTATAAATGATATTTTATACATAAATCATTAAAAATAATATTTAATGTATTATAATAAAAAAATTTCACTAAACTTTTACGGATATTTACTTATTATTTTAATTTTATGAATATTACTCTACTAAAAAAAATGGAACATTTTTATTCTTTAATATAAATTGTTGAAATTTGCATTATATTTAGATATATAAATAATAATAATAATTATTATTTATTGAATTATGTATAAAATTAGCGGATATAAATGGACCCCCAGTAGAAATTTTTCATTTTAAATGTTATAAATAACTGTGAGGGGCCCAGGATAATAAAAAACAAATATTTAACATTCTTTTTCTTAATGGTAGTTAGTGTTGTTAAAAAACGCGTTTTTTATTAATATTTGTTTAAAACATGTTTTGAACGGTTTTTTTCATTTTTAATTCGTTTTTTATCCGTTTTTTTCTGTTACAAAAAAATAAAATTATTTAAATAAAGTAGATATGTTATTAAATAATAAAATAATAATAAAGTAAGTACATATTATATGAATAATCAGTAATAATTCAAATAATATATTATCTGTATTATTAGCATAATTAAATCATATTGTCAAACTATACATTAGTATGACAATTATAATAATTATAATTTTTATTTTGTTACAATATAACACTGAATATTTCTATATTATTTAATTTTATAGACATGGAGAATGTATCACAATCTATAGATATATGTACATTATATAATTAATATTATAAAAGCTGTATGAACTTTCATATTTATTTTATAATAAATTATTATAAATAATAAAGTAAAATTAGATTTCTTTTATGCTCTGATATAATAAATTATATAATAATATATATTATGAACTTTCATATTTCTTTTATATTAATAATTAACAAAATATGAAAATTCATACTATTTTTTCATATAATATTAAACATAATATATATTATACAATTTATTATATCAAAACATAAAATAAATTTAATTTAACTTTATTATTATAATAATAATATTATATTTTTATACATTTATTATATCAAAAAAAGAGCAGAGAAATTATTATTTGTCAAATTAAATTTAAATTTAAATATTAACAATTAAATAAATATATGTTTTTATAAATATATATATATGTATAAATGTATGTCTCTTATTTTTTTCTGATTAAAACGTCTGTTTAAAACGTGTTTTTTATTAACTCACAACACTAATGGTAGTATTTAATAAGTTCTTAATAAACACAAGAGATAAACAAGAACCACTTTGAGTCGAACATGAGACGACTCGCTTACTAGATTTTTACTATTCCACTGAGCCATACATGCTTTATATGCATAGACGTACAAATTTTGTTAATAATATAAATTATTAATTAAAATGTTATATTAGGTTTTCATCAATTTATTCACTTCTAATAAATACGTTTAAATTATTTTATTTAAATAATACATAATTTATATATAAAAAATGGTCGTATAGATTGATGTATATCTGTGAAAAAATTATGTAAAAATATTTAAAATCTTTAAAGTTAGAGAGTTTTAAAAAATGGTTGTTTTTCATATCTATTTACATGCAATCGTATTAAGGTCCATACATTATTTATATCTAATAATTAAAATATTATAAATTATTTTATCATGATATCTCTACAAAAATAATATGATAACAAAATAATTAAATTCTGATAATAAATATATATACAGTAAAACCTCTCTATAAGAAACTATTTTTTTACAGTACTTTTTTTCTTATAGAGAGGTTTTCTTATAAAGAGGTTTTTACTTTTCCAATGATTTTAAGAATTCATTTAGGACCTATAATTGAAAATGCACTATATATAGTGCATAGGGTTATATATAACCTATATGTTATATATATATATAGTATATTTATTTATTTTTATTTATTTAGTATTAATCAAAAGAATAGTTTAGAAATATGATTTATTTTAAAATAACATTTATTAATTAATTTTAATAAATCTATGGATATACAATAACATTTTATTAATTATTATTAATTATTTTTAATTCATTTCGAGCTATTTATGTAATATAAAATATTTGTAAGAAAAAAAGTTCTTATATAATAATTAATTTCTATAATTTTTATCAATATACAATACTTCTATTTATATATATAATTATTTTTTATATTTTGTATACAATAAGTTTCTTATAAAGAGGTTTTTCTTATATTTTTCTTATAAGATTTTCTTATAAAGAGGTTTTTTAATGTGGAAAAGGTTGAATTCCAACCAAATGTTTGAAAAATGTTCTTATAAAGAGGTTTTTCTTATAAAGAGGTTTCTTATAGAGAGGTTTTACTGTATATATATTAAAATATTTAATATATAAATTTTTAATAATATAAAAAAATGTTGTGAAATATTAAAAATAATAATATAAAATAAAAATAAATTCAGTTTCAGTGTGAAATAATTAAAATATAACATTAATATTTAATATTTAGGTTATTTATTATATATATATTTCTATAATAATATATATTTATATAAGTTGTATAATACAACTATGTCATTAATAATGTTAACTGGTTATAACTATGTATATTAAAAAAACACATCATAAATTATCATAATAAAGAAATGTATTATACAAAATACAATAGATATTAGATCTATGTATGTCTAACCCATAATGGGGGATGGGCCACCCCCGAAGTTAGGTCTTTCAGGTCCTCGGGGCCCACCCGGGTGAGGTGGACCTCTCATAGCCATATGCATGGGTGGTGGGGGCACTCTATTGCGGGGTGGACCCCCGTACATGCCTCGCTGGGGACCAGATGGACCCCTCCGATGAGGTAACGGAGATGAACGGGGGCTAGGTCCTCTGACAACTGTGGATGTCGGTTATATAATAGGGGGGGGGGCTTAATGTGTATAACTAATATCTAGACTTGTAAATGTTATTTGAATTAATCTATATATATATATATATATATTTCTATTAATATAATTCTAGGTAAATTAATATATATACCTATATAGGTAATATAGGCATATAATATAAATTAAGTTAAATATCGAGTATATTATGAATATTATGATAACTAATTTAATAATTATGTAAATTAGAGAATAAATAAAAATAATAATTACATAAATTGATCATACTATTTTGAAGATAGACATGCAGATCATGTTAACAGTTAAAACCTATATAAATATGACCTATATAAAAGAGATGTCTGACCTTGACCCGGATGCATGAATCTCGGATGCTCCTGGGAAGGGTGTTGGGGGTAGCGTGGATCAGCGGGGTGAAGAAAGCCGGAAGGGGGTTGATGAGGGTGGTTGTGGTGTTGATGGTGCTGGAACGGGTGTGGGGGCGGGCCCGGATGATGGTGGTGATGGTGGTGATGAACCAATAGGTCTACGAGGTTCTCGGTACTCTTAGATTTCATGACGTGACTACCCCCGGAAGAGGTAGAAGCGTCGTGGATGTAAGAACGAGGGGTGGGAGATGTTGATGCCGATGATGATGAAAACTTCTCTATACCGGTCATTCCCCCTATTTTGGGCACAAACTCCGCCGCGTTTATCGAGTGTTTCATCTCGTAGATTTCGTGTTCCGCTGCAGCCAGTTGTGCGGTGTTGCGGCCGAAACCCTTGCAAGCGTCCAGTAGCGATAGGGGCGAGGTTGTGTTGTCGGTGGATACCAGTTCTACGTTCTCCTCAAAGTAGTCGTCTAAGTCTACCTGCGAATCAGGAGAACAGGCACTTGTATCACCAATGTATATGGTATTGTTTTTATTTAAATCACCACTTATTTATTTATAAATTAATTCATAAACTTATTTATATATATAATGATGATTATTGTTGAAATAAATAACAAGTTTTAATGCCAGATATTAACGTACCATCATATTTCTAATCTTCTTCTTAGTATTTACGGATTTACTAGTTTCTATATCACAGTGTTGTGTGGGTTGTTGCGGTGTTAGGGCATTAGCAAACAAGTGTGGCTCGCTGTCGTATGTGTTATCATTGCACATTGGGTCAGCGTTCTGATGTAGAGGGTTCTGATTCGCATTGTTTATCTGCATGTGTGTAGGTATTGGTGGTTATGTGTGTGTGGACATGACGTATTAAAGGGGGTAACCCACTACCAGTATTTGCATACGGCAACTTGCCGGAAATATAGTAACTTTAAAATGATTTTCTATCAAGTTGTAATGGGATACCCCCTTTAAAGTTACACATTTCCAGCAAGTTGCCGGAAATACTTCTAGTGGGATACCCCCTTTAGTGATATAAATAAAAACTATAAAATTATTCGAAGATTTATATGCAATAAAATGAGATTTTTATATATTGATGCTATTATAATACAATTGGTATTGGTAGTGAGATAACCCCTATAATTTTAATGTAGAAATGTTACTTTCATATAATGTTTAGTTATATAACAGAGAAATAGGTTTAAATCTAAGACTATTATTGATATTATTGTGAAATAAGTTACAATTTATATTATTTTTAAATATTTAAAAATAATCTACAATCATTGTTCGTAAATAAATATATATTATGATTATATTTCATCATATATAAATAGAGATATTCATAAAATTACTCTAGAATATTCCATATAATAACTCTCTTTTTCTCTAGTACACAAACATTAGGCATGGATACGTATTGGTACGTATTGACGGGTTCATGGCTGCCGGGATTCAAGCGTCGTGATTGGTCGATAGAGTCGAGAGTGGCATCGTCCTCCTCTTCACTGGTGGTATCGTCGACGCCCCCATCTATGATCACGTTCTCTATGAGGTTCTCGAGTGCCTCGCGTTCTTCAGGGTTAAGGGAGTAGGCTTTCTTGCGGTAGATCTTCGTTCTGTCCACTGTGTCAGTGAGGCATTACGTTATGTATTGAGAGGTGTTTACGTATTACTATTTGAAATATATGCAAACGAAAATGTATATTGAAATAAATAATGAATATTATGAAATAAAAAAATTGGGTATGAAAAATAGAATATATGAGATATATATTATATTTAATACATATAATTATATATACCAGTAAAGTTGGTTATTTGGATTTTTTGGTTTTTTTTATAAAAATAATATATTATATATAAAAATGTTATAAAATATATTAATTTAATTATTTATTATTACAAATAATATTTATATATGTAATAAAATATTAAATTGAATAGATCGTCTTTTATTTAAAATGTTATAAATATTATTTATTAAATATATTAAATTAATATATATATATATTAAAGAAAATATAGAGATAAACTAATCAGAATTAATTCAATTAGCACAATAAATATACAAGCTTTACAGTTGTCATAGTTGATTTCTTAGCTAGTAAAATAATTATTACAAATATTATAAAAATAAACATATTTAAAAGAGTAGTAAATTATTATGTATTTTAAGAAGTTTCAGCAATTATATAGGTAAAGTCAGAATATATTTTAGAATTGTTTTATATATATAAATATATATATATATATGATTATAATAATCGTAACCCATCGTAGGTGCATATAACAAAATAGAAAGAAAATAATAAATAGATAACAAAAATAAATAAATAAACAAAACGATAAAATAATATAATTTATAAAAATAGTAATGTTGTATGATTAAAATAAGTGAATATATTACATTGATGATATGTAAGTTTTGAGGTGTGTAATAAAGAACGGGTGTGTATGGATTAATCTAATCGAGGCAGGGAGGGATTCCATAAGGATGGAACAATATAAGTTATATTATATAACTGAAGACTCGTTTATATATATGTATTAAATATATTTATTTAGTAATTTAATACTTCAATAATATATTTACAATAATTATTCAACAATTAATAAATAATAAAATAAACCAAATAAAAAAAACAAATATAATCTGATGTTAATAATAACCTACTACTTACTTTAAAGAATTAATAAAATATTGTCTAAAATAATGATTATATATATTGTCAATATATGACATTTATTTATCAGAATATATTGATACGATAATATTAATAAGGATAAAGTTTATATTATATAGGTATACAGTTATATTTTACAATTTATGTTTCACAATTTATTATAATAATTAATTTGTATTTAACAATTTTTTAAGAATACATTTTCAAGTTTTTAAATAATTAGTTAACATTTATTTATGAATAATAAATACAAGATTATTTGTAAGTTTTAAGTAAAGTGAACTCATATACTAACTTTGCCCTGTATTAGACATTGGATCGGAGGTTTGAATGGGCGTGAAGACGGAACCTTGTGGAATGTTATTGAAGGGCGGGTGGCTTGTCACAGAATAGTTCTGTAAGGCCTGCATTCCGAGCATTTGATCACCACAACTATACAATGTATGTAGGATTTCATTATTATACAAACATATACTGCAATATGTGAATACAGGTAATCTCGTATGGGGTAATATCAGATTAGAGAATCTTAGACAACGCATTAAGTAATATTGGATGATGTTTTAAGGGGATCAACAATAAATAACGAACAAAATGAGTTATAAAATTATTATTATTAGTATTAAATATCATTCAGATATAACTTATGAAAATTTCAAATGATTATATAGATTATAAGTTACGGAAACTTTATATTGTATATGATACCTAATAGTAATTTGATTTCATACCTAATTTTCAAATTCATTTTATGCACAATAATTATTTGTATCTACCTGTGTATTAAACAATTTTTTCTGATGGAGTTCTAAAAAAAATAAATAATTAAAAAAAGTTCTGAGATAAAAAATTTTAAATTGTTATTTATCGCACAAATTCTAGACGTGCATATTATACAACTTAAATACATAATTTTTAATTAAATATATTTATATATTTTTATAACATATTTTTATTTATAAATATTCCTATGAAAGTTTTGCCAGCCCTTAATATATTAATGTAATATTATTTTCTCCTAATTATCTAGTATTAAAAAATGAAATAAAATCAAAATTGTAATTATTTATTAGTCATATGCAAAACAATTATATTTCAGGATTTGTATAATCAAAATATATTAAATCATGTACACACCGCTAGCATCAAGTGCAGTAATAATTCGCCGTCTAAAATCTATGAAAAGTTCTATTTTCTAGTAACAAGTAGCCGCACTCGCGGTACTTGATGCTCGCTATCTGAACACCAATAATAATTGATACTGAGCATCAAGTGCAGTAACAAGTGCAGTAACAAATCGCCGTGCTTGATGCTAGCACTATGTACACTACTTTAGGCAAATAAATAAATGAATTGATAATACATAAATGATCTCTTTATATTCGATCTTAAGCAAGATCTAATGATCTCATGATCTCCTCTGTGTTAACTTATGTCTACTGAAATGCCTAATACTATTTTATTAATGATATTCTGATACATTTAATCATATTCAAATTAGATCTTCATGCTTCTATGACAATATGTATTACATATCCTAGGGGTATAAACAAAGACCCGAGGATATGTTATGAAAATATGTGAACAAATATATAAATGTTGTTAGGATACATGTAATATCCTATAAACTAGATAATGTTGAGGTGACAGTGACGACCTATTTCTAAGGTAATACTGAACATACATACATCAACAGTTAGAGGGTACAGTTGAAACTGAAGACAATAAATATTTTGTATTACTACTTATTACTTTATATGTTTTTTTAGTATCCATCAACTATTATCAATGAAAACAGTCTAGAAATGATATAAAATTTGTATTTTTAGTGTATTATGATAAACTATTACTATAAATATTGAAAGCATTATTAAGTCTATATTCCTAATAAACATATAGTACTTTATAATGTTTTATATATTATATATTGGAGATTTAAATTAAATAAAAACCAAATTATTTACATTTTTTATTTTATATTCTTTGGTGTATCATGTGATATTGCAGATAAAATAAAGAGCTGTACTAAGAAAACTAATTATTAACAATATTAAGTAATATTACATTTTTATTTAAAGGTAAAACTTCAAATATTTTTACTCAAAATAATAATTTCACTCTTATTTTACATGTATAAACTACAAAATATAAAAACTATGATAGCTATAATATTAATATTTGTTCTATTTATAAAAAAACATATATACAGAATACAATAGAGAAAATATAATTAAGGCATTAATTATAAACATACAATTTCTATAGAAATATCATAATAAAATAAGCCATATTTGTGATGTCTATATAAATATTTATATACATATAATATACTATATATTATAAATATGCTTCTATTAAATTGTTTATATTGTATATATATATATATTATTAATATAACAAAAAAAACAGGCTCAATTCAATGAAAAGATTTCTTTGTGCACTACTTTGTATAGATATATATTGTGTATCATTTCACATATGAATGTGTAAAATGTAGTGTATGGTAGTACACCACATAGATATGTATATCATTTGAAACCAACATATCCTATTGTTTTGTTATATATTAGTGATGAACACTTAATTTTCATAATAAAAATAATAAATTAAAGCATATAATTTTTCATTTTAAAAGTGCATAGTTTGATATGAATTTACATTATAAACGACACATCTTTCCGAAAATTGACTATATGGGTGGCGCTGTTGGTTTTTGTATACAAAATAGAGTTACATGATTTCGAATGAGTGTTATATCTTTCCTTAGAAAAATGTTTTCTATAACTATAGAATGATTATATGTAGGTTTTTGATTTATAAAACATTTACAAATTAAAATAAATCTGATTTTATTCTAAATCACGATATTGATAATTTGTTTCATATTTATTTAATAAACTTATATACAAATATTACTATATATATATACACACAAGTAAATATTCATATGCTAAAAGTAAATAATACATATCACGAACCAAGACATGTTTATACTGGGGTATTCGGGGTGCAAGAAGGGCGTCTTAGGGGACAGCACCTTCAGATGACCGTCGAGGTGTTGCGGGGAGGACAGATTCAAGGACAGGTTCTTACGAGGTATCGTAGCCACAGCCTTCTGTTCGCTCAACATCGTAGCGATTAACTCGATGGTATGCTCAACTAGATCAATGAATTAATTAATCATATTTATTTTACTCATATAATATAAATAAATTAACATACAAACATGACATTCATATATGGTATAATATATATACAATATAATATATTTATATAATACGTAAAAAATGAACCCTTTAATAGCGAGATAGTTTCAGGAATGATACCAAAAAAATAATATAAGAACAAATGACAAACACAAAAGATATATGATAATTAAAACAACACTAATAATATATAATAATGATAACAAAATGTATCTGCTACCCAGTTATATCATGCGAAGTGATTTCATAGGGAGTGATCACATGCGGTGCGGTGATTTCACGCGTTGTTTAAATTCTAATATTTATATTAATATCGTATTAATATCATACTAATAATATATATTATCATTGCGCAGGAGAGCACTCCCCACAAGATCACCTGTATTCGCGTAACTCAGGACGAACCATTTATAGAGGTGCTGTTCAGGCATTGCCGGATAGACTCCGTGGATACCTTACCTTCGAAGAAAGAGTGAATGTAGTGTACCTTCTCATCGTCTCCCTCTACTATTGACATCGCTGTACAGGTGTGTGTGTGTGTATGTGAATATAGGAATGTATCATACAATAATACTATTAATAGCATCGACATATATATAATGTATAATCTTATCACAACTAATATATATATATATATATCATATAATATATAATGCATGAGCATCTTTCCGATTCATTTATCATGTACAATTGCGCTTCAAACAGGGTTGGGGTCATATACACTTTATCAAATACAAATATATTATTCTTAAATAATCAAATACAAATACAAATACAAATATTTATTAAATTTGTTATACAAATACCAATACATTTTATCAAATACAAAATATAATTATAATTCATGATGTTCTTTGAAATTGTTCCTATTATATAAGTAATATTATTTATATAATTAACTAAATGTATACTTTGATATATCATAAAATAATAATCCCAAATACCAGATTGCATAATAATTAATTAAAATATATTTAAAATATATTTAATTTCTAAATAAAATCAATAAAATAAAAAACTGTAATCAATTGACTGGTTGCTTGGGATATTATAAATTATAACACCTATAAATTTTCTAAAATAATATATATTTAATATCATAAATTTAATATAATATTAATATAAATTGTAAATTTTTGTTATTTTTTTACATTCATAAATCAATTGTGTAAATTCTACATTCTATTAAATTATTAATTATATTATAGTGTAAAAAGAATATTATCAATTACCAAAAATAAATCAATAAAATAAAAATACCAATAAATCACTGAATAATCATTCAAATACAAATACAAATACAAAATCAGCGTAATTAAATACAAATACGGATTTGACCCCATCCCTAATGTCAACTATTATAGTTACATATTAATTGCTATAGTTGAACTATAGCAATTAATATGTTAATCTATTAATTTAATATCATAAACAGTAATGTGAAAAATGGGAGCCATTTTGATACAGACCTTTTAATTAATAATTATTAAAAATATATATTATTATATAAATTATATATAAATAAAAAATATTATATATCATAAATTCATATATAATATAGTTTACATATTTTATTTAATGTATTTACAAATTTTGTAATAATTATATAATTTTTATAATATTGAAATTAAATTTGTTAAATTATTTATTTACTTTTACATGAATTATCAGAGTAGTTAAATATTTGAATAATCAATGTCAATGCACGAATCAGAGTTATATATAGATATTAACAAATATAATCTTTTTTGTATTTGAATGAATATTCTAGGTAACGAAATAGTTGGTTCTAAATATATCGATAAACTGCGTATACATTTTATATATTCATAATTATTAATTACATATATATTATAATATATCAATCATGTGAACAATTGTACTATCGATATCCTAAATTTATTTTTAAATTTATGCTGTGTATTGCTCAGTAATTTTGATTCCCATTTCATATTTACCTTGATTAAATTTATCAGTTATAACTTACAAATATAATCGTGAGAATATCTAGGATTGAGCTATATAACGACATTTTAGGTTCTAAATAGATATAAAAATGTAGTATTATACTATAATACTGAGTATATATTTATATATTCATAATTACAATTCGTTACATATAACATTATGTTAAACATAATATATTATAAATATATATTCTAGTAATTTGTGTTTTATATTTTATGTTATACTTTATAAATTATAAAGTTTATTATACAGTTTATTCAATAATATTTAAAATTATAATGTTAACATAATATTTTACATATCAAAAATTAAAATTGTTTTTCATATTATTATAATATAATAATTATATATAAATATATATTTTCACACTATTAATGTACAATAATGATATAAATATGTTACATATTATGTATACGTAATTTGCAATCTATTTAGAACCGATACTTTTATTATTTAGAGTGCTTTCGCGACACTTTTTTCAATATCTGCGGCTATAAATGATCCCAGAAATTTAATATAATTATAAAAATATGTAATTATAATTTATAATTGGTAAGTTGGTGATAATAGCTAGTAATTTGTTGAATTTTACTATAAATGTATCATTATATAATATATTTAATTATTAAAGATAAGATCTAACATGTTATATTAATAATTAATTCATAAAATAACTTAAATATTTGCAATTCAAATTATAAATATTATGATTGTTAAAAATATTATTACAAAAAACTACAACTATATTTTAATATTAAATAAATAAATATAATATAATAATTATAATTATGAAGTATATTCGATTATGACATAAGGTATCAAACCCTATCATCGATAGATTATATTTTATTTTGTATTTATTATTGTTTTTATAATTAATGATTTAAAATAATTAATAATGAATTGATATATATTTTATATATATATATTAATTATAATATTTATGATATCTATATATTTATAATATTTATAATTATAGTTATTATAGTTTAAACCATTAGAAAATAATTCGTTATAAATATCTATAATTATGTACTTTATAAAATAATAGTAAAATATTTTGCATAATTTTTGTTGCAAATCCGTAAACGTATGTTAAAATTGTTGTGAATATTCCATGTATGATTTATTTATTTAAAAAAATAAATATTACAACAAAGTTATATTATACAAACAATAAATTCACTTTTTTTATTAAAATAATTAATTAAGTAATTATTAAGCAATTGTATATATTATTTCAATATTATTTTCTTTTATTATCAGTTTTATATCTGCCAATCAAATATAACAGACAAATAATTATTTACTAAAGCTTAATATTTTTATAATTTAATGTTTATTTTTTAGTATTTAAGTAATTTCTTTACTCAGGTATATTATTAAATGCATCTAATTAACAATTATTATACTATAATTATATTTTATTAATAAATCTCATTTGATCTGAATATTATTAGTATTATAATACTTTTTGACTCATTATTAAATAAATAAATTTAGATTATTTGAAATAGTCAAATAATATTTTTAAATTAAATAAATTTATATAATCAATAAACTATTTTGTATATTTTCTAAATAATTTTATATAAATAATTGAATTCTCTAAACTATTGATATGCTTACTTTTAGTTACGATATAAAATTTGGAAATGTATTTAAATATTAATGTTATATAACATTAATTAATAATTGTTGACATTATTTGTATTAAATAAAATCATTTTAAAAATGCATGGTTAACAAATAATTATATTTATACCAGCAGAATATGTAATATACACAAAATATACTATCGTATATTTGATAATCATCTGGATTATATTTAAATTGTTATCGCATTATAATAATAAATTATTAAATAATTAAACATTTTATGGAAATATAAACTCTAGATTTAAAGAGTGATGGCTAATTGGCGTAGTGTAATCGCTGAGTATATGTATACATATAATTTAAGATGTGTTATATTATGTGTTATATTTTGAATAAAGTATTATATAAAATATATTGCCCAATCTCTAAAAAATGTATATTACATTATTATAATGATTATTTTTATATGTGTATCAAATAATTAATATTACATTTGAAAAAAATAATATTTTTTTAGTAAAAAAAATGTGTGTTGTTTCTGTATTGATTTCTTGATTTAAAAAAAAATATTATTTTATAAAATTTTATTAATAATTTCAGAATGTAGCAACTTATAAAATAACATTAATTACAAATATCTATATAAGTAAGCGATAACACCGAAGTATATTTGTCATTAAATAAATATAATATTTTCGGAATCAACATCATCATAACAGGAAAACATACGCTATCCGACGTAAGACTGGAGTACGAGTGCCACATTCACCACAACGATACCGTACCAGTAGCCGCGTAGGCCGATCGCTGTAGGCCCCCCCCCCCGTCTCCCACCTCAACATGTCCGAATTAACGATCATGTACCCGAATCTCTGCAAACCGATCAGCACCGAGATGAAGAACGATGAACTTCACAAACGTCTCGTGGTTAGTGTCACATGTCACATGCCGACGAGGTAAGCTCCCCAGGTAGGATACATGCCGGCAGCAAACTACTTACGTACTTTTTACTTTTGTTGGTTTATGGACTGCAAGTGCGTAAGCAATCGGCCGTCCGTGGGAGGGAAATTATTGAGTGGGAGGGAAGGTAAGGGAGAAGTAATGAGTCTTGAGGTAGCGTTTAAAGGAGGGCGTTGATGAGTTTATTCGTAGGTGTTTGGGTAGGGAGTTCCAGTGGTTAACTACAGATAATACAAGTCGATCGCGTGAACTCGATAAGTCGATTAAAATGATATTAAATTATAATTAGTGTACAGTTCTTCATTCAACTTAATTAATAATGATATGCTGCTAATAATCTATATTGTGTTTTCACCTATTGAGAGAATCAACTTATTTTCGGGTGAATCGACCTGATCCCAGTACAGATAATCATAGACTATTTATCAGTATGTTGCCAGTAACGAGATGTTCGGTTATGTTTAGTGACGATTTAGACCACCGGATTACCGACATCTTTTATCTAGGTCATATGTATGTCCGTATGTCTTAATTAATTATATATTATAAAGTTCATGTATTAAGTTTAATATTAATTTATTATAAGTTCATGTATTAAGTTGAATATTTATTTATGTTGTATTATATTTAGTTATATTTCGGGTGACAACAACAGAAAATATGCTATATTATTTTGAAGCCTTTAAGAGAAAAATAAATATTATATTATTATAAACTAGAAAAAAAAATAAACCAATTATTTTAATATTATTATTAATATATTCTCAAGGTGACATATTTTTAATAGCTATTGCTACTATATATATATATATAATATCACGTATACCCTAAATACCTAGTAGTTGACTGTATGTTCTTTGTACTGTATATTACTGATCGCCATGCTGGTGTGATCCTCTCATCATTGCTGCACTACACGCTAGTAGGCTTTACAGACCCGCGTAACTTTATTCTTTATTTATTATAATTTTTAACATACTTTTCTTTTTTTAGTATCGTTTGGTTTTATTTCACTATAACAAACTATCTATCTATCTAACTAATTGTATCGATACTATTTATCCTTTATAATCATTAATTAGCACATAATTTTCTTTTAATCTTGTTATAAAGCAACAACTATCAACGATACAATCATTTTATGATATATGTTTTTGAATATTAAAATTTATGTTTTCATTTTATAAATAAAAACTTATTAAAACTTATAAATTAAATATATTGATAATATTACATGTGTATTACTAGTGATGTAAGCTTATTTTTGAAGCACATACTCAGTCTAAATCTCATATCCAAAAGCATCGACTCATTATCATTTTCAAAAGCCACAATCAATTCTTATTAGAAAAGCATAAATACAATATCATACCTAAAAGCAGCAATTCAGACAAACCGTAAGAGGAAAGATGTATCAGTTAAACGAGAATCAAAATATTCATGAAGTCTCAGTATATACATATTAGCCTTGGAAACACAAGTATCTATCTATTATCAGGCCCATCAATGTGACAATGATCAATTGTATTGCTTAAATAAATGAAAATCATTTGAATAAATATTATATTAAATATAATAATTACCATAATAATTTAGTTTAATAATAATAATATTAAATACATGTTTTTTTTTTAAACAATGTTGTCCATTTATTTCTTTTTATTTTAATTTGAATAAATGTAATTAAAAATATGCTTGAGCCAAGTTGAAATGATACAAAAGGATGTTGCTTATCATGAAAAAATGATTTTAACAATAATATAGGTTAACTTTAAATTAGCGTTGATTTGTTTTTTTAATTATTTTTTTACTGTTTTTTCAAGTTGAAAAAAACCATGTTTATTTTTGTTTTTATGGTTTTTTCGTTTTATTAATTGATTTAACTTTTAAATTATAAGTTATAATTTTCTACATTATATGTTATATCAAGGATTGGGTAGGACATTCATCTAATTACACTTTCATGTCTATGATACAATGATTATGTGATTACAAATTTAATTATGCCACCATTAGGCTGAATATTCTAATTATGAATTTTTTATACATTGAAATGTAAAAAGAGATTTTTTTTAATATTTATACCAAATATGTAGCAAAGTAAATTTATAACCTCCCTAATAGTCCCTATATATACAACGTAATTAATAAATACTACCTGCGGCTGATAGCTGTAGTATCGAATCACTGAAATAGATTTAGGTTCAGCACGGTTTCCATACAACAATGTTTTCAATGCTCTATTAAATTACATGCAATATAAATGAGCTTTTACTCACCACATAGATATGTATAGTATTTTAAGCCTATATATCCTATTGCTTTGTTATATATTATTATTGATAATTTATCAATGAACATTTATTAGTCATCATATAAATAATTGAAAACAGTGACAAAAATGGAAAACATTATTTTACATTTTATAAGTGTATAGTTTGATACAAATTTATATTATAAATATCACATAGTTCCTAAAATTAACTGAATGAAGGTGGCACTGTAGGTGTTTTGTACAAAAATCTAATTACACGATTTCGCGTAAGTATTATATCTTAATAATAGTTATTTATATTGTATAGCCAAATATTACCAAACTTAATCATTTTACTAAATCATATAAAGTAAAGTACTATTTTAGTATATTGCAAGTTATCCTAATATAATATGATCCATTTATCATCAAATTTTATGATTTTAACTTATATTTTAATAACATTTATTATATTTTAATAACATATTATATTTAATAATATATTATTATAATATTATATAAATATTATATAAATATTATAAATATGAATACAAAATATTATATTTTTATTTAAACTACTATATAAATTATATCTAAATTCATTTATAATTATTTCACAATAATGGATTATATAATAACTGACAAATTTATTAAAATTATTATAATTTTTAATAATAAGTAATTTAATCTCACATTTTTTAAATAATCTACTCCTTTAAATCAATTGATGAAGTATTGTATTATATCAAAACCCCTTTGATTACATTTAGATGATACTCTATTTTATTATATGTTAATAATATAATATTATTAAATATTATTTAATAATTTAGGTATGACCATAGTAAACGAAGAATCTATACATATATATGTATATAGTGTTGTTAAAAAAAGCGTTTTTTATTAATTCTTGTTTAAAACATGTTTTGAAAGGTTTTTTTCGTTTTATACGTTTTTGATCCGTTTTTTTTCTATTACAAAAAATAAAATTATTTAAATAAAGTAGATATGTTGTTAAATAATAAAATTATACATTAGGAGAGCCCGCTTTGGTAACTTTTTTAGTTCCCTTCATATAAAATTGCCATCTCGCTCGGAATAAATCTTTTTAATCATTATTTATATAATAAAAAAATAATAATTGAAATCTGACAAAAATTCGGAAAGCGAAACCATATTAAAAAATAGATAGGAATTGACAATAAAAATGTATGAACAAATTTAAATTACAGATATATGAAAGAACAAATTGTTTACAAGTAAAAATTGCATATTAGCATATGTAGTATATAACAACTCCTTAAAAAATATTTTAAAATATTTTTTATTTAAATAATTAAATCGATCTACGGAAATTTTAATTTAATTTTTAAATTTTTTCTAAATTGAAAAATAAAATTAGCAATGGAATAATAAAAAAAAAATATATATTATATATGTCTATCATCATTATATGAATATAAAATTACAAGTATTGTTATAAAAATAGCATTATTTAAAAAATGACTTTTATTGAGCATTTTAACACAAAATTAATTTTGAGGTAAAATAGTCGAAAATTTTTTTTGTTAGAAAATTAAATATTTTTTTTATTATACCTCGTAAATATAAATTATAGGCTCACAACAAAGTTTGATCCTTAATTAAATAATTTATCAAAAAAATAGTCGAATAAATTACATTAAGGGACGCGATACCATTGTTTGGTTTACATGTAAAAGATACGAAAAAATGCTATTTTTAGAAATCTATTAACTCAAAAAATATTCACTTTTTTTTTTTTTTTTTAATCTATTAATAATATTCCATATTTTTATATTATATATTGAAATTTATAGATGTTTACACATCTTTATGTTATACATTTCTAAAAAAAATAATTGAAATATCTGATAAAAAATGTTAATTTTCCAACTAAATTGCTAATTAAAATTTTTTAAATATATATTTTTTAATTTTGACAAATAACTTTAATCTTACAGGTTTTATCTAGTTATATTGAAAACATTAAAAAAAATATTCAATTATACAAAAGTTAATACTAGTTATGTCAGCATGATTGGTCACAAATAATTATTCTGAGTAAATCAAGATTCAAATATAATATATGAATATAAACAATATGATTATACAGGTACAAATAATATAATATAAACAAAATGAATAATGTAATGAACAGAATTTAAACACCATTTTAAAGATAATATTTGAAATATTATAATTTTACATTAAAAAAAATTTTGAATTTAATTTTTTTTTCGAAAAATTCAATGGTATCGCGTCCCTTTAATTAAAAAAATAAAAAAAATTTAATATTTAGATAATTTTTTACTTTATTAATATTATAATATATTTATACACGTATTTGCCAAATATTTTATTTTTATGACAACGCGCACTTGCACAAATATATAAAATACATAAGAAAAAATTTCTATTTATAGAAATTTACATTGTAAAATAAATGAAATATTTCTTCATTAAAGTACACTTTACCAATATTACATATTTTGTGATGAAACTTTCCAAAAATGTTTATTATGACATATATGACCTACTGTAACTGAGAGAGAAAAACTTTCAAAAACGGGCTCCCCTATTGTACATATTACATGAATAATAATTATTAATTTGAATAATATATCATCTGTATTATTAGCATCATTAAATCATATTGTCATACTATACATTAGTATGACAATTATAATTATTATAATATTTATTTTGTTACAATATAACAATGAGTATTTCTGTATTATTTAATGTTATAGACTTGATGATTGTATCACAATCTATGTATAATATACATTGTATTTGTATATAATTAATATTATAAACTATATGAACTTTCATATTTCTTTTATAATAAATTATTATAAATAATAAAGTAAAATTAGATTTCTTTTATGTTTTGATATAATAAATTGTATATATTATGTTTAATATATATAAAAAAACTTTATTAACTTTCATATTTCTTTTATAATAATATATAATTTATATAAAATATATATTATTAATAATAATAATAATTTATTATAAAAGAAATATGAAAGTTCATACAGTTTTTTTATAATATTAAACATAATATATATTATTTATTATATCAAAACATAAAATACATTTATTCAATTATCATTCATTTGTCAATTATTATACAATTTATTATATAAAAATATAAAATAAATCTAATTTTACTTTATTACTATAATAATAATATTATATTTTTATACATTTCTTTTATTAAATATCATTCATTTTTCAATTAAAATTTGAGCACATAATTTATAAATGTATGTCTCTTGTTTTTTTCTTTTTTTTTTTGGTTTTTTATTCTATGTTTAAAATGTTTTTTTAAAACATGTTTTTTATTAACTCACAACACTATATGTATATATATATATATATATATATATATATATATATATATATATTATATATATATATATTATATATATATAATATATATATATTATATATATATATATATATATATATATATATAATAATCAAAAATAATGGATTCTATAATTCCAACTTTTCCACTATGTGTACGTCTATTTTTAGAAATTATAAAAAAAGATAACAATTTAGTTTTATTTTTTTGTTATGAAAGAATTATAATATGTAATTGTTTTTATTGAAAAAACCAGAATAAATCATAAAATCAGGGTTTTGGTTTTTATAAAAATATCTACAAAACCCTCATCCCTACTTAGGTATATATGATATGTGATAAATAGTCTACTAGGTTCGGGATCATTATTAAATAAAATATAAGCCACTGCACGGCATCAAAATATATGTATTGGCTAGTATAAAATAGCTTGTCATCATTTACACCTCAAATTATTACCCCCATTTAACCCAATTAAATCCCATTAAACCCCGATATCGTAAATTATTAAGTAATTTCAAATTGAAATTTTCAATGAATCTAAATCATAATTTGTTAGCAGTTTCTCTACACGCTTCACGTTATTTACATTAAGGATGTGAATGTTTATAATTATAAAATCTCACTATATATCGGTAACAAGAGTACAAGTATCTGGTCAGGTTCGGGTAGTTACGAATTAAATCTCAATCTGGTGAAAAAGTATCAGATCGTAGCATTATTTTATCATTAAAAGATTGCATTAACATTAACACCCCTAACTTACACACCCCCATTATACTTCACATCCTATTCCTTTCAATTTAATATGCGGTAACATTGATTATTATATACTATATGGTTATTCGTTTATATTATACGGAAATGACTTATATTTATGATCAGTGCGCTACTCTAGATTCTGAGAGATAATCAACGCTTTATTACAGGTAAAATGGAACGACTGAAAAAGTAATTAAGGATAATTTTTGATGTAAATTTCGACGTATAGCTATGTAACATGGATAACTTCAAATTATTCAAATAAGAAATGTTATAATATGATTACTATTATTAATATAAATCCGTA
The DNA here is from genome assembly GCA_964019155.1 of Osedax fenrisi. Classification (NCBI taxonomy): domain Eukaryota; kingdom Metazoa; phylum Annelida; class Polychaeta; order Sabellida; family Siboglinidae; genus Osedax; species Osedax fenrisi. Next base: position 55,384,342 of record OZ025243.1, read on the forward strand.
TTCCATAGGTTTTTACTGCATATGGTAATAACCGGTAATAACTTGTCCGGTAAAAACAGGTTTTTTTCCATGGTAAAAACCTAGATTTGTCTATATAATTAAATATAATATTATCTATATTATTAAACCTACTATTGTCTATATAATTTATAATTATATATTATTTATAGATTTTATATGTAATAGATAATATACAATTATAAAGTTAAACAATACTACATTAAAATCATAATTTGATAAGAAGATTTTTTATATTTTTTTAAAAACAACCAATATTAATTTTGACTTTATGTAAAGACAATTTTTTTTTAATAAATAATTTATTGAATTTTAAATAAATTAGTAAGTCAAGTAAGTCAATAATATATTTATATAAATATTGAATAGAATGATATATTTATTTTTGTATTAGTAAAAGGTAATATTGTAAACAAAAATATATATATTAAACAATAGAGCTAATAATATTTACATTGAGAATTTATTTGAATGTATTCATTATTTGATTTTATACCATGATATTTTATTAAATATATATATATATATAAATACTGAATACAGATGTTTTTAAGTAGGTAATATATTTATGGTTTTCACTCAGTATGCATATGTAATGGTTGATAATAGTATGGTTGATATATATACGGTTCACAAGTAGTAACATGAAGTCATAAATTATGAAGTAATCTGTAACGAATAAGTAGATAAAATAAGTTTTTAATTATGATAACAATTATGTGTTAGGGGCCCCATGCGTTTCACTACTTACACCCCCTTTAACACTACTTACACCCCCATTAACACTACTTGCACCCTCTTTAACACTACTTGAACCCCCTTTAACACTACTTGCAACCCCTTTAACACTACTTAAACCCCTTTAATACTACTTACACCCCCAGTAACACTACTTACACCCCCTTTAATACTACTTACACCCCCACTAACACTACTTATACCCCCTTTAATACTATATAAATATTATATTACTTACATATTCAAGGATATAATATTATTGACTGATTTTCATTTTGAATGTATTTATTATTGAAATAACTATTAATCGGATTATATATTTACTAAAAGTATATAAGACTATATATACTATTGTATTGTCACTACTCAATAATCTTGAATTAAGAATGAAATTATAAGTTATTAAGAATGAAAAGAATGAAATTAATAAGTTAATAACCATTTAATCAAGAAATAACTATTGCTCATTATTAATTACATTAGGTGATATCAATTAGTTAAGTATATCATATTTTCCGTTGTATGCTAATAATGTTATTCAACAATAATTTGAAGTCGTCCCAATTAATTGTTGTCACATATAAAATAATATAAATATTTATATTTTATTATATCATTTTAATCAAGTTAAAATGGTGATACAGTCAGCATATCAATAAAAGGTATTAGTATACACACATATACATATGTACTACATATTATGTAGTAAATGTATTACTCATATATATATATTATGTTATTTAACAATAATTTGAAGTCCAATTTACTCTGAAAATCATCACAAATTACTTTCCAATTGTCCCACTCCCCGCCATTAACTGCCCATACACATCTACATACACGTTCATAGATTCATTGCATAGTAGTACTATGTACTATGATAGTATATATCATGAATACGCATATCATAAGTCTGCAAGACACAATCACCTATATTACATAGTAGTTCTAACACCGATATCGTCTCTTATCCACTATCACGCACACATTTATGTAGACCCAGCAAACAGTAAGAGCAGCATAATAGAAGCATAATATACTTTTAAAATTAATAGCAGCATAATATTAGCATAATTGCAGCATAATAGCATGACAAATTAATAGCAGCATAATATACATTTAATAGCAGCATAATGGCAGCATAATAGCACAATTTAAACATTTGAGGCTCTAGCATATGCTGTTATGCTTCTATTATGCTGCTCTTACTGTTATGCTTCTATTATGCTGCTCTTACTGTTAGCTGGGGATGTTCGTTCGAGGCCTGAAGATCCGTATCATAGCGTTGATAACGTAAACCTATAGAATTAGTACTACCGCTACTGCGTAGATCAGCTCTTATCCGCGACACCTCATTTGCGTAGATGTTGGCTCGAGGCCTGAAGAACCTAAACGAGGAGGGTACCCTGAAGTACCGGCCCCTCGCCCTCCACCTGTCCACGGAGTACTTCGTGGATCATCCGTCGCGAGAGGTCCGCCTCCTCGTCGCCTGCTGTATCTCAGACTTGTTCCGAATCTACTCACCAGATGGCCCCTACACCGACACCGACCTACTTCAGGTAACGACCCCCACCTCTCCTCTCCTCGTGTCCCCGTATCGATTCTCTCTTTCTCGCCGTCTTTAACGATGAGAAAGAGGGTGCGTTTAAACCGAAAACCTTTTTTCTCTCTCACTCTTCCTCCAATTTAGATTAGGTCATTTCCCTCTTTTTATTCTAGATATTAATAATTTATCATAAGTTAGTACTAATTTATATAATTTAAAAATTAATCGATTACCGATATTAATTATAATTATAGTATAAATTTAGATGGATAATATCGAATATGACACACGTTTGTTTTTATTACGATTGCAGAGGTCAAATTTAAAATATTTTATATGTTACACTTTATAATTTAAAAATATAATAATAACTATTTATATATATCTTATAATATATATTATATTTTCATTATTTATATTAGTTTATCATGCACACAAAAATAAAATACTGAAACGAGTATTTTAAATTTGACCTCATATATCCATATATATTATATTATATCGTAATCAAAACAAAGGGGGATATTAGATACAGATCATTTACATTATATTTAATCTTATGTTATCAAATTTTATTGAAAAATTATAATAAGAAATTATAAAAAGTAAATATAAAATATATAGGATTAAATATCGTATTTTAGTAAAAATAATTAATATTAATTTAATTTGTTGGTATTTAATTATAGTATTACTAAAAATAGAATATCAATGTTATATTTTTTATATATATAATATTCATATATAATATAAACTATATTCCAAAGGCATATCAATGATTGTTTTTAAATATTATTCTTGTAATGATTATTATATAACTTATACCTTCACAATAATCTCAATCAAGCTTATACAAGCTTATACAAGCAATACAAAATATAATATATTAATTCTAAATATAAAAAATAAATAAAAAAATAACAAGTATTAATATTATGTTATTATACAATTAGTAAATTATCTAAATAAAATAAAAGTAATATTTAATATATCATTTTATTATTATAATCATAATGTTCTCCACTAAATCGTGAATCTAAATCTTATTAATTATATTATATAATTTATATATTTAACCTTTATTTAATTACCAGGAAAATTTATTTGGTACTATCTCCAACTTTCTGTTATCATATCTTATAACCTGGTATTTGTAAGGAGCACTCAGTACAAAATTGTCACGAATTTGCTGGAAATTCATTGGCCTACCAAAATTCGTCAATAAAAATGATATTATAAAATATTGTGAACAATTTGTGTTCACATGTAATGCAAAATATATTTATATTTTATTCTCAATGAGCTTTAATTTAACTATTTGAATTTATATTAATATTTATTTTTAATTTATTAAAATTCATATTATATTAATAAATTTTAACATATGATGATTATAATAAATATATAGATATATTGAGTTTATTTTAAACCTTTATTATTAAAAGTATATATTTCAATTCAATTAATTAAGTAATATATGTGATTAAAATAAAATTTCTTTTGATGTCCAAATTATGTTTATATAATTATTGAATAGTATATAATTATTGAATAGTAGACAATTGTATTTATATATCTATACAATGATATTCATTTTATTATCATTTTCATTAATACATTTATAACAATAATCAGTAAAATTAATTGTATACTAAATAATGTAAAATCATATACAAAATTAAATTAATGGTATAAAATAAATAATTTGTTAAAGATTATAATAACATATTATTTTGTATTGCATGTATAAACATTTATTTTCATTGTAATTCATTGATATCTGTGCCAGTAACAAATTTCATGACGACATTTGATAGTGCACAAACAACAAAATACATGTGTTACATTTAGTTGTTTTCCCTGTGCATTCATCCCACTGTGTGAACACTCCTATATTGTCAATTCATTTCATTTAATATTTATAACAATATAAGTAATATATAATAAACAATAAATATAAATAATATATAATAAACAATATTAATAACAATATAAGTTATCATAATTTTCAAGAGTATTATTCTAATTTCCTTGTAAATTATCTTAATTTCAAAATAAGAAGAAAGTACTCTATTTATTATTAAATTATCTAATTAATATAAACTAAATTAAATTACCTAATTCACAGACGATATTCATATTCTTTGTGAAGCAACTCGAAGGAATACAATATACTGAATCTTCGAATTTTAAACGATACTTTTATTTACTAGAGGTTATTTACACTGCATAATGTTCATTATTATTCATACTTATCTAATCTATTATATATATATATATATATATCATCGTAGTTTTACTTATAATTAAGGGGATCCCGCACATAACACACAATTTGACAATTTCGTGTATAAATAGATAGGAAAAATATAGGTCCACTAAAAAAAATAGAACTGATATTCTATTCATTCAATTTACCTACTTTTTTTTGTAATATATTCATAACATTTACTTGCATAGGAAAATAGAAAGTTATTTTCAATATTATTATTTATTATATTATATATATCTAAATTAAAAATAAGCAATACTAAAATGATGGTATTTATATAGAAATTATCATTTTATACAATGAATTCTATACATTTTATAATTATCTCTCTATTTTACTATTTACATAATTAAATTCTATATAAAGCAAACACAATTAATATTATAATTATAATAGTTGTTATGTTCTATATTTTTGAATGCACATACCTAGCGCGAAATAATTATTCTGAGAAAACAGCGTTTAAAGTTTGACAGCATACAAATGTAATATTGAATAGTATATAATAGCAATATATCTTATTGTCAAAAACACATTGTTATGCAATTTCTAGACTGAATTCATGTCTAATTTGTTTACAGATAATAAAAAATACTAAAATAAGTATTATTATGGAATACAAAAAATATGAAAAAAAATAAATTAGCATCACTTTAAATGTGCGGGATCCCCTTAAGGATAAATGAACATATATATGATCATCAATAACAAATATCTACATTTTATTTGATAATTTTAAATACGAAATATTATCTATAAAGCGATATAAATTATATTTAACGTAAAATATTACACCTAAATAAGGTTTATAAATATTATCTATAGATAACGTAATATATAACGTAAAATGATAAATATAGACACTGTCTTTATTCAAACTTGAATTTAAGTTAAACAACATTTAATTATAATTTTATAATAAGTATTGATATCATATAATATGTTATATTTATTTTATTATATTATACTCTTAATACACTTTTATACATATATATATATTTTGTATATTTACTATATATATATATAATATGATAATAAGTATAACATATAAATTTATTCATTTTGATAATTAATTTTATTGTAAATCTTTAAGTTGGCTTCACATAAAAAGTAGCCATATTATCTGGTAGCTATTTTATCATAGATAACATCGAGAATGATACTAGCCAGATTTTGTTTATTGAGATGATTGATATATAATATCGTGATATAGTGATAACAAATGATATTAAATTAAATATAATATTTTAAATTCTACATTTTTATTTTATATTTTTTGAATATTATATTATATTATATATTGGAATTGATATTATAATATTCTATTGTTCTATATTCTATTCAATAATAATTAAATTAATTTATTATAAGATATATTTAAAATATCTGTAAAACTTCCAATTTTAGAATATTTTCAAAAATATATATAGATATAATATCTGGCATGTATTTTATGTATTCACACCAAAATACTATGAAATGCCAGTAAATCATTCTTGCGGATATATTTGTGAGGTTATATCTGCCAGATAATCTGGCTACTTTATTGTTGCGAAGGCAGCTTTAGAATACATATACTTTTAGAATAATTATGTTGTAAACTATCACTGATTAACCACCAATATAGCCTATATTATATAGGGGACAGCCCTAGATTGGGGCACATTCAAGATATTTTAATAAATAAACTCTGCCCACAAATACTGAACAATAATTTCATATTGTAATATTGAAATAGTATTAATTATAAAACTTGATATTAAAATCAATTATTAAAAATTATTATAAATATTTGATGTGTTATAATTTAATTATAATTATGATTACATAATCATAATTTTATTTTACTATATATATATATATATAGATATAGATATGTATATGTATATTAATGTAAGGATTTACTTTGTTTAACTCCAAACATGTGTTGATTACATGTGTATGAATATTGGTATATAACAATAGATATATATACATATATATATATATATATATATATATTCACACAAGTACATTCAACACATGTACAGGGATATACCAAATGAAATCCTCTGGACATACTATGGACATACTTTGTATACTACAATACACACACACCCACACACACATATTTAGCCTGAATGTACAGTAAGATGGGTCGATCATCGTAATTTCATTTTATTAATTACTTATGTTTATCTATATAATATCAGAATGAGTTTGCAAAAAAAAAAAATTAAAAAAAAGGTCATTTAGGATGTGCGAGTTGGACTTTAAAATTTTGATTTTTTTTAATCTAAAAAAAAAATTACTACGTTTACCTATATATTTCGCGCACGTGATAGCGTATATATTTAATAACAACTTTTAAAATTTGTATTCATAAATAGCGATATTTACGATATTTATGATGAATCTACGTAGGAAAACACAATTTAAAGATATCATCAAACCAGATACTATGCAACTCACTAAATTACCCACTCATTTAGACATTTTACGCCACTACGTATATATAAATAACATATCTACGGACATCAAAAAAATTAAAATTGATATTTTAGATCGTTTAAAAATAATTTGGAATTCTGCTTCATTACCAATTATGTCTGATAATTCTATAATTACTAAGATAAATATATATATACAAAAGGCTATAAAGTTAAAAAAAACACAAAATTCGAAGTATTTTAACGTTGTAATGAAAAAGCATATGGACAAATTTAATTTCCTATTTGATATTTGCGCATGCAAATGCGCAAATAAATGTGACTGTCGGAGGGAAAATAAGGTACCACCATCTGAAAAATCCTTTTTAAATGATCAGAGAACACAACGACTGATGTTCATACAGACTTCATCAACCACGGCAACAACCAAGCAAAGTCGAACTCATGAACCAGTTTACTCTATTCCTGGACCAAGTTCGATGGATATTGATCCAAGGTATATTATTAAAATATTATTTATTTAATAGTTAATAATAAAATTACTATTAAAATAACATTTTATTTTTCTAAACTAAATAAACAAAATTAATTATAATCTATTTTATAAAATAGTATAAATCTATGAATAGAATATATCTCTCTATTATAGACTCTATTATTTATATATTTTATAATTTATATTTATATATATATATATCTTAATATAGTTATATTAATCTAGATACATTGAAAGATAATATATAATAAATATTATATATATAATATATTATATATATATATATATATATATATATATATATATATATATATATATATATATATATATATATATTATATATATTAGTGATTCAAATGAAACAGACTTTTGTGTTTTTGAAACAAATGAAACCAGATAAATTTAGGTTTGAAACATAAAATATGTTGTGTGTAACATAACATATGATGTAACGTGACATTATGGTGTGCTGAAAGTACAATATGGTGGAAAATTACAGAACGTTATGCTGGAAAAAATATAAACACTTATAATATGATACATTTCAATAAATTGTATTAAATAATTAAAAAGCTCGATAGAGTTTCAGTCCGACTCTACTCGAGCGAGTTTCAGTCCGGCTTGACTTGACTCAAGTCGGACTCTGGCTCGACGCGAAAAACTCGACTCGTTTGAATCACTAATATATATATATATATATATATATATATAAATATAAATATATACTCTATGTATTCAGCTTCGATACACTTTCTGATGATGAAGACTATGATGACGATAACAACCAGCACCATGATGACAGTTACAACCAGCACCATGATGACGATGACAACCAGCACCATGATGACGATGACAACCAGCACCATGATGACGATGACAACCAGCACCATGATGACTCAAACATAATTCTGCTTTCATCTAGTGATTCTTCTGATGACGATGATGATGGGAATTATATACCTGATACCGATTCTTCAAAGTATGTATTTCATGAATACATATAATCTCGTATAAAGTAATTTCATAAGGAGTGATCTCGTGCGCAATGATAATATGTATTTATGTAAATAGTTATTTATAAATAGTAGAATTTTATACTGCGTATACGATGAACAAACTATATTAAGTCACTTCGTAATAGATTACCAGTTACATATTTTATTATTATATTTTATTATATATATTAATATAAATTACGTTGTTAAAAAAAATAGTATATGTTTTATGTTAATGTTATTTATATTTCAGATTTCAACATCCTTTCTTCCGTTGTATGCTGTCGCATGCCGAAGCTCTTGGAGTTTCAGATCGAGTAGCCGCTCGAATCGTTTCAGGGGCATATGTAGACGATGGCACTGTAACCAGTAACAACCTCGACAGAATCGTAGACAGGAATCTCATCCGCCGTCAAAGAGCGAAATTTCGTAAACAACATAAAATAGTTACGTCCATCCAAAGTCTGTATTTTGATGGAAAACAAAACAATACCCTACAAAATAATGGAAAACTTGTTCTCGAAGAACATATCGCTCTCCTCTCCCAACCGGGAAACATTTATATCGCCCATGCTGTGACGCCAAGCAAATGTGCCAAAGATACCTCTGATGCGATCTTGAGGACTATTGCCGATGTAAATGTTGATGAACTGAATGTAATCGGCGCAGATGGTACTGCATGCAATGTCGGATACCGTGGTGGAGTCATAACTAGGATTGAAAAACATCTTCAACATAAATGTCAATGGATCGTTAGTATTAAAAATATTATATATTAAAGTAAATATATAATATTATAATTATTATCTCTAATTTATTAAATATTATATTTACTAATTTATAAAATATGTTTAAAATTTAAACTTTAAATATACCCAACTCTCCCCTATATATATTTAGAACATCTTAATTAAAAAAGTATCTTATACTCCATTATGAAAATTATTAACAATATTATAATTATCTGTATATCTCCTATACAGATATGTCTTCTTCATCTTAATGAACTACCACTCCGAAAAGTTTTTATTATGATTGACGGAAAGACTCTTGGTCCGAATCTATACAGCGGAGAAATAGGAAAGCAGCTAGACAATTGTGAGAACACTGATATAATTTTATTTGAACCGATAGCAATTAGTGAGGGTTTTGAAACCCAATTACAAGAGTTGACTGACATTAGTTCAGATCAGAGATATCTTCGTGATATCATTCTCGGTATCAGTGATGGTTACATACATGATAGGCTAAAGACGAGATCACCAGGAAAACTTGGCTATGCCCGGTGGTTGACCACAGCAAACCGAATACTACGTGTATACGTATCAACGTCAATTCCATCTACTAACATGATAAAACTTGTTAAATTTATTATTTATGTATATGCGTCCAGCTGGTTTGGTATTCGCAGCAAACCCATATTCAGTAAATCCCCCATCCACATCTTCAAGATGTTGCGAGCAGTTCGTGACCTAGGGATACCAGAAATTACTCGAGAATGTGACGCTATTATCAAACGAAATGCATTCAGTTTGCACCCAGAAAGTATCTTATGCTGCATGTTAGTAGATTCCAGATTGATGATTAGACACGAAGCTGTAAAAAGAATTTTGAGAGCGAGAATTAACAATGAAACTGGTATCCGTGAGTTTAATTTATCTAATTATAAATTCAATTTGGATGCTGACGACTACTACATGTTAACGGAATATGATGAAGATACATGGCTAGAATCTGTCCTTACTAAACATATTAGTACTGAACTTTTGAAATCATATACTCCTTCAGCTACCCCTAAATTTACCTTCAAACAATACCCATCTCATACTCAATCAGTTGAAAGAGTTATACGGATTGTATCCCAAACTGCAATTATGAGTTGCAATCCAGAAATGAGAGATGGTCGTATTAGAAGTACGATTCTTGCTAGGGCATTAATGCCTAAAAGATATGATTCGAAGAAAGATTTTCATTTCTGTTAATTTCTATTTGTATAAGTTTGTTTGATATTTATGTATTTTTTGTATATATTATATAGATTATATTTCATATATTTTTGTATATATTTTTAGAATATATGTGAGTATATTATTTTTATAATATTTATATATATCTATTTATATATATCTTTTTTTATATAACTATTTTTATATATCTATTTATATATATATATTATATATTTGTGTATATATAACTATATTTTCATTTTTATTAATTTCTATTTGTATAATTTTTTTTTATAATTATATATTTTTATATAATATTTTATATATTTTTGTATATATTTTTTGAATATATTTTAATATATTAGTTTAATAATATTTGTATATATCTATATATATATTTTTATATATATTTTATATGGAAATATATGCTATAAATCAGTCTAAATCCTAATAAATATCCAGTAAATCTTGTCTTTATTGATTTTTTGTTTAAAATGTTTTATAGTATATTATATGTTTATAGGAAGTTTATCTATATTATTCTCAATATATTATCTCATACATATTTTCATAGAAATTAATTCTTCTTTTCTGTTAAATATATTATTATTTCTGTATTAAAATGTTCGTTAAAAAAAATTATTACAATTTTCTTAAAAAAAAAAAAAAATTATTTCTTTCATTACCTGTTAAATTTCGAAAATGAAATCGACAAACTTTAATATATGATTAATGAAATAGTTATTTACCATAAAAAACAAAAAACAATTTTTTTTTTTTTAATATAGCGATAATTTTTTCTTCAAAATGTTATACTTTTTTTCTTCAAAAAATACGTTAATTTATAAAAAAAACTTATAAATCCTTTTTTTTTTTTTTAAAGTATGCCACATACATCATTATATTAATAGTTTATATTATATATATATGTTATTATTATTAATAGATTATTCAAAATAAAAATTTTTTGGATTTCTTGAAAAAAATTAAAAAAATATTTAAACTTCTAGAAATTCTAGGAAAAAATTATTAAAAATATTTTAACATGATATTTAAATTGTTTTATGATAGTATTAAGATATTGTAAATTTGTATATCAATACGATTATTATAAATATATATATTGCCTTGTTATAATATTTTCCTATCTCTTACATGTTAACTTTTCCTATATTGACCATGTTAATTTTGAAATTGAACTCGCATATGAAACCAACCATCACAATTTTTTTTTTTTTTTAATACATAATATTAAGATTATAAACCCTTAAAAACCAAATAATGAATATGAAATTCATAATATGTATACATATTTACCCATCTTAATGTACAGCTGTATTGTTCTGAATGGAACTGTCAATGATCAAGCACACATCTATGAATGCATGTGTCACATAGGAAGTTGTGCATGTGTGTACATATATGCATGTATTAATATACATATATATGTATACATAGTATACACAATCATAATTATGTATTCAGAATTATAAACACATTAAATGATTTTAATATTCATAAATACTTTACATAAATGCAACAATAATTTCACTATTACATTTCTATATTGTTAATGATTTAGGATTTATTTACTTATTTGTTAAAATATTTGAATGTGGTCTGGTCTAGAGTGTAATAATATATATTAATTTAAATTATCATTAATAATAATAAATTATACATAATTAAAAATTGAGGTTAATTTTTATTACAAAATAATTATTATTAAATTTATGTACTATATCTTTAAGATTTATGTACTATATCTATATCCTTCGTTTTTATTTTTTAGGGAAAATTTTGTTATATTGAAATATTAAAATGTAATTCATTATCTTTAAAATGATGTATAATATATTATATACAATTAAACATAAGTTCCTCAAATATGAAGTTTAATCATACCCCTATTCAAACTGGTGGGATTTAATAATTAGAAAACATACAAGTAAAACTTTAGATGCCAATCTGGTGTTTTTTTTGTTGATTTTTTTTATAAATGTCTATATTTTTTGAACTCTTATATGAATATTTATAAAATTTTCTGAGTATATACCTAATATATGGATATTATTATATAGGTATGTAAGCTAACGTAAATATAATCTATTAGTATAATTATGTGAAAAATAATTTAAAAATTGGTAATTAATTTATTTTTAATATTATAATTAACTTATATTTAATTAATAATACATTTATTATTTTATGATGGACCTATATTACTAGAGATGAATGTTATCTAGATAATTACAAAAAAATTAGATAAAAATACTAATAAATAGAAAAGATATAGCCTGTTAAAAAATAGCTACTTTTCCCTATATTTTACATGTAAACGACGGCAAGGTTACGCCGGCCCTTAATCTTTTATTTTTTAAATAATTTAAATTCATTACAATCTATTTATATGGAATATTTTTATAAATTGGATAAAACTAATTGTATTAGATTATTATTATATAATTTATAATGCTAAATATATTATATATTATTATACATACATAGTTATTCTTTTTTTAGACATGTTCATATCATCTATATAAAGAAAGTGGATAAGCAATTGACGCACGCAATGCAAAAGATAGATACGTTAATGACACTTTTATCGATAAATTAACAAAATAGTGGTTTTGATTGGATATTAGTCATATTATATATGTTATTATTAAATTAGTAGGCTTTTCGTCGAAATAGATAGAAGTGACTTCTATCTATATCTATAGATTTAGATTATATATGTCGATTAAATAGTATGGTATATTTAATTAAAATACAGACAGTTATGAGGAATGTTGATATGTTGTATTTTAAATATATAATTTTATATTTATATAGTAGATTAGAATTAATCGTAATTATCAATATATAATATCTATACTATATTAGCGAAGTTGTCTGTGTGTGTGTGTCTGTCTGTGTGTGTGTGTGTGTGTGTGTCTGTGTGTGTGTGTAAGTATTAGGATCTCGCGAACGCGAGATCCGTTTTCCGTAAGGATAATAGTAAGGATAATAGTAATCCGTAAGGATAAAGTCGGGTGATAAAGTGGGGCAGCGGGGTTTTAATAGATGATTTACTCTTTTGAATATGTATTCACGCGATACCAATAATCGTTAAATAGTGTCATTTTTTAGTCGATTTACGTTATCGAAAAATTTAAATTCGACGCAAATTTTTAATAACAAACTTTATCGTCGAGAATTTTATCGTAAATAATTTCGTAAAAATGAGTTTCTTTAATTTAGAATACATTACGTAGATTTACGAAATGGTACTTCTGGTTTGAATATCTAAAAAAAAGTGCATCGGAATTTATTTACCCGTATTATTGAGGTGAAATTCAAGAACGAGTAAAATCGAGTTAATATTAATTATTTCCTATCTACGCCATGTAAACATAAATTATTAAACATAGGTGATACAATCGTAATATATAATTCGGTGAGGTAAAAAATCAAAATCTACAATAATTATTCGATTTCAATAATTTAACTTTATTAAATAGATAATTAAAATAGAATATAATTTTATAAATTGGGACTTATTATGTTTAATATTCTTCTAGCTACGGCTGAAATAGTGAAAAATACATGATTTTAGAGTAGTCTATTTGACCGACTTCCGGTCATATTTTCATATAAATTATAGATTAATCAGATTAGGAGTACGAAAATACATTTAATAAAATAAGAAAAATCATGAAAATATGAATAATAGGGTTTTCATCTCTGTTTTAATATTTCGCCAAATGTCATCATATTATAGGTCAAAGAAAAAATATAGATTTATAAAAAAATATTTTTTTCTAAAATATATTCTATAATTATATATGAATTACATACCGAGTGAGCCTATAAAAGCATATTTATTTATATTGTTATTCTCACAGTTGTGGTTAGGTTGGGTTAAGTTTAAATTTGTGGAGGTTTATTTTAGCTGCATTACTTCTCGAGTGAGCCTATAAAAGTATATTGTCACGGTTGTGGTTAGGTTGGATTAAGTTTTAATTTTTGTAGGTTTTTTTTAGCTGCATTACTTCCCAAGTGAGCCATATAAAAACATATTTATTTATATTGTTATATTCACAGTTGTGGTTAGGTTTGGTTAAGTTTTAATTTGTGTAGGTTTTTTTTAACTGCATTAGGTAACTATCCAACTATCCGTAACTAACCTACATATCCTACTTCCCGAGTGAGCCTATAAAAGCATATTTATTTATATTGTTATTTTAATAGTTGTGGTTAGGTTGGGTTAAGTTTTAATTTGGGTAGATTTTTTTAGCTACATTACTTCCCGAGTGAGCCTATAAAAGTATATTGATATATGTATTTGTGTGGTCATTGATTTTAAAGTATTAGTAATTTTTCATAGTTGTGGTTAGGTTGGGTTAAGTTTTAATATTGGTAGATATTTTGTAGCTGCATTACTTCCCGAGTGAGCCTATACAAGGATATTTTCACAGTTGTGGATAGGTTGGGTTAAGTTTTAATTTGTGTAGGATTTTTTAGCTGCATTACTTCTCGAGTGAGCCTATACAATTATATTGTTACGGTTGTGGTTAGGTTGGGTTAAGTTTTAATTTGTGTAGGTTTTTTTTAGCTGCATTACTTCCCGAGTGAGCCTTTAAAAGCATATTTATTTATATTGTTATTTTCACAGTTGTGGTTAGGTCGGGTTAAATTTTAATTTGTGTAGGTTTTTTTTAGCTGCATTACTTCCCGAGTGAGCCTATATAAGGATATTTTCACAGTTGTAGTTAGGTTGGGATAAGTTTTAATTTGTGTATGTTTTTTTGGCTGCATTACTTCCCACGTGAACCTATAAAAGTATAGTGATATGTGTGTGTTGTCATTGATATTTTGAGTATTAGTTATTTTCACTGTTGTGGTTAGGTTGGGTTAAGTTTTAATATTGGTTGTTTTTTTTAGCTGCATCACTTCCAAAGTAAGCCTATAAAAGCATATTCATTTATATTGTTATTTAAACAGTTGTGGTTAACTTTGGTTAAGTTTTAATATGTGTAGGTTTATTTTAGCTGCATTACTTCCAGAGTGAACCCATCAAAGTATATTTTCACTGTTGTGGATAGGTTGGGTTAAGTTTTAATTTGTGGAGGTTTTTTTTAGCTGCATTACTTCCAGAGTGAGCCTATAAAAGTATATTGTCACGGTTGTGGTTAGGTTGGGTTAAGTTTTAATTTGTGGAGGTTTTTTTTAGATGCATTACTTCCCAAGTGAGCCTATAAAAGAATATTTATTTATATTGTTATTTTCACAGTTGTAGTTAGGTTGAGCTAAGTTTTAATTTGTGTAGGTTTATTTTAGCTGCATTACTTCCCGAGTGAGACTATATAAAGATATTTTCACGGTTGTGGTTAGGTTGGGTTAAGTTTTAATATTGGTGTTTTTTTTAGTTGCATAACTTCTCGAGTGAGCCTATAAAAGTATATTGTTACGGTTATGGTTAGGTTGGGTTAAGTTTTAATTTGTGTAGGTTTTTTTTAGCTGCATTACTTCCAGAGTGAGCCTATAAAAGTATATTGTCACGGTTGTGGTTAGGTTGGGTTAAGTTTTAATTTGTGGAGGTTTTTTTTAGATGCATTACTTCCCAAGTGAGCCTATAAAAGAATATTTATTTATATTGTTATTTTCACAGTTGTAGTTAGGTTGAGCTAAGTTTTAATTTGTGTAGGTTTATTTTAGCTGCATTACTTCCCGAGTGAGACTATATAAAGATATTTTCACGGTTGTGGTTAGGTTGGGTTAAGTTTTAATATTGGTGTTTTTTTTAGTTGCATAACTTCTCGAGTGAGCCTATAAAAGTATATTGTTACGGTTATGGTTAGGTTGGGTTAAGTTTTAATTTGTGTAGGTTTTTTTTAGCTGCATTACTTCCCGAGTGAGCCTATAAAAGTATATTGTCACGGTTGTGGTTAGGTTGGGTTAAGTTTTAATTTGTGGAGGTTTTTTTTAGATGCATTACTTCCCAAGTGAGCCTATAAAAGAATATTTATTTATATTGTTATTTTCACAGTTGTAGTTAGGTTGAGCTAAGTTTTAATTTGTGTAGGTTTTTTGGCTGCATTACTTCCCACGTGAACCTATAAAAGTATAGTGATATGTGTGTGTTGTCATTGATATTTTGAGTATTAGTTATTTTCACTGTTGTGGTTAGGTTGGGTTAAGTTTTAATATTGGTTGTTTTTTTTAGCTGCATCACTTCCAAAGTAAGCCTATAAAAGCATATTCATTTATATTGTTATTTAAACAGTTGTGGTTAACTTTGGTTAAGTTTTAATATGTGTAGGTTTATTTTAGCTGCATTACTTCCAGAGTGAACCCATTAAAGTATATTTTCACTGTTGTGGATAGGTTGGGTTAAGTTTTAATTTGTGGAGGTTTTTTTAAGCTGCATTACTTCCTGAGTGAGCCTATAAAAGTATATTTTCACTGTTGTGGTTAGGTTGGGTTAAGTTTTAATTTGTGGAGGTTTTTTTTAGCTGCATTCCTTCCCGAGTGAGCCTATAAAAGTATATTGTCACGGTTGTGGTTAGGTTGGGTTAAGTTTTAATTTGTGGAGGTTTATTTTAGCTGCATTACTTCCCGAGTGAGACTATATAAAGATATTTTCACGGTTGTGGTTAGGTTGGGTTAAGTTTTAATATTGGTGTTTTTTTTAGTTGCATAACTTCTCGAGTGAGCCTATAAAAGTATATTGTCACGGTTGTGGTTAGGTTGGGTTAAGTTTAAATTTGTGGAGGTTTTTTTTAGCTGCATTACTTCCCGAGTGAGCCTATAAAAGCATATTTATTTATATTGTTATTTTCACAGTTGTGGATAGGTTGGGTTAAGTTTTAATTTGTGGAGGTTTTTTTTAGCTGCATCACTTCCCGAGTACATTACATCACAAAGTGAACGTTACTATCGATCACAGGCGAAGCCGGGCCCCAGCCGCCTAGTATATTATATATGTATAAATAAATAATAATAATTTAAAATTTAGTACATATTTAGTAGTAGGTTTCGACTGCAAAGTCTATTGCAAAGGGCAATACACTACATTCAATTGCTTATCCACTTTCTCACTATATCGATGCTTCATATATATTTATATCCTATAATAATATACAAAATAATACACGATTATTCTAATATATTCGCTATTTCCAACAGAATTTATCCTATTTTAAAATGTTCAATATGTGTCTGGTTCTGGACAAGAATCAGCTGATCTTCATGAAGTTGTTCCACAGTTTCTTCAAGAACATCAGGTTTAAGTTACGGCGGTGTTGTGCATCGAATGGGGCAGCCAATCGCGGGCAAGCAACCATTCATATAGTTCTACTATAGGAGGCGCTAGTTGATATCACATTATTATATTACTAAAAGCCTAATATTTACTTAATTATCTTTATATATATAAACTCATTCAATATCATAATGATTATAACATATAAGCATGCAATTTTATACATGATATACATTTAGAAATTCATTATTAATATTAAAAAATAGTTAGATAGAAATATTGACAAATATTTTCTTTTCGAGTGAAGCCATCAATTCAATATCTTCTCTGTTTCATTGTTGACAAAGCTTCTTGTTATTCATGGGCTATGTGTTCAACCCAACAATTGTTCATTGTATTGTAAATTCAGATTTTTAAATCTCTAATACATCTGATGTTAATTCACTGTGATAAGCTAGCTATTACTACTATAGAACTGTAAACTTAGTTCTCCTCTGTACATCACCCAGTTATCTATATATCACCTAGTTCTTTAGGTATCACCTAGTTCTTTATGTATCACTAGCATTGACATAGTTCTCAACACATCACTAGCATTAACATAGTTATCTATGCATCACTAGCACTGACCTAGTTATCTATGCATCACTAGCACTGACCTAGTTCTCTATGTATCACTAGCATTGACCTAGTTCTCAACACATCACTAGCACTGACATAGTTATCTATGTATCACCAGCATTGATTCAATAGCCTAAATTCCAATACTCTATCACTGTCACTGTTAACCTTCATTGTGACACGATATTGACCTAGTTGTCTTTATATATCACCAGCGTTGACCTCTCACTAGCCTACATTCTAATACCTCACACCTTCACTACCCCCCACCCCGTCACTGCTATGTGTCACTAACCCCCCCGCCCCCTTACAGCGACGCCCACTCAAGTCGTGTGATGGTGTTCATGTTAGACATCATGAACACCTGCGTACAGGAGGCTGACATGATCTCTCCTAAGATTATAGACATCATCCTCGAATGTATCATCGAACCAGTCAAGGTACTACCACCATCACCACTTGTACTACTACTACACTACTACTACTACTACTACTATTACTACTACTACTACTACTACTACTACTACTACTACTACTACTACTACTACTACTACTACTACTACTACTACTACTACTACTACTACTACTACTACTACTACTACTACTACTACTACTACTACTACTACTACTACTACTACTACTACTACTACTACTACTACTACTACTACTACTACTACTACTACTACTACTACTACTACTACTACTACTACTACTACTACTACTACTACTACTACTACTACTACTACTACTACTACTACTACTACTACTACTACTACTACTACTACTACTACTACTACTACTACTACTACTACTACTACTACTACTACTACTACTACTACTACTACTACTACTACTACTACTACTACTACTACTACTACTACTACTACTACTACTACTACTACTACTACTAATACTACTACTACTACTACTACTACTACTACTACTACTACTACTACTACTACTACTACTACTACTACTACTACTACTACTACTACTACTACTACTACTACTACTACTACTACTACTACTACTACTACTACTACTACTACTACTACTACTACTACTACTACTACTACCGCTACCGCTGCCGCTACTACTACTACTACTACTACTACTACTACTACTACTACTACTACTACTACTACTACTACTACTACTACTACTACTACTACTACTACTACTACTACTACTACTACTACTACTACTACTACTACTACTACTACTACTACCGCTACCGCTGCCGCTACTACTACTACTACTACTACTACTACTACTACTACTACTACTACTACTACTACTACTACTACTACTACTACTACTACTACTACTACTACTACTACTACTACTACTACTACTACTACTACTACTACTACTACTACTACTACTACTACTACTACTACTACCGCTACCGCTGCCGCTACTACTACTACTACTACTACTACTACTACTACTACTACTACTACTACTACTACTACTACTACTACTACTACTACTACTACTACTACTACTACTACTACTACTACTACTACTACTACTACTACTACTACTACTACTACTACTACTACTACTACTACTACTACTACTACTACTACTACTACTACCACTACCACTACTACTACTGCTACTGCTGCTGCTACTACTACTACTACTACTACTACTACTGCTTAACATTAATCTCAATATTTAGAGTCACAATAAGAAAGCTAACGAAATGGCGAAGAAATTGATTGTAGAATCTTGTGATTATCTAAAACCTCTCATACAATCCGTTAGTAGACATTAGTATTGTAGACATTAGTATTGTAGACACTAGTATCCACATACGTATATTGATATTATGATCAGTTATTTGTTACACTGGTCAACTGAATGTTATCAGTCTAATACATTACAGTGTATTATATTTTAAATGTGATTAATAATTTGCTGTATTAACATATATTATATTATAATTAATATGTTTGAAATGTTTTAAAATCATAAAATTAATATAAAATGTAGTAACTGAATATTAATCTCTAGGTATTATGTTATTTAGTATCTATAGATTAGTTTCTATAGCAATAACACTAATCATATTAACTAGAAATTGTTTAATACTCGTTATTTTATTGAATATAATTATTAGAATAAGCAATATTGTTTTATATATTTTGCAATCTTTATACATTAATTGATTGAATTATTAACAACTTATATATTGGCAAATTTAAAAACAATAAACTATATTGTTACTTATTTTTAATTAATATAATCATGGGTATAATTAGTCATACAGGATAGTATCTACAACATATATAGCCTAAATTGTAAATATAAGGTATACATGTTATTTAGATTTACATTTTTTGAATGAGCTTACATAAATTCATGTCAATTTATTTTATTATTTATTTAATATCGTCATTAAATCTATAGTTATTAACATTTAATTTGTTATTAGAGTTCATATATCATTTTTATTTTACATTTATCATTCATAAAATAATAATATATTTTAGATTATATATATACCATGGCATCCCTAGGAATTTAATTCAAAAATAAATGTATTTATATTGTAATCAATTTAAAAATTCTACATCAAATCTTGAATATACCCAGATAATAGTAATAGCAGCATAATAGCATAAATAATAGACTCAAATGTTTACATTGTTCTATTATGATTCTATTATGTTGACATTAAAGTCTATTATGCTGCTATTATAATTGTTAATGCTATTATAATAGCACAATGTAAACAGTTAAGACTATTATTTATGCTATTATGCTGCTATTATGAGGCTATTACTGTTAACTGGGTATATATATTTATATATATAAAACATTATCTGAAAAGGGGTATGTATGCTCTCTATGCCCCTGTATTCCTGTATATATATATATAATTTTGATACTCACAATGATATTATTTATTGTAATATTACGTTTTAAATATCTTTCTTAATAGATGATGTGTTTATCTGTTATATACAAACAAATAGTTAAATAACTCTAAAATAATTGTAGTTTATTATTATAATTTTCAGTAACACAATAACTAGCAACGTTTACTGGCCTTCACCTTTAACTAAACCTAGACGCCACAGTAATCGTACTTAAGTTAACCTCTGACCTCTGCCCCCTGTAGTTCCTGAACACCGTGATAATGACGGGGGAAGACAAGGAGAGCAACCTGTCGACGCGTATCTACGATCTTATCTCCGACATCCACGACTTCTGCCCTTCGATCCTATTGGCCGTCATGCCTCAGCTAGAGTTTAGGCTCAGAGTTAGTGACGCAGCAGTAGCAGCAGGTCATCTCTGTGTGTGTGGGTGTGTGTGTGTGTGATTATGTTTCTATGGGTGTGTGCATCAGTATGTGTGTGTGAATACGTTACTATGGGTATGTATGTTAGGGATGTAAATGATGCCGAGCTTTTGATGCCGAGCCGAGACTTTCGGGAAAAAAATGAGCCCAGGCTGAGCCGAGACTCTAGCCAAACGAGCCCGAACCGAGTTGAGACTTTAGGTAACTGAGACTGAGACTGCATAATGCTTTAGATTTGAGCATCGTTTACATCACTAGTGTATGTGGGTGTGTGTGCATGTGTGTGAATACGTTACTATGGGTATGTGCATCAGTATGCATGTGTGTGTAAGTGAAGTATTGTTTACTCGCAGTATATACTTACTTGTGTAAATATAACACCCGACTGTATTCACTATCAATGTATATTAAGTATGTATATATGTATAGTAGGTATTAGTGTAATGTAGAGCATTATTTAGGTGTGAACTTCATACAGGGGGGGGATCTGTAAACACCCAGACAGACTCTGTAAGATTATTTAGCTGTGAATAGTAAGGGGTCAAGTAGAGAGAGAGATATATACCATATTGTACGACAAAGAGAATCGTTATGGTAGAAGACTACTACCATAGGTTCTCCACTAACCTTATTATTGAACAAGTAAACCATATCACTGAATAGTGTATATTTCACATAAAATTGCCATTGAAGTATATATAGAGTATCACTGTGTCTTGTAATTCATAGTAATAATGGAGTGTTGTTTATTGTTAAGTGTATATCATGTGTAATGTATAAGTGCATGCATCAGATTGTCTGCTTGTACTGTGCCTCCTATTACTATTACTTTTATGAATGATTCTTAAATAATGATTATTAAAATAATCATTATTTACTAAATGATATGTATAATCCGTGTCTATTTGTAGTGGAATACGACAATATGTCTATACACGATAATATGTCAGACATTTCCCATATGACCTTGACTACAGGACATCACGTTCCCCCACTAACCACCCCCCACCCACCATTAACCCTGCCCCCCTGCCAGAGTCAACTACTACCGGATCACCTAGGAACCACCCCAACTACCCCCCCCCATCATTAACCTCCCCTCACCCCCCACCCCCAAAGTCAACAACTACCGCCCCGCCTCACCCCTATTAACCCCCCCTCACCCCCCACCCTCCAGAATCAACTACTACCCGATCGCCTAGGAACCACCCCCCACCCCCACCATTAACCCCCCCCCCACCCCCACCCCCCAGAGTCAACTACTACCAGATCGGCTAGGCACAACCCGTCTGTTAGGTCACCTGTTCTCAGCTAAAGACTCGCCCCTCTCCAGTGAACATTCCGCCTTGTGGCAGAGCTTCCTCGGAAGGTAGGCGTCTCTAGTGTCGAATAGATTGAATGTAGACGCACTAATATCGTTTAACGTTCTCAATTGCGTATAAAAACATAAAAATAACAATATATATAAAAAAATAATAAATCAGTGGACAATTATAAATTTTAAAATAATTAAATTAATGAATAATACATTTAATTTAAAAGAAGAAGAATTAAAATATATATATATATATATATATATATATATATATATATATATATATGTTAACATGATCATTAACCTAGTGGTCTATTTATAGATTTATTAACTTTATTATATTTTTATGCTTTGTCTATTTATAGATTTACCCTACGCAGCACCTAGTCTACCCCCTATGTTTATTTGTATAAACTATTAGTCTTACACTCAATGTTTAGTTCTAGTATCCTTGTTAGGCATGCACTTAAGATAACTAATAAGTCACTATTAAAGGCTATAAGTTCATGTGTTTCTTTGTCATCTGAATACCTCTACACATTTACGAGGATAACTTCTGTGATATTACAGAAATATATTACAGAATATTTAGTGATAAACTTAAGCGGTGATTTAATTTTCTAAACATATCTGATGAAAATATTATGTTGCTGATTTAAAGTGTGAACCATTTCAATAAACACACTTGCTAGTAAACATCAGCTACTTCTACAGTTATAGATACTCGATTCATTTGTAAATTGTAGCTACTATAACAATAATTTGTTTACAAGATAGTTTTATTTATTTGCAATTCCTATGATATTATAGGATAACTCTACACAAACTAGATATAAACTATATAGGCTACGGTGTATGCATTTGATGTTTCGACCGCAGGCTTGGCTTTTGTTATTTTAAAATTTAAATTAATGTCTATTTTTTTTATTTCCAAATAATAAATACAGAATATTTACCTACATATAACTACACATCTTTAAGAAATAATTGCATTAGTTTACCGTATAAACACATGGTATACATGTAAGGTAGTGAAGTGAATTAATATTTAATAAAATATATTATTATATTAACTAATAACGATCCCAGCTAACTGTAATAGCCTTATAGTAGCAGCATAGGCTATTATTAATAGAAAAATGTAAACATTTGAGGTTATTATTTATGCTATTACTGTTAGCTAGGATTGTATTATATACTATGTAATCATTATTAACCACTAATAATTTAATAATGCACTATATAACTAAATAATGCATAACTAAACCTTTATATTCACAATATAATTATTTGGTATGAATAGATTTAAAATAAAACATGAATATAATTGCTTAATTCTAATACAATTTCAATTGTTATATATATATCATCTTATGTCATTATATTAGAATCAAGTAATTATATTCCTTTATTTTGTTTTTAATCTATTTATATCTATGATACATATTTTAATATAAAAATACATTTTTTTAAACTGTGATAATCTATAAATAATAAAATTGAGTTGTGTTAAGGGGCAAAGGATAAAAGTGGTAACAAATCAATTATTATTCTATATTTGTTTACTCCATATTACTACTTTATATTATGTTTTTTAGTATCTGTAAACACATTACACAGAATATAGTTTAGAAATTACATAAAAAGTTGTTTTTATGACATGTTGTAAAATAATAAATAACATATTTACAATATTGATTTTATTTTTACATGAATTTTGAATACTGTTTACTCAATAACAAAAATTTCTCAGTATATGTGTGTGCATTTTTCAGTTAAAATGTTATTGCTATAATACTATTTGTGTTGCTTTATATAAAGTACATATATATATATATATATATATATATATATATATATAAATAAATAAATACAGAGAATAATATTTTATAAATTTATTTTATAATAATTGTAATAAATAAAATTTCTATAGAAATATCACAATTTAAAAATATGTTATTGATATTTATATATGCATATACTACATATTATAAGTATTATTCTCAGTATATGCATACTTCATATTAACATAATAGAAAGAAAACTAGCTCAATACAATGAATAGATCTTTGTTAATTTGACTTAGTATAGTGTGTATCTCATGTGTATCCTATCTATATACATGTGATTAACACATAATGCATGTGTGTCATGGGACTACACTCAATTATAGCCATTGATTCACAGAGTTGACCTAGATTGGTAGTCATGTGATTTTTCTTCAACAGGCCTTGAGACTCGATGTATGTGTCCTAAGATATAAAGTATTATTTAATCAAATTTAATCAAATTAAATGTTGAAATTATATTTCATTGTAAATATTTTATTGTAGTATAAATATATAATATAAATTAAAATTAGCGAAACACACTTTATAAGCGTATAATGAAAACAATTTATATAAAAAATAAATATTATTTGTTTGAATATTTGTTATTAAATGTAAGTGATGGTCGGCCATCTTAGGACACACAAATCGAGGCACCAGGTGTGTTGAAGAATGTTATATTTGAGAGATATTATATCTCAGATATAGCAATAATGATCTAGGTAAAATACAGATCTATGATTACAGCAGAGAAAATAGTTCATAACATTTATAGTATATCTGTGTTGTTAATTTCTATAACATGATTTGAAATATCAATATATTACTTTTATTTTACCGTTTTAAAAAATCGAAAAACAATATTATTTAGTATACAATATTTATTGATGTAATTATAAGATTAGTGTATATAATGAAATCTTTCATCCATTGAGAATGTAATTTAGGGATACTATAGATATGATGATATAACTCGATATTATAAATCCCTATTTCATTTGTACTTATACTATTTATATATTTATCCTAATTTATATTTTATATTTTGTGTACACATATAAATAATTAAGTGTACATTAGAAAATGTGTACATTAAACACCTAACACGAGAGATAATAAGTTTAGATAATACGTTTAATAAATAACTTTTGAATCAATTTTTATTGGAATAATATATTTCTCTCTATTAAAATTTGTTAAAATTCACCACCAAGGTTTAATAATGTATATCATATCATACACTTCTCAGTGTATAGAGATTATACAATATAACAACTAATTGTGTACAATGTATCATTTATTGTTTAGGAATATTATGTATGAATGTGTTTAATAACAATGGTTACTTATCAGGTAAACAAATGTTTATAGTGAAAACAATTGAACATGATAATATATATATATATATATACATATAACATATATTAATCTATACATAATAGTGACAATAATTTGGCAATGAGCCAAATATTGAATAACAGTAGTAATATTTAGATATCAATAGCTTAATATAATTAACTTACCTACCTATTGTTACACTAACACAAGTGTATGAGTTACACTCGGGTTCAAAGTTCGCTAAGTGACCTCCACCCCTTAATAAGTAACCTCTCCCCTTTAATGTGTGAACTCCTGCCTTTTAATGTGTGACCTCAACCCCTTAAGGGCCGGCGTAACCTTACCGGTGTTTACATGTAAAAGATAGGGAAAAATAGCTATTTTTTAACAGGCTATATCTTTTCTATTTATTAGTATTTTTATCTAATTTTGTTTTAATTATCGAGATAACATTCATCTCTAGTTATATAGGTACTTCATAAAATAATAAAAGTATAATAATTAAATAAAGTTAATTATAATATTAAATTATTTTAAAATAAATTTATTACTGATTTTTTTTTTTTTTTTCCAATTCATTATATTAATTGATTATATTTACGTTAGCTTACAAACCTATATAATAATAACTATATATTAGGTATAAACTCAAATTGTATAAAGATTCATATAAGAGTTCAAAAGATAGAGACATTTAAAAAAAATAAAATCAACCTAAAAAACACCAGAGATATTGGCATCTAAAGTTTTAATTGCATGTTTTCTAATTATTAAATCCCACCATTTTGAATAGGTGTAAGATTAAACTTCGTATTTGAGACACTTATGTTTAATTGTATGTGATATATAATACATCATATTAAAGATAATGAATTACATTTTAATATTTCAATATAAAAAAAATTTCCCTAAAAAATAAAAACGAAGGTTACGCCGGCCCTTAATGTGTGACCTCCTGCCTTTAATGTATGACCTCCACCCTTTAATGTATGACCTCCACCCTTTAATGTAAAGACGTAGAGTGTAACCCTGTCCGTGCGTGTTCAGCGCAACGCTAATACTAGATATACGACCTTGCAACACAGATGCTAAGCTGTTTTAAACTATATATTCTAATGATTGATTCTAATCAGCGACGATGATATCACGCCTACTACTACTAAGCCAACTACTAGGTATACTACTAAGCCTACTATTAGGGTTATTACTATGGCTACTACTAGTGCTTGTACTAGGGCTTCTACTAGCGCTACTACAGCTGGTGATGTTAGATGGCGAGTGTAACATTATCTATGTGACCTTCATGTTACACGTGACCTACACAGGTTTACCGACGCTGACATGAAGATCAGGAGGATCTGTATTCAGTCTGCGCTTTGCTTCATCAAGTTCCAGCCCGCCCTAGCTAAAGAGATCACAGGTTAGGCACCAGCAAAGGTAATACCCCTAGGGTGGTAGGGGGTAGGCTTCAGTGTGGTGTGTGGCTTAGGTTACTACCAGCCTCGATGTACACTATGGGGTATATGGGGTATAACATTGTTATGCTATCTATTGTTGTCAATGTGTTTAGCAAGAGTTACTACCACTAATGATCTGTAGTTAGTGAACACTAGTACTAATATAATGAATATATTACAATAAAGAAAAAGGTAACAAATAGTACAGAGTTTCTATATTAATACAAACATTTTGCCTATCAAATTAATACTATTTGCAATATTATAATATTATTGAGTAACAGTATCTATTAGTCTGGTATCATTGTTGTGCTATCTATTGTCAGTTCTGTTACTAAGTATCTATATGTAGTACCTTAGTTATTAGTTATGTAACTGTTATCTATTATGATAAGTACTTATCTGTTCTGACAATGTATACAGCTGTTTCTGTTGTGTAAACCTCTGTTCTTTTGTTGACATATTGTAACATGCTATACACAGATATAGATTTCTGTCCTGTAAAATCATCTATACTAATTATAAATGATTTAAGAACTTATAACAACTCTCTCTATAGATAATACTTCTACTATTAAACTAGTTGTACTACACTCTCTCTCTGCAAACAGCAAACAAATCAGTATCGAATCCTTTATATATGGGTGTGTTATCGATGATAACATACCCATATATAACGAATATGAAAACTTATCATACATTATTATCTTTATTCGTTAATTTTCATATTTATTTAAATATTTTCTAGTTTTATATATATATATATGCATGTATTACTATATGCTATATGATTACTAATCTCTTATCTAAAGATAACTCGTGTTATCATTATGATAACGATGCACTGGAGATAAAGATTGTCTTAAGGTTTAGGTAATTTTTCACGTTCAAGGGCACGCAATACGCAACACTTCTATTTATAGAAATGTATGCATAAGCATTGATAATATGCATGGATAATATGTAAAAAAATAACTATTTAATTAATATTTAATTAAATTTTATGTATTATTACATTATTAATAATAATTTAATATATTTTATATTTTTAATAAATTCTATTATTGATACATATGACCTAGAATCTAGATAATCTCTCTAAATGTAGGTACAACATATTTGTTATACTATATTAAGGTTACTAGTTTTAGTATTTTATAAATAATATTAAAAAAAAACATATATTTAAAATGACTATTTATTAAAATTTAGATCTTATTAAAATCTTATTTAAATTTAGTTTTTTAATCCCCCGTTTGTTTAGATTATGATATTTGAGATCAAATTTAAAATACTTGTTTCGATATTAGACACACATGAATGTAATGGAAAATTAATATGTAATATATATTATAAGATATATATAAATGAGTTGTTATTATAATGTTAAAGTATACAACTATACGTGTACAATATTTTTAATTTGACCTCTTCAATCATATTTAAAATAAACGGAGCCATTTTGAATAATATCCACAATTTATTGGTTTATAGATTTTAAACTATTAATTTTTATTAAGTTATATATAAAAATTTCGACATAATTTGAAAGATAATATTTTAAATATTATAAATAAATTATAAACAAAATATTGTTTGTATTATTTGAAATGTATTGCGTGCCCTTTATATTCTGTTATCATTGAGTTTACATTCACTTGTTCAGCCGTATCATAATTATTCTTTTCGTTTTTGTTATAGATGTTATCTATATTATACATGCTGTTTAAGCATAAGAATACCAGTCATTTCGTACCACAACAAAATCACTTTCACTGATACGGTATGATTTAACTTTTTCTGTAAACATTTGTACTTTTCGTTGGTACGGAATGACTCGGGGTACATGTTTAACAAAAGTTGGCACCACTTTCTCACTCTTAACTCTGCGCCTAAAGTAACGCCCGCACCCCAACGATCGTAGAGAACATGTGTCAGCGTCAGTTCGACAGCGAGGAGATGGTAAGGTCGGAGGTGATCAACGTGATACGAACCTTGGTACAGTCTGACTATCAGCTGCTGACCAATGATCTTTTAGCAGTGCTTCAAGGTCGTGCCCTCGATAAAAAGGTATGTTCTAAACGAGTACAGCTACCTATCTAGATTTACTAATCACGATAATAGCAATGATTTACACATATTTAGTTAACCAATTAAGTTATAAGTTGGCATTTAATATACATACTGATGTATATTGATATTAAATATTGCTAGTTGATAGGTACGTATTTCTGTAATAAATATAAATTAACCACTCACCATGTATTAATTTTGCCATAATATTAATAACACATAACTAAACTTAACATATCCAATATTTATTATTTTAATAGTATTATATATAATTTGAAACATTATTTTCTTTACTCAATTTCAGAGGACCTACCATTATATAGCTCATTAGACAAAACGCCCCCTATTTAACACCCTCACCACCCCCCGCCCCCCCCCAGTTTGCAATCCGCAAGGAAGCCATAATATCGATGGGTCTAGTGTACAACGCCTCTCACTACAAACTCGAGATCAACCCTAACATCAATACATCGTGGATAGCTGACAAGATACTGCACAGCTACTATCAGGTGATAGACGATCAGTTAGTATTGACCAATCAGATGCTAGTGAACACATGAAGTCTCACTATATTTTCACAAAGTAAAATTATCATACTGGGTAGTTGACGAATAAAAAACTCTCAAATAGGGTAAAATATTAAAGAGTATCCGATTGTACAATTCAAATATCGTATCATCACTATTATCAGCCAATCAGATTCCAGTTATGAAAATGGTTGTGCGTCATTCAATTTAACATGTTAATTATGATGCGATGGTATTTATATCTGTGTTTCCATGGTATCGAAGGAGATACATCAATTTAAACCTATGGCATTCTTTTTATTGTAGATTTCATCTCTTTTATGTAATTTGATAAATCATAATTTAATAGTTTCTAGTAAAGTAACTCATAAATCAAAATAGATACTAATTGTGTGTTATGTGACAAAATTAACATTACATTTCAATTTACCTTAGATGATATGCTACTCACCAAATTAAGTTTTTAATTAACAAATAATTATAATAAAAAATGCATTGTAATACTAATAAAATATTTTTATATTTTAAATTATCTATAATTAGGTAATAAATTATCAATTCACATATATATTTCGGGCGCTAGTAAATATTACCTTACCACCCACTATCTAGGACATATAAAAATACCCCCATCAACCCATAGGGCACTAGTAGACCTACCTTAATACACACTAATTAAGACCTACATTAATAATCACTAATTAAGACCTATAGTAATACCCCATAACCCCACAGGGCCCTAGTAATACCACCATCACTCCCCCATAACACCTCATAGGGCGCTAGTATACCTACCTTATACACACTAACTAAGACCTATAGTAATACCCCCATCACTCCCCCATAACCCCACAGAGCGATAGTAATACCCCCATCACTCCACAGGGCGCTAGTAGACCGTATCTTCATCACGCGCATGATCCCCTTCAAGCTGAGCAGCTTCGAGAGAGCTAAACAACTGCTGCTTCTGTACGGCAGCGTGGACGAGAACAGTGTCAAGGTCATTAAGGTGATGCTCGGAGCCAGACAAACGTTAGCTACAACTCTGGGTGTGTGTAGTGTGTAGTGTGTGTGTAGTGTGTATGTAGTGAGTGTGTGTGTAGAGGCATCATAGCTATTGGTAGTCAGGTATTAGTTGTATGTAATGTAGCCTTGTGAGATTAAACCACCCTTGAAATGTGTTATCATGCAATATCACCCCCTTCAATGTAATATCACCCTCTACAATGCAATCTCATGCAATATCATCCTCTACAATGCAATATAACCCCATACAATGCAATATCACCCCCTACAATGCAATCTCATGCAATATAACATCCTACAATGCAATCTAATGTAATATCACCCCCTACAATGCAATATAACCCCCTACAATGCAATATCACCCCCTACAATGCAATCTCATGCAATATAACCTCCTACAATGCAATATCATGCAATATCACCCCCTACAATGCAATCTCATGTAATATCACCCCCTACAATGCAATATAACCCCCTACAATGCAATATAACCCCCTACAATGCAATATTACCCCCTACAATGCAATCTCATGTAATATCACCCCCTACAATGCAATATAACCCCCTACAATGCAATATAACCCCCTACAATGCAATATCACCCCCTACAATGCAATATCACCCCCTACAATGCAATCTAATACAATGTAACCCCCTACAATGTATCCTGATGAAATGTAACCATACTTAGTGATGTGCCTTCAATGTATGCGATGTGGCATCATACACTGTGTTTCACCCTACAGTATAGTAGTCTAATGATGGTCTATATCTCTCATCATTATAAACTATCATGTGTGTGTGTGTGTGTTGAATACATACTTAATAAACATTGGTGTCTATATCACTATTTCTATATCTATATCTGTACATTACATAATACATCACTATGTGTCTACTGTTATCTCTATAGATTATATTTTAGATTACTCACACTTGAAATAATATTAAATAAAATGCGCGTGGTCGAATAAATGATTTACGATTATAGATATAATGGGGTATGCAAGGTTTAGGCAAGGTTTAGCAGCGACTGTGCGTGATTAACACCTGCTAACACCTCTCTGCAGGCTTTCAGCTGATATGAGCAAACTTGTGGACCTGTGCGGGCTTAACGAGTTTGAGAACAAGAAGACTGAAGTACTGGAAACCATTCTGAATATCACTCGTTTGTACACTACACACACTACAGTATTATCATATATATATATATATGTTACCTTAGTTATAATCTACAACCGTACATATATTTATCCAGTATAACCTTAATACGGGCTTGATAAAAAGTAATTGGGATATCAAGAATAGTCAGTATCATATATATATAAATATATCTTTATATTATCAAATATAACATCGCAACATATACACTATCACCTCTACTACTATCACCTCTACCACTATGATCTCTACCACTATCACCTCTACCACTATCACCTCTACCACTATGCCTTCTACTACTATCACCTCTACCACTATGACCTCTACCACTATCACCTCTACCACTATCACCTCTACCATTATGCCCTCTACCACTATGCCCTCTACCACTATGCCCTCTACCACTATGCCCTCTACTACTATCACCTCTACCACTATCACCTCTACCACTATCACCTCTACCACTATCATCTCTACCACTATGCCCTCTACCACTATGCCCTCTACTACTATCACCTCTACCACTACACCTCTACCACTATGACCTCTACCACTTTGCCCTCTACCACTATGCCCTCTACTACTATGCCCTCTACCACTATGCCCTCTACCACTATGCCCTCTACTACTATCACCTCTACCACTACACCTCTACCACTATGCCCTCTACTACTATGCCCTCTACCACTATGCCCTCTACCACTATGCCCTCTACTACTATCACCTCTACCACTATCACCTCTACCACTATCACCTCTACCACTATGCCCTCTACCACTATGCCCTCTACTACTATCACCTCTACCACTATCACCTCTACCACTATGCCCTCTACCACTATCACCTCTACCACTATCACCTCTACCACTATGCCCTCTACCACTATGCCCTCTACTACTATCACCTCTACCACTATCACCTCTACCACTATCACCTCTACCACTATCATCTCTACCACTATGCCCTCTACCACTATGCCCTCTACTACTATCACCTCTACCACTACACCTCTACCACTATGACCTCTACCACTATGCCCTCTACCACTATGCCCTCTACTACTATGCCCTCTACCACTATGCCCTCTACCACTATGCCCTCTACTACTATCACCTCTACCACTACACCTCTACCACTATGCCCTCTACTACTATGCCCTCTACCACTATGCCCTCTACCACTATGCCCTCTACTACTATCACCTCTACCACTACACCTCTACCACTATGACCTCTACCACTATGCCCTCTACCACTATGCCCTCTACTACTATGCCCTCTACCACTATGCCCTCTACCACTATGCCCTCTACTACTATGCCCTCTACCACTATGCCCTCTACCACTATGCCCTCTACTACTATCACCTCTACCACTATGCCCTCTACTACTATGCCCTCTACCACTATCACCTCCACCACTATGTCCTCTACCACTATGCTCTCTACCATTATGACCTCTACCATCATCCCCCATAGGACAATCCCCAGAACCAGGTAAGCTGTGTGATGTACTGAAGAAGCTAACCCTACTGATACACAAGGAGAAGAAGCTTCACGTCCTGTTCACTAAACTGTTCGATCCAGAATGCACCTGTACTAGCGCCCGCTCCATTACGGTTAGCGAATTAGAGGGTGGCAGGCAATAAGGGCACTGTAGTTTGAACATTATCAATGTTCCCGAATATCTAAGTAAAATAATGAGAATTAATATTCTAAAACTAAATCAATTTTAAATGTATTATAACATATTATGCGACATGGAGCAATATGTTAAGTATATATCACATATATAATATGCATTAAGGGGACGAGCGCCGTTTGTTTTATCATATAAAAAAATTTATTCTATTTTTTTTTATGAAAAAATATATATAATTTATTACTTTTACATCTAAAAAGTTTGAATAAAAATCATCATATAAGTATCTAAAAAATGATGTTTTATAGACCCTATTTTTACAATATTATTCAAAATAGTTAAAATTATAAGAATGTATATTATATGATAACATTGTGAATACTCGATCGATTGAAACAATTTTAAAACCATTAGTAACTGTCATATTATGTTGTTTATTTATAATTTGAATTTATGAATATGTGAATATAGGCGACGCTACATGTCATTCATTAGCCAATGAATATTCAAGCTTTTATACCTGTATTTTCTGATAACGTCATTCAGTTCACATTTTATTATACTGTGTGTATATATATAATTAGTGTATACATATTTATAGCTGCGTTCACATATAGCGATTTTGCTTGCAAAATCGTCGAGACAGAATTTTGCATACTATTTTGCAGCAAAATACTCAGCAAAATCGCAGCGATTTCGCCGGAGTGTTCACACCTAGCAAACATTTTCGTCTACGATTTTGTCAAACTTTGAACGTTACACTTGCGATAATACAATTATTTATTATTTCAATTATAAATTTATTTTATTATTATAAATTTGATTTACATAATTTGTTACGTTTATACTTAAAGATAATAGTCGTATAAATATAACATAACATTTTCTTTAAATTATAATGCATTTCATAAGTATAAGTATTACTCAAATTATAATAATAATAATGTTAATAATAGAAAAATTATAGCAAAATATTTATTAAGTGAATATTTTAATATAAAAAGAAATAAAAGACATCCAGTGCTATTTCCTGCAACAGCTTGTTTTTAATTATTTTATTACAGTAGTCCCGATTCGCGGGATCCCATAAACATATGTGACTCTCGTAAAACAAGATTATATTTGATACTTTATTAATTTCTTCCGATATTTTTAATAATGCTTATTTATTGTTTATCAATAATTATGAAAAGTCTTTGCGTTTGGACAACATTTTGCACATATAGCAAACATGTTTGCTATTCATTTTACTGCAAAGTTGCTGCGATTTTGCAGTGATTTTCCTCGTGAATGTTTTTTGCTGCAAATTTTGATGTGGTGTTCATACCTGGCGATTTTGTTCGTCGTGATTTTTGCTGCAAAGTTGCTGCGACTTTGCAGCAAAGTCGCTATATGTGAACGCAGCTTATAAGGAGAATAAATATGTACTCTTATATATATACATGTATTTTGTATTGCTATATTATCAGTTATTCAATAGTATATCCAACAATATAAATGAAAATCACCATAAATTTACCATAAAAATAACTATTTACTTTGAACTCAATTTTTTCATAACTTTATTTTCTCATGCATACCAACTTTAAAACCCACAAGGATTTTTTTCCCTTTATTGAATTTTATTCAAATCTTCACCATTATAAAGATATTTAATTGTATTTATAATAAACAGTGGTACTTTTTTATTTTGTTCATAAAGAAAATATATTGTATAAAAAGCCTTCTGATTTTTAAAACACGTACCAATTCCCTATCTCATACATGTTAAAATCTATTTATAGACCGAACGGCGCTCGTCCCATTAAAAAATGTAATACTAAATTTGAAATGTGATATAACATCTGAAATGTGATATAACATCTGATATGTAGTATAGTATTTCACACGTAATAATTCATATCGTTCATTGTTTATTACAATAACATGGTTTATCGCTAGCAAATCTTTATACTATATACTTTCAACTATGCATTAATGCTTACATAATTATCAATCAATACATGACATATAACAAACCCTTAACAGCAAGAGATCCTGAAGTTCATGGGTGAGAAGGGTAACGTAATGCACCGACACATGGAACCCCTGCTAGCCCGGGTAGCTCCTATGATACTTGACCGTCAGACCATCGGTGAACTGGTCAAGCTGTCCGTAATGGCGGCCGCAGGAGAGGGAGACATCTGTGAGCAAGTTCGCAATGGACCAATCATAGGCCTGCAACTCATGCAGGTTAGGCGGCGGGGCGGCGAGGGTGTTCGAGTACCCTAATGATAATAATAATATTTAATAAAAATTTAATTTTTTTTTCTGTTAGTTTTCAAGTACATTTATATAATTTGTTCTTCTAAAGGACTTCAAAGTAATACAACCTATGTACTGTTGTTGTCCCTATTAAAATAATATGCATATAGACGGAGATAATGGTGATAACACTGATCCTAACAGTGTCGTTTATTTAGAGCTGATTATAATATAATGCTTACATATTGCGACGATTATAATTATATACAAATGTTATTCTACGATCGTTGGTGGGAATCAACTGGGACCGGTTGTTCGGAGTAAGGATAAAATAATCATTAGCTATAAAATTGATAATGCACAGACTTAAATTGCTCCTGACTTGAAATACAGCATACTATATCACTCTCATCCAGGGTACCTGTCATGCATAGCAAATTTATTTTCCAAATATCAAAAATCGTATGAACTTTGTGAATCCTTATCCATCTCCGTAACGTTATTCTACGATATTCAGATGACGATCTATTTAGACAACCCGCAATAAAGATCATCTCCCACCGTCAAATAGTCACAGTTATACTTTAGCCATACAAATAGAATAAAGATTATCTGAAATCAATAGTGAGGTCATGATTACAAACCAGCCTATCTATGTTCTCTTCACTACACCTAACCTATACACTTGTACACTAGTACATCTGATATCAGCGATATCTACACTAGCTAATCTAATCATCTGACATCTGGTGCAGGGTATTCGAGGAATTATCTCTACTGCTACGTTTACAATCTAATTATATTAGAATTTCGTAGTCATTTAATTATATATTTATATATGTGTATATAAAATTGATAATGCACTGACATAATTTGCACCTTAATTAAATTATCAGCATATATAAATATATAATTAAATGACTACAAAATTCTAATATAATTAGATTGTAAACGAAACAGTAGAGATAATTCCTCGAATACTCTGCACCAGATGTCAGGTGATTAGATTAGATAGTGTAGATATCGCTGATATCAGATGTACTAGAGTACAAGTGTATAGATTAGGTGTAGTGAACATAGATAGGCTGGTTTGTAATGGTGTGTAATCATTAGCAAACGACCTCACTATTGATTTCAGATAATCTTTATTCTATTTGTATGGCTAAAGTATAACTGTGACTATTCGACAGTGGGAGATGATCTTTATTACTCTCACTTTCATTCAGGGTACCTGTCATGTATAGCAGGTTTTATTTTCTATATATCAAAAATCATGACATTTTTCATATATATACTTTATTTATGATCATTTTCATATATATTAAACGTCTGTAATAATTAAAAAGTAATATATACGTTATCTATATATACTTTATAATACTCTATTAATCAGATTCACGAAAGAATAATTATCGAATTAAACACATAATAATGTCATTAACCCACCCATCAACCCTGACTAACCGTAACCTAACACACAGAAACTATCCGAGAAGAACATTCACTGGTTCCAGGACCACGAGATATTCGAACAGCTCATCGAACTCGTGAAGAATGACGATGACGTCGTCTGTTAGTGTTATGTAATAGTGTTATGTAATTGTGGTTATGTAATTGTGGTTATGTAATAGTGTTATGTAATAGTGTTATGTAATAGTGGTATGTATCTACGTATTTATTATTCTCGATCACTATATTGTATCGTTATGTGTACCTAGGAGGGGTGGTCACACCTATGTTAAGTATCAATAAACCCTATTATCATCATCACCATCATCAATAGTGTTATATTTATAGACAGTGATAATGGTGAACATAATACTGTAATCTATTTAGAGCTGATTGTAATATAACGCATCTATATTTAGACAATTATAATATCATTATATCTTATTCGGACTAAATTCCGCTAGACTTAAATCACACGCCTCTCTTTACGATATCCCATTATTATTAGTTGTTATTGTTTAATTAATTTAATGTACATCGCGATATGAATGTCCATCACTTACCGACAATAGAAGTTCTCATTACAATTAACCTAGCCTGATGTGATATTACCTATCCTATATGTGACGTATATAACCTATTACAGCTCATAATGCTCTTCAAGTTCTGAAGAACATCGGCAAGAATGTCATCACAAACTTCCCCGACATTTACAGGTTGACTTATTAATCTTCACTATTATTGTTACTGTTATATCTATTATTACATATGTATTTTCTAATCTATGATATAATTTATTTAGTTTGTAAATTTATAATTATAATTATTATAATACATATATATATATAAATACAAAATATAATAGTAATATAATAGTAATATAATTTTTTTAAATACTATTTATTATACAATTCTTAAGGTGTGCAAGCAATAACGAGTAAATACACACTAATAGTACACACTGTAATCGTACACCGATGATAACCCCCCCTAACCCCCCCTCGCCCCCCGCAGTATCCTGCTGCCCATCCTACAGAAACTTGTGAAGTTTGGTTCCATGAAGCAAGCTAAACACGCCATACACTGCATGCACGACATGTCTGTTAATGAGGCTGTATTCAAACAGCTTTATGAGGTCAGTGTGCGCTTATATCATCATCATCAGCACCGCTATTACATCATCAGCGCCACCGGCAATTCTATTATTACATCATTACCGCTATCATTATATCATCACAAGTGCTAGTATTACAAAATCGATCATTATCATTACCACATATATATATCAAGGTCTTAATACTTGATATACATATAGTAGTAGTAGTAGTAGTAGTAATATATAAATATAATTGTGCGGAATGCTCATGTTTCAACCTATAAGCCAGCCACATGTGATAAATGTTTAATTTCCATCCCATACGTTATGCATGCATTACATGCACACCTGTATTACCTTGTGTGTCCTATTAATTTTATTACTACTAATATTTATGTCTAGTCCTCACATACAGACATAAACACACACACACACACACACACACACACATATATACACACACACACATACACACATACATATACACACACACATCTGTATACTATTTATTAACAGTATTGTCCTTAATCCATGTCGTAAGGCTAGAGAGAAATAGAGTGGTAATATGCTATGACTAGCAGTGTAAGCCAATGCGGAAAGGGTCAATCTATTTTGGTCATCGCAAAATGGCGAATTTTACCTATTTGAACTCTATTTGAATTATATTTTATATTTACAAATTAATTTAAATTTAGAGAAATATATTATATTTGTATTAATAATCATTTATATGATGTATATATAAAGTATATTTACATATTAATGTATAGATAATACACATATATAATAATATATAATGTAGTTAATTAGTTTAAATAAAATTAATGTCTGAATAAAGCATTTAATCAAAGTTAAATTGAATATAAATACGATTATCACAATATAGAGCTAGAGAGATTATAAAGATAAATACGCTTTCTCCCTAGACTATGCTTAAATAGGTCAAATCCGCCATTTTGCAGTAACCAAATTAGAATGAAGCTTTCCACTTGTCAGATACCTTGTTTACTACTCTATTTCTCTCTAGCTCTATGATCCATACACACAAACACATACAATGTCCACCCCTGTACAGTGTTCTGTATCACCTGCTAACATAGACATTATCAGTAGGTAGACTACTGCTATTTGTGTACATATGAATAGCATTAGTTGTGTTCAACATGTGAAGGATTTCTCACAGTATATAACTACTATGGCTGCTTATAACATTGAATTACATATATTTGTATACATACAATTCAGTGATTTTCTTTCAAAACAAATTATGTACCAATCACAATATAAGAAGGCTGCAGTAAAATCCCACTAATATAAAGTTTACTAATTAATAGTTTTATTATATTTATATTGATAATTATGACCAAGTTTAATGAACTATCATACTAAATATAATAGTTATATATATATATATATATATACAAAATACAATAAATCAACATTCCTCATACTTTTTCTGTTTTTGGTATTCGACTGTATTTGAATTGAAGATATAATACTATTGTATTGACATGTATTATCTATATAGATATAGATATAGAGAGAAGTCACTTCATTCTATATGTTTGAAAGTCACACTATTTTAATTCACCTATATAATAAGACTAATCAAAATCACCAATGTTATTTGTTATGTTATAGAGAAAAGTGCCGTTTATTTAGCTATTCTTTACAAACACAATGTGTCAAGAGATTACCCACTTTATTTATATCCATGATACCAATACAACAATAGTGGATTATCATTCAAATTAGTGACCTATTTATTTCTAATTGCAGTCTTCCTAATTAATGTTGGCTTTTTAATAATATTACCTCTAATATTAATGTCTACTCCTCCCTCCCACACACCACCCTCTTACACACCACCCTACCACACCCATACACAACTACTATGATGACAAACAGACGATCACCTCTAACATGGACCTAGACTCCCCTTACATCCTCACGCACATGGTGGCTATAGGGCACCTTGCCGAGCTGTACCCCGCCCTATTCTACGACCCCACGCGCTCCATCGTAGCAGATGTAATCGTGCAACAGCTGATCATGAAGAACCGGGTTTGTCAGACCTCTTTATTCAGATCCACCTACTTAATTTAACGAAGAAGAAATTTAACTATTTACTGGAAAGAACTTTAACCTAGTTTAGCTATTTTTATGTATTCGTTACTTTTCACTTTATCATAGTTAATAAATGAATTTTTTTTAATTAATGTACTAAATATAAATGTCATGATAACATTATGCCCTTTCCCCCAGTATAATGTCAGCAACATGTCGAATGAGAGCTGGTATCAACTGAGCTTTGTGTCACAAGAAACACAGGCTAAAGTTAGTTCACACCCTTGTTCAAACTCTTGCCATATCGCATTAGTGCAAGTATTATTCAAGCAAATATCCTTCCACCTACATCCATCCGTACTACACCACCAACTCCTAACTTTAAGAAACTACTGAAAACTCATTTATTTAATCTAAAACATTAACATCAAATATATATGGACGGCCGATTGCTTTATTAGCACAGTTCTTACATGCACAAATGTAATGTAAAATGTATGAAGCCTAAATAAGTATAAATAGTGTATTAGTCTAATATTTTATAAACATTATCGTTTTAATATGTAGCAGTACGTTTTAAAGTAATGTTAGTGCGTCATGTTAACAGATTGTGTACTTAATATGTGTACAACGGGCACCAACAACTGATAATTTACAAATTTATTGTTAGCCCTTTAGAAGGACGAATAATATTATAAACTAGAAAACTCTTCAAATAAATAGTATTATCATTATCACACGCTCTCGCATTCACCCTAGTGCCTCGCGTACCCATGTTTACATACCCCTACCCACCCCCGTACCCCGCTACAGATGCAAGGTATGAAGATGATGGTACGCTGGTTGCGAGGTAACCCATCAGCTACCGGTACCTCAGCCCTGCACACTGTGAAGATGTTCTGTTCGATACTGATCACTGACGGGGACCTTCACGGGGCAGGCGAGATCAAGTTTACCTCCTCCCTCTCTTCTTACCCTACCCCAACCTTACTACCCTCCCTCTTTCCTTACCATATCTCCCTCACTCCCATATTATTGTGAAACCCTTTAGGAGGAACAAGAAAATAACAAATTCTTCTAATAAATTTTATAAAAAATGTTATTATTATTATTATAAGGTGAAATAGTGGTGACTTCTATAGCTCATTGATACCTACTTCTTACACTGACATACTCTGATACATACCCTTTAATACACACACCTTAACATACCCTATAACCCCAATCTAACACACACACCCTCTAACCCTCCCACACCCTGAACCCCACAGCGAGGCAGAAATGGCACATCTTCGTCTAATGGCCAGTTGCTGCCTCCTCAAGATGGCCGAGAATTCTAAATTCTCGTCGCTCATCACCAGTGAACAGTTTCAGAGTCTGTCCATCGTCCTCAATGTTTGTGTAGCGATGACCTCTCGTGACCTTTACTATGGTATCCCATGGTGTAGAATAGCGATGATGTATTGATGTCCTTAATGTTTGCGTGTCCGTAGTGTAGATATGACCCCGTATGACCCTTAATCATGTGTCTGTAGTTGTAGATATGACACCATTTGACCCTAACCCCTATGGTCTTAGAATAGCTACTAACCGATGTCTATATCTAACTACACTCTTCTACGATAATGTCCTTCCCCTTACATTTCTAATGATCACAATGAATAAACCTCATTTGTCCGATCTCGTTACCCGCACATTTGTATTGATTGCTTCAATAAAATTGAACGACGTCTACCTCAGTTGTCTCGACACCTATCCCACAACTAACCAGTGACTACATGTTTCTCCTCGTACCTCCTACTCCTCGTATAACAATGACTAAGATCACCATCTCTCTTGTCACGACACCCACAACAAATCACCTCACCTATAACCCCCACACCCCTCGCCCCCCAGGATCCATGCTCCCAAGTGCGTACAAACTTTGCGGCCCGTCTAAACAAGGGTCTGATATGTCTGAGGCTGCCCATTAAGTTCATGGCGATCATGTGTCTGGCTTCTAATGACCCCATCAAACAGAACAGGCTCACCGTTAAGGATTACCTCGCTAAGAATGTGGACAAGCGCATCAAGTACATGAAGTCTTGTACCACCGATAGGGGTTAGTAAAGGGGTTATAGCACATGGGTTAGGCATTATATATAGTCATATAATTTGACAGGGTTATTCTAGAGCCTGAATAATATTATTAATATTGTAATATCAATAAACATACATATAAACATATAAACATATATATATTTAACAATATGACATTAATCTGACAACATTAAAGCATATGCATGTATAATGACAATATAATTAAATATACTTTTTTAACAATGCAAGTGTAGCACTATTGTTGTTTCATTGAGAGTGTGATACCTATTGATACCTATTGATATACTATATGTGTCTATTGTAACATTTTAAAGCATAGGCTGCATTCCATTCACTATCACCTGTGCATTGTATAATCAATCATTTTTTTACCTGTAGTTATTTTCTTATCATACATACATATAATTCACTTGATAGATATATTATATATATATATCATCTATATAGATATTAATTTTAAACAAATAATACATTTCAATACATTGATATTATTCCTTATTAGTATGTTATATACAGTATGTATATACATAACTTAACCACATACACACATACCTATACACACACCAACACACATCCACACACACACTTCAATACACCCTCATACACATACACACACCCACACATACCCTCACGCACCTTCACACCCCCACCCACAGATCTTCTGTACCACCTTCTCCCCGACTACTCGATGCCCTACGTGATACATCTGCTAGCACACGACCCTGACTTCATGAAGATTGACAATGTGAAGATACTTAATAATCTCAAGGGGTTAGTGAATGAGGGTAGAGGTAGATGTATTTAGGGGGGTTACTCTGAAGGGGTTAATATGTGAGGGTAGGGGTAGACGTATTTAGGGGGATACCATGAAGGGGTAGGGGTATATGTGTATAGGGGGGTTACTCTGAAGGGGTTAGTTTTTACACGTATATAGGTGTAGCAGTGTGTAATATATGTGTGAGGGCAAGGGTACTTATGTATGAGGCTGGCATCAGTAACATATATGTATGAGGCTTGAAACTTGAGGGGGAGGGGCCTATAGAGATGGCAGTATTTACTTAACCACATCACATAGTAGTATAGAGTTCATGTTAGGCCACACATTGTATATTACATTACAATAACACTGCCCCCACCCCCCAGATGTATAACATTCATGTTAACCCACACCCCCCCCACCCCACCCCCAGATGTATAGCATTCATGTTAACCCACCCCACCCCCAGATGTATAGCATTCATGTTAGACGTACTGATGAAGACGGAGAACTACAGCTACAGTTTCTACAAGAATCTGGTGGACATGATCAAGATGTGCAAGGATGCGCAATGCCCCGATGATCAGGATTCTCGACAGGTAGCCTGACACGCCCCCCTAAGGACACGCCCCCTTATGACACGCATACCTATAACACAAACCAATAATTATTCTAATAAATATCATTATTATTATTATAATTTTGCTAGTGCTGTAACGAATGTAACATTGCCTATAATCTGCCTATATCGCTACACCTACCTACACTACCTACACCAATACACACTACCTGTGTTGGGTACGTATGCTTGCGAGTATATAAAGCTATACCTACACCCGCCCCCTCCACAGAAACTGTACGCCGTGTGTGACATCGTATCGTGTCTGATCCTAAAGAAAGACGCGATCATCAGCGACAATCTGTCTGAGCCAGCACTACCTGCAGAGTTCATTAGATGTGTTAGTAACGGCCCCTCCCCCTCTGTCACACCCCCTTCCCTAGTCTGATACGCCCCCTCCCACCCGCCTTTCTGATCCTGTCTAACCTCGTGATTACGTGATTCAATGCATTTATTTATAATATGTAATAAATAATTATATACCACAAAGTACATTTTCCATCTCTACCGTTTAAATACAATAA
The DNA here is from genome assembly GCA_964019155.1 of Osedax fenrisi. Lineage (NCBI taxonomy): Eukaryota > Metazoa > Annelida > Polychaeta > Sabellida > Siboglinidae > Osedax > Osedax fenrisi. The sequence goes on from OZ025243.1 coordinate 55,429,187, forward strand.
TGTATAATGTAACTTATAATGTAAACTATCTGTAAAGTCTGTGTTTATTATTCATTGTTAATAAATTCACAGTTATAATTAAATAATATATCACAAGCCCCTCCCCCAACGGAATGTTTCAAATGTGTATTAACTTTAGAATCTTACCTTCCACAGAGTAAAAACGCGAACAAAAACTTTTATCTGCCCGAGATATTTATTTCACAATTCCCTTGCGTTAGTTCATATTATATCTATTTAACATTATATTGCAAGTGTTGACAATATTATTAAGGTCCTATTCTTAAATACATTAAACCAATATTAAACAAATATTATTTCTATATATATATAAACATATATATTTCTATATATATATATATAAACATTATCATAATATATAAGAGTTCGTAATGATTCTTTCTTAATAGATGTATTTGCTAAAGCTCCATACCTAAGTGAACAATACCTAAGTGTGTGCCTATGTGGGCTTCCACTGTACCTAATATCTACATAAGTCACAAATTCTGTATATCAAATAGAACACACTACTACAGTAATGAGGACTTCACTGTTTATTTATCGATAACTATGATTTAAAGAGCAGATCACTTATAGATATATGTTATAGATAATGATTAAAGATTAATATACAGAATGATGTAGATATCATTACCACTAGAACCGCCACAATGCATATCTTAATGTATCTCTATCATATCATATATATATATATATACGGAGTGTATAATACACTTCATCTTTCTCCCTTACACACACACACACACACACACACACCCACACACACTCACTCATACACACGCACACTCAGATGAAGAAACTAATCGCCGAGTTCAAGATACACCTAATGCAGGCGACCCCTTCCCTCTCCACCACCAGCGGTACCAGCACCACTTCCGCAGTCCCCCCCTCCACCACCACCACCGCCCCCTCATCCCCGTCTAAGAGCCTGGTATCCTCCATCGAAGGTCGCTGTTCCGCGAACGCCCTCGACTACCTCGGGGGTATCATGAACAGCGAACGTGTGCCGCTGAACCATCACACCCCCGTCACCTCCACCACCCTACAACCCCTTAGTAGTACGGGTTCTTCGCTGAACATCAGCGACGATGCTAAAAAGAAGTCTAAGAAGAGGCGGCGACACGACGATGACATGACGGCGACCCCACGACCTTTAGCGACCTCTGCCGGTATAGGTAAACATTCCAGTAGCGGCGGTAAGAAGAGAAATAAAACGTCTATTTCGATCTCGTCGTCCCCTTCTTTGTCTACGCAGCGTAAGCTCACCAGCTCCCGTTCTAAATCGTTAGTAACCCCCCTCATTAATACCCTCTCATTAGTACCTTCTCATTAGTACCCCCCCTTATTAATACCCCCTTATTAGTACCCCCCCCCCCTCATTATTACCCCCTCATTAACTTTCTCATATAACCTCTCTCATACTAATCTTGAAAGCAGAATCACTCGCTCACTTCTGTGACTTCTTACATAATATCATTATTATGTAACGTTATGGCATTTCTAACTCATCGTTTTAACGCGTTAACGGAAAGTCGAATAATAGTTTATTATTTTATTTTTATATATAGTTTATTTGGACTCGCTTTAAGATTATTGTTAATCGTATCGATAAGCTTTAGTTTCTACTATCCCGCCTTCTGTAAATAGCCTAAAACTGATAATAATAACTGATACTATCAACTCTCCTCGCAGAAATGACAACGAAAGCGATGATTCAGACGAACCCCTCTCGTCGATAACGCTAGCCTCGTCTTCCAACGTGTTCTTCACGCCCTCGCCCTCTAAGAGATCACACTCTTCCACCTCCTCCAGCCCCGTTTCCAAGAAACACCGATCTTCCGTAGATTTGATGAAATCTAAAGCGAAACGCAACAAAAAGGTAACGCGATAATAACGTACATTTCAGCTCCACATTAACGCGTATACTATTTATTTATTGAAATTATATATATATATATATAGATATATATTCAATACAATATAAATAGCGGATACAAATGAACCTAATATAATATCTAAGTAACATTAATATGTACCCATTATAACGCAATAGCAAATTAATTTTAATATCGTAGTTTAATTAAATATCTATTTAGAAGTTAATATACGCGAATATAATATTTATTTATAATAATTTGTTGATATTTCATTAGCCCGTTGAGAAATTAAAAAGAACAAAGAGCCAAAGTAAAATGACTGATTTCATTGGTAATAAAAAGGTTTCACTGTCTACCGTATATATGTCTACTATAAATGTCTACTATATGTGTGGTATATGTTTAACCTCTGAACGTCATTTTTAGGCTACTCCAAAGTCTAAAGAGAAACCCAAACCAATAAGAGTGAAAAAAGTTTGTAACAATTTTTTAACAATCTTAATTTCATCATTCAATAATATAATTATGAAATTTCATATATATGTATATATGAAAAACATCCTGTGTGGCTTAGTTGGCTAAGGCATCAGACACACAAGCAGTAGGATGCGAGTTCAAGCCTCGTCCTGACCATTAAAGTAATATTTAGAACGATCTTATATAATTGTGTATAAATAGAGAGCTGCTTCGAAGGGACATTAGAGCCATATGGTTATAAGTGAAAACTTCATCTAAGTTCCTGGATGGGATGAAAGGACTACACCAATATAATAATAACAAATATATAACAAAATGAACACTGGTAATTAATTAATTTAAATTTATAATCACCTATTTTCTATAATTATTGATAAATCAGATTAACTCTGCATATTATTAACATACAAGGCTGATTCTATGTACAGAGCTGGCTAATAACTAATTAACTATATACATTTAGCATATAGTATCAACAATAAATAGTTCTACTAATAATAGCATGATAACGATCCTGATCCTGATATACATTAACATCATTCTAAATGTGGCTAAATTTAAAAAGTAATTTCAAAAATTAAATATTATTTAAAAAATTTTAATTATATTTGTATTCCCAAATAAGAATTTCTATAAATTCATATAAACATATAAACATTATAATTTAATAACTATATTAAGATACTCAATCATATATTTAAATCTATTCAAATTATAAGCATTAAATAGGTGGCATATTCTTATACAAACTTATAATTTTGATTTCAAATTATATTAATTGTATTATCTCACTTATATTTTAAATTAATATTAACTATAAAGGTATATATTTATTCTATATATAATACAATAATAAGGATAAGAATACAGTATTTAACATATAAACATAATAAATTACTTTTAATAATTCATTTTATTATGTACATTTTAAGAATCATTTACTTGTAATCATTATTTGGGTAAATGTCACTAATTAAACATCATATCTCATTCAATAAATCTCTATATTGATATACATCTCTTTAATAATTACATAATTTATGTTTGATTTTAATATTTTAAATCTTCTATATTGTTAATGAGAACTTAATGAGAATTTATTATACACACTTAGTTATATTGATTATTTATTATTATTTTAAACAATGAAATTTCAATATTATAGATAATTATAATACATTATATTTATACATTATATTTATATCTAAATATTATATAGATTTAACAAATAATAAAAATATATGTACAACATCTATTTATAGATGTTAAGCTATCTAGACTAAGTTGTTTATACACGAGTCACCCCTTTAATATACATTAAATATTTACTACTAATGGTGGTGTTTATAATAATAAAGCTAAATATCATACAGGAATCACATAAATCTGGTGAAACAGTTGTTAGTATTCTGTGATAGTACATCGTATATAGAATGTATAGTATTAGTACTCAGTAGTTGTATAGTATATTGTGTTTAATACATAAATATCACACAGGCAACACCATCGAAGTCGACATCATCTTCTAAGTTGTCGTCGAAGTCACCATCATCGAAGTCACCATCTTTGAAGTTATCATCAAAATCGTCATCAAAGTTAACATCATCATCATTATCATCAGCATCGTCTAAACATTCTAAAATATGAGTTTAACGTAAAACTGTGTATGTCGATTTCCTTTAATATCCGTTTACTGATATTTATAAACATTAATCACTAATATGTATTACGACGTCCATATTTTTACATATATATATTAATTTTTTATTTATTTTCGGTAAATATAATGATTATCGGATATATCTAGAATATAATGAACTACTTATTAATTTTTCACGCAATTCCATAATTATTTTATATAATTCAATAACTTACTTTTCAATTTATATCGCATAAATCTTAATTAATAATATAATATTAGATCAAAAAAGATATTGGATAATATAATTCAATAACTTACTTTTTAATTTATATCGCATAAATCTTAATTAATAATATAATATTAGATCAAAAAAGATATTGGATAATATAATTCAATAACTTACTTTTTAATTTATATCGCATAAATCTTAATTAATAAAATAATATTAGATCAAAAAAGATATTGGATAAAAAGTTATCTGAGAAAAAGAGTACAAAGAGCACGAAAGAGGGCACAAAGAGCACTAAAGAGGGTACAAAGAGTACTAAAGAGGGTACAAAGAGTACTAAAGAGGGTACGAAGAGTACAAAGAGCACGAAAAGTACGAAAGAGAGCATAAAAAGCATAAAGAGCATTAAAGAGAAGCTGAAACCTAAGAAGACTACTTCATCAGCTGATAGTCCTAGGAAATCTTTCAAAACCGCACAAAAGAAGAAAACCACACCATTGTCATCCACCACTAGGGTAAACAAATCTAAATTATCACTGAAAAAGACCAAAGACATGAAAGAGTTAGTATATGTTATCTCACGGCATATCATTAACTTATAAATATATATATAATATAAATAATACAGCATAACTAAATTGCAATAATACGCCATTCTTAGTTATTTTAGTAAATATATTTATATCTGCTAAATGATATCACTAAATTTTATAATAAATAATTGTACAGCGCCAAGAAGAAGATTTCACTTAAATCTAAGGTTAGTGTTTATTATTAGCATTAATACGACGTCAGATTTCGTAAATAGGTCGCTGGTGATTACATAATGATACGCCTGAGATAATAATACCAAGATTACGTCATAATGACATAATAATACCACGATTACATCATAATTACATAATAATACCATGATTACATCATAATTATATAACAATATGATGAATACATCATAATTATATAACAATATGATGATTATTATATGATTATTATGATGATTATGATGATTATATTACGTGTCACAATAACATCACGTTCTCTCGCACAGAAATCCGGCAAGTAGGTAGATAGGTGGTGACTGAGACGGATAGGATACGTGACCTGTGGACAGACGGACGGAGGACTATTTCACGATTTCCATGTTGTCCATCTGAATGACGGTTCTGAACTGAACTTTGTTTGCCGATGTCAGCAGTAAATCTGTGAACGCGAGAGTGAGAGAGAGGGAGACGAACGATTATTATTTATGATTATCATTATCTCAGCATTTGATTTATTTTAATAAAATATTTTTATAAACTAGTACTGCTACGATTTATCATAATTACCTCTTTGTTCATCTTTCAAATCTGTTGAATGAGATTATAATGTATCAAAATATAGTATTTATTATAGTTTAATTGTATATATATAAATTAGGTTTAAAAATAAAATATATATATACCATACATTAGAGATATAATTAGATATAATATAAACATTAGAGAGATTTTATTTCAAATTGTGTCTCCCGCAATAAATGATATCAATTATATTTAAACAAGTCATATATTAAAAAATATATATTTATTTAATAATATAATGCCTATCTAAATTAAAGATTATATATATATACCGTAGAGAGATTAGTATGTTATGAAATAAAAATAAACATAAACAGTTGAGTTACATACAAATATATGATAGGCATTTACTAGGACGTTCTTCTAACTTCTCATCTACTTCAATCAGACTTTTAATATCCGAAATATAAATATATTTATTTATATTTCACAAAAAAAAATAGAAATATTTTTGGTTTTTTAAATTAAAAATCCCTTTCTTTTTTAAAATTTTATTTCTTATAATTAAATATTTATTTATAAATTCCATATATAATGAGCTTTTATTCTACGTTTTTGTATCGACATTTTATTTAAATCGATTAATACGAGTATGCATGTATTTGAATATTAAATTAAAAGATGAACTACAAAATCATAAAAATAAATAAATAGATGTGTAGTTTTATTAATATTTTTGATATTTGTCTTTGTAGTTTTACTCAATTAACAAATTAATTAATTATTACTCATTATACTCTATCCAGATTTATTCATAATATCCTAATTAATCATATACTTATATTATATAAGCAATATTGCTAAGAAAGAAGTTGAATGTATCATCTCATCTCAAATGTAATTGGAAACACAAAATATTTTGGAAACGATAATTAAATATTGATGAAACAAAAATATGCACTCTTGATGTGAAAGTTATGAGAAATAAGTTAAATTTAAATTATATTCATATTCATTGGGTTTATGATAAATTAATATGAATAATAAGTGTACTAAATACACAATGTAATATTTAACTCAGCAATTGAATTGTTACTATAGAAAAATTGCATACATTTTAACAAATATACTTTAAAATTACAGTAAAATATTTATAATTTTTTTCAAAAATTACTTCTCTTTATTTTTATACATAATTTGTATTGTTTGAACATCTAACTTTTGATCTACTTGATAAATGTATATGAATCTTTCAGAACTTAATTATAATAAATAACTCTTATATATTAAGTCTGAGCTAAAAGTAATACTTAGTTACTGGAAATTACTGTGAATTTTATTTTTTTAATTATTTAAAATTAGTGTTTAGAGGTATCATTATCATCGCCTTTTAATTCTATAACTTAATATATACATAGATTTAAATGTAATTAATAAGACATCCACAAATGTTATACATAGTATATACGAAGAGACATTTATGATTAGTTCTGAAAGTTTCATATATCAAGTAGATCAAAAGTTATATAGATGATCAAACAATCAAAATTAAGTTTAAAAATAAAGAGTAGTAATATCAGTTTTTTTTAAATATTATAAATATTTTACTTTAATTTTAATGTTTATTTGTAAATGGTTGTATTTAAAAATACTTATTTATGCTACTTATATTTATTTTATGATTCAAGGCTTATTTTATTTAAAATAATATTTATTTATTTTTAATACAAATTTATTTATTTCCAAAATCATTTGTTTCCCAGACTTAAATAATGATTCCTTAAAATGTATCTAAATTGTTACCAATGAAATATAAATTTTAAATAATAATGTTATATTTCTTATCTTATATATTATATAATAAATTTAACATATATGATTATGTTTATTAAATTTAGATTTTGTTTGATTTCATTCAAATAGAGTGCATACTATGTAATATATAGTAACTTATTTTGCAATGAATATGGTGCTATAAAATATGCTTTAATGCTATTATTAGATCTATTCAATTTATAAATTTTTGACAGACAAAATAGTATTATGTAATACAAATTTATTTTTTTATATTATAGATTTCGATAACCTAACCCACTTAATTCACTAGATGGGTTGTATCTTAGCACTTATACATGTAAAATATAGGCTAAAGTACATATGTATAGAACTTTTAACATTTAAACCTATTATATTTTGTGACTTAATTTGTTTACATATATTAGCTTAATCAAATCTATAATTTGAAACTTTTTTATGTATATATTTATTAAGATTTGAAATATGAGAAAATTACTTTTATTATTTTGTTATTATTTTTTTTAGTAAATTACGAGGAAATGTGCTGTCAAATTTTAATATAAATTGCTTGATAGATTAATAATAATAATAATAATAATAACCTATAGGCAATGTTATCTAATATTTACTACTACTACTACTATTACTACTGATTAAGATAACAACCATTGTTATCGGTTTTGTCTTGGGCAGTATTACGCATTAGTTCGGCGGGCGTGATAGGAGGCATAGTTCTGCGGGCTAGTTCCCCTAATGTAGGCCGTATATCAAAACGGCGAGGGTCTTCATTGCGCTCCTCACGACGTCTGTCCACGTGCATGTTAATGATGTTCTGAGCCTGCATAGGGGGGGAGAGGGGATTAAACACACCGAGTGGGGTAAATAGAGTGCGGGGGTGGAGTAAACATAGAGTGGCGGCAGGTTTACCACAGAATGGGGTGGGATAAACATAGCGTGTGGTGTGCAGTAAATATAACACGGGTTGAGTAAACATATGAAGGGTGGAGTGTGAGAAATATACGATAGATAGAAGGATATTAAGAGAAAATCTTAGTTAACTGTTTAGACAATGACTGTTTATATATCTAGATATTATTATCAGATTTATACAGTGTCAGGGTAAATGTCGAAGCATATTTAGCGAATCGATTACAACAACTGGGGCCCCCAGGAAATACACACTTATTATGTTGATATGTTTCAATGCGAGATACTGACTTGCTCATGTATTGTGTATTAAGAACATAACGTTGAAGAGAGATACCTAACAATATGAAGATGTACTATAACAGTAACATACCTGTATAGCAGAACTAATAGGACACCATTGACACTACTAAGTGTATACATTCAACTGCAACAGCGTGTATGCAAGAGCTGACGTTTGTATTGTGATATTTCTATATTGATTTTGTTCAATATATGGGGATTTTTTGACTTTCACGATATTTTAAATTGTATTCTAATTTTGTATTCTGACATTAATTTTTAAAGTACTTATTATATCGTAATTAATATAAATTACTTACTATACGTACTTAATATAATGTACTTACTATATAGTAGTTAATATAAAGTACTTAATATATAGTATTTTATAATTACTTATTTTAAGTACCTATTATATAGTTCTCATTGTAAAGTACACATTATAAAGTACCTATTATAAAGTATCTATATCTATACGGTACTGATTCTAGTTATACGGTACTACCTTCTCTTTATTAGTGATGTGGTTCTGTTGAGCGATGAGTTCAGTGAGTGACAGGTTGTTCTTGAGGGCCTGGGAGACGGTGGTGCGGGCGTGCATGGGCAGACGTTGCTGATACCCCGAGTCTGTGAAGTCAGTTACGTACTCTGCTACCGGCTTCCTGATTCTGTGTGCGCGCGGGTGTGTGTGTGTGTGTGTATATGTATGTGTCTGTGTATGTGTAATACACACTATGTATGCGCGCATATGTATTAGAATACTTGTAATTTCGTATAAAATCAATTCGGACCGAGTCATTTCAATGTTGTGCCGTGTTTATCTGTACGTACACTTAGTATAGTGGTCGATAATCTCAATGATAATGATTATGACTATAAATCTGATAATATAGTATGATATTAATAATATTAGCAATAATGAAAATTATTATGTTTAGGTGTACAGTTCATTGTTTATCTATTAAGACTTGGGATATAGGAACATATAAGTCACGAGAGTGTCATAAAACTAAATATAATGAAGTTATTACAGAAAAATAAGTTAATAAATGAATATAACGAAATAAGTTATTTCATATTTTTATGTCTATCTTCATGCCGTCTATTTCTCTGAAAGAGAATCATTGAAACCATAACACAAATATTTATTGAAATTATATATGTGGACTTTATTATGATATATATAAATAATGTACGTACACTTGAAATGCGAGTTTATGTAAATATTATGTTCGACGGAATATATTATTAAATTTGTAGTCTAGTAAAGTTACATAAACTTATAATCTACATGGATAATAAAGGTAATATTTGTTACTTATTTTATTTCAATATATAGTAATTAGATATGCTTTCTCCCGTATAATATGTAATACATTTTATCATTAATTGTTCGTAAATGAAAAATATGATGTATATATAAATCCACTATAATATATATTCTAGTAAATATTACATCGATCTATTATGATGTCACATTTTATATGAAAGATTGGATACTCACTGCCTATTGGTTAAAAGCTGATAGATACGCTCAACGAGGAGGCAGGCCGCACCTTCTTTACAATGAATGGTCGACTCCACAAGTTCTGCAGCTATATCTAGTCGTTCTTTCTTGATAAACTATTCCGATAATACACAATTATTATAATAAATGACTTATTATAATATAATATTTAATACTTATATAATATAAATCCAGCATTTAGGGTCTACAGCTCAGTTGAACAGCCAAAAGTGAGATCTCCAGGCAGTTTTTGTTTTTATCTTGTGTTTATCAAGAACTTAATAAACATCAAATCAAAAAATAAGAAAAAAAATGTTACTATCTGTATTGTATTGTCCTGGGCCCCTGTTATTTATAATATGTCTAAGTCTATGACTTATTGAGTGGTCCATTTGTATCAACTATTTATATTGTATTCACTATATAAATGAGATTTCAATAAATAAATATTATTATTATTTATACTAACATTCTTTAAAACTTGCCAATTTAAATCCTTCGAAGCGAAAGAATTTCCTGTGGAGTAATTGTGCATTTGTATTCGACTGGGATAGTACCAGGAGAAGATTTCAGCCAGAATATAACCATTCGATAAATCCCTGCAGAATTGTAAGCGATATTAGAATTAATGATATCACTAATATTATTATTGTAAAACTATGAATTATTTTATACATTTTGTTGAGTACATATATCAATAAAGTAGAATGGTGCGGGTGACATTAATATGGGTGATTATAAAATACTATGTCAGATGAAATTTATATTTATCTGCTGAAAAAATATTACGTTATAAATCAATATACGTAAAACTTTTATATGTTTAAAATTAGATAATATGTTATATATGTTGAATAGTGGAGTGGAAGTAAAGTGGGCGCGTGAAGTTGTCATGTTTCGGATGGTGATAGTATCGCGATATCTAGCTTTTCTGAATATAAGCATGAACAATATGATTATGGCACAAAACGACGCGGTATGCGCTTGTGACAGAGGTTTATAAAAAATCTATATACTTATAAGTACATTTATATATTTATTACTCTCACATATACTATATGATATAAAATATTGAAATATTAAACACTCATTGTATAATATTTCAATATTCTATATCATAAAGTATAACACTGGACACAAATACGGATATTGCTGGAAACGATATTTTAATTTGCATCGCTTTATTTTAAATAACGTGTCACTTTATATTGACTAGTACATATCCTTGATACAAGCTCAATATATATACATGTATGATACATCAACAGAATGGTCTTGGTTAACAAAACACAATCCACTGCGTAATGAATGACTAAGTATTATCTATTCACGAATAAGATAAGTTTAGTCGTTCGTGTTTTCTAAATATATAATACACTTTATTAAAAGATTTAGTTATGGAAGTAATAACAAATATTATGGATTGTTTATTTTATATATTAAAAATTATTTAATTCCATTAAACTTATATAGTATCATACAATATAGTTGATATTTAAAATTATTAAATTATATATTGATTATTATATCTTATATATTTACTTAAACAGATATTTGTATAATAATTGATTGAATATGAAACATATTCTATATATTAATTTAATAGAATTACAGTTTGATAATATATTAACTATAGTTATAAGTGACATAAATTATAATATAATATATATTAAATAAAATATTATATATATATATATAGTGTTACACAAAGTCACTTAGTGACTAATTTAAACACTTAAGTGTATATTAATTTCGATTTAATATTATGTACATATTAGTATCATAATTATTAATAATAAGTATGATAATAATAGTTATGATAATTATATAGAATAGTATTTATTACCATTTTGGGCATTTAACTTTCCATGACAAATCTAAACTTTGAAGCCATTTTAAGACTTCACGTGGTAAACCAGACATTGAAATATAGAATGTTTAAAAAGTTATATAACTTACTTATGAAGGTTATTAAATAATTATTTTAAAAAAAATAGTATATTTTAAAAAGATATTATTTAATTAAAAATATGTTAATTTAAATATATATATAATATATAATTCAATGAAAATATATTGTACTATATAATTCCTTTAACATATTAATAATTATAATAATAGAATTTAATATTTAAAAATATTCTATTTAAAATTTGTTATTATTTTGGATATATATTTGTCATGGTTACCATTAATTTTCATAATAATTATTAAATAATTAAGTTATCAAAATTAAAAAGTTAGTTAATAAAAAAAATATATTTATTTTTATTAATATATTTAACTATAGTTACTTAACGTACTTGATTAAATTATTAATATAGAATATATATAATTTGTAAAATTATTATAATTATTGTTGTTTATAAAATGTTAAAATTATAAATATATAACATAATATTTAATTTACAAATATATAAACATTTATTTATACTGATAGATATTATTCAAATAGTTGTTACAAAATAGGATAGAAATTAGTCAACATTATTTAATCATATGTTTTTTATCTCCACAGTTGGACGTAATTATATAAAGTTGATCTATTTTTGAAATCATTTTTAAATATCAAATTTATAAAATGTATAAATTATTTTATACTTAAAAAAACGATTTATTAAATTATAATAGTTTATCATAACTTGTATGTACATATATCTGTAAGCATATCGTATGATAAATATATAATTTATATGGTATATTACAAAATATATCGATTACGAAAGTTATTTCAATTATTATTTTAAATTATAATTTAATTATTGATGTCTGAATCAAACAGTCTGATATACGAAGCCTTTGCCTCCCATATACTATTAGAATAACTATAGTTACAAATTATAATTTATTGTTACAGATTTGTCCTATTACTAATGATATATTAAATAGTATGTAAGAATATATTTATTATAAAATAAATAATTATGTTTAATTAATAAATTATATAATATTTTTATAATTACTATTATAGTAACTATATTATATCCTTTTATATTATTCTAAATTATACTATTAATTTAATAGTAATATTAAATATAAATTTAGTAAAAAAAATAAGTAATTTCTACATTTTAATATGCCTGACTTAGAAAGTGAACTTAAACTACGCAATAAGATAATTAATAAAATAAAGAACTCTAACTCAACTTTAAATAACTTTAAAAATAATCTATTAAATGAAATGTCTAATAAAACAATAGTTAATAAAGCATCTGAAAATATTGATAACATTCCTGGAGATACTATTCATACACCAAAAGTTGAAAAGGAGACGCATACTATATCAAATATGATACCAACTAACAACGCCGAACCTTCATATATATGTGATGAAAAAGTAAAGAAAACACAACGAAGTTCGATCGATATAGATATATGTGGTTCGATCATAATTGTATTGTAATTCTAAATTAATATATTATATTTAATAGATTACTATATCTCGAATAAAGGCAGAAATTTGTAAACTATAAAATGAATAGTTAATGCGATAGTTCAACTACAGAGGGCACTAATGGTATCGTAATACTATCTGAATATATAGTAAATGACAATATGTTAATAGAGAGTATCTCGCACATGTATTGTAGTATGAATAAAGTATAATCAATTAAAATTTGACTTTTAGTAATATAATAATTTGATATCGACTAGCACCCTCTATAGTTGAAATATTTGAATTATTGCCTTTAGTTTGGTTGTAATCAATAGATTAAGTTAATTAATTAGTGTTTAATCATTAATTTAGTGGAAGTAATTTCATATAATTTAATTATATCGCTTGTAAATATATATATATAATATATATATATATTGTATTTAATTTAATAATTAATCTATGAATTTTATATTAATTAAAATATCTATTATTTCCTAACATTGATATATTATAATGATATTCTGATTTCCTGGATTTAAAAAGTATAAAAATATATCTAAAAATAATAACTAAATAAATATATTTACTTATAAAAGTTAATTCATTCTATTATAATACGGATATTGTAGTATTAAATCAATACTATTAATATATAGGATGGATATTCATTTTCAAGATGTGCATTGTTAATACTATAGAAATGTTGATAAATTATATATATATTACTTACTTTACTTTCGTCGAGCTCTCGCTCGACCCAAATATATCTGTATAATCTATATATCTGTATAATATATTTAGTTTGATAGTTTTAATTAATTAACATTAATGCATATAACATTCAATTAGTATAATAACATCTATTACTATTTTATATCAATTTATTTATGGATAATCATTTGTTTATTTTAACAACCATTTTAATATTTAGAAAAAATTGATAAAAGAAGTTAATATTATTTCATTTAATAAAGAATAAAAAATAATAACATTTAATAATGCACGTTAAATTTAATAATTGAACATAAAAAGCATAACAATATATATATATATATATATTTGATCGAACTATAATAACATTATACAGATGAAATTCTGCATAAAAAGAGTAAAAAAAAGCACAAGAGTAGTCACAAGAAACACAAAAGGCGAAGATCATCCGAAAGACACGATACAATAATAATAGAAGACGACGACGATGACAGCGGAGGTAATGGCGTTGGTGACGTACGTAGCAAAGGTGGCTACCACGACAGAATGTACAACTCGAATAACTCCAAGTATCTGAACATGCATCGGCGCGAGTCCGGTAAGGGTGGGGGGCATCGATCTCGGCGCAGGAAGTCCAGATCGATGAGTAGAAGTCGTAGTAGAAGTCGTAGTAGATCGCCGCTTATAGGCAGGCAATCGTCACGAGCCTCTAATTCTGAAGAACACGATGATATCAGGGGTAACAGTAGAGTGAAGCGTGAGGTAACGGAACCGGGCGAAACTGTTGACGTAATAACGATCGATGAAAAACCTAAAGAAGCGAATACCCCACCCAGTAACGATAAAATCACCGATAATATAGGTTAGCAATTGTATATATATATACATGAAGATCTGGTATTAATGTAATATGATTCGTTTAAAAGTTATTAATTTTGCGTTTATATCGCAGAATCATCGAAACCCGTTATATCTGGAATTTCAATAGGAATAACGAAAAAGTCAATGGATTTAATATCAAATACAGGTGAACATTTATTCATGCCTCAATTTTATATCATAAATATATAAATATTATATTATTCAATATTTCTATTATTAGAATAATTTGTACTAAATAATTATTAGTTATTTTATTATATAAAATATTCTATTTACAAAATATATTTTATTATTATATATATTATAACATTATTACTAATATAATTATTATATAATAACCATTTTAATAGTAGTTAATATAATGGATTGACATTATATTTCATGTTTTATATTGAATTATCATAATTATAAAATATTATATATATATATATATATACTGTATATAGTGTACACATATATTATTTTTTTAATGTATTTTATTTTAAATCTATATATAATAATTTAGATTTTTTATTGATAAAATATATACTCTATAAATAGTTAAATAATATATTAATAGTTACAAAATTAAAAAGTTTTAATAAACATTAACATTTTTGACTTTTCATTGACTTTTTTGACTTTTTCATTATTCATTGTAAAAAATATCCGTTACATTTTATTTATTTAGAAATATATAGACCTATTATATACATATTATACTAAAATATATAATTATAAGTTAGCCTTTATCATTATTAATTTCCCAATATTGTAACAAACTATAGATATTATTAATAATAATCATATCTTGGTGATTGATCAACGTAATTATGAATATTATTATATTATTTATTTAAATAAATAATTTCAATGTAGACGCGTCTTTCTCATCATATGTAGTAAATCATATGTATTCATCTACTTACCTATTCATACCGTGAATAAAGTGCCGGAAACTGGTTCCAAGCTGTCTATAGCTGATCATGATGATGATGATGATGGTGGTTGTGGTGATTATGGTGATGTTGGTGGTGATGTTGGTGGTGAAGGTGATGGTGCATCATCATCATCAGAGGAGGAGTCAACACAAGACAAAATCACGAGGATAAACAAAGAGAAGAGTTTTCGAACCAGAGACAATCAAGGTTTGTTATACAGAACACACGTTTACATGTGCGTTGATTAAGAAGATGATTGCGTAATATTTAGTGGGTTCTTTATTGTGTTAATATTAGTTTTTCACAAAATGTATTCTAATATGTTGTGAACATAATTAACTGTCAAGTTTAAACTAGTTTTAATATATATTTTTATAATATTAATAGTATTTTATGTTTCTCTATATTTTATCTAATAATAAATATATATGTATATATGTTAAAAGTTATTGTAGCATATCTTATGTAAATGATATTTGTCAGTATTATACATCAGCAGCTCTACTTCCAGTATTAATAACATAACAATTCACTTCATCATGTAAATATTACGGTTGCATTATAAGAAATTATTATAGTTACTAATTTAATAAATTTACCGATTTATTAAACTTAAATTAAATAATCGATTCTTAAAATAATGATTTTTCCAATATTTTTCACATAATATACATATTCGATATATACGTAAATGAATGCCACCTACGCACGCCCGTCACTCAAGTATAACCTACGATGCTCACTAGTAACCGACAAGACTTCGACGAAATCCAGCGCAAGTCGTCATCGTAGCGACACGAGGTCGCAGGAATACCGCAGTCATTCGCCTCACAGGTCGTACAGGCGGTCTCATAGGTCAAGGTCGCAAGATAGTCGTTCATCTCGTCACACTCAATATGATCGGTCGGGGTCAAAAGATAGTCGATCGTCGCGCCATAATCGTCGCGATAGGTCAAGGTCACACGATGATTACTCATCGCGCCGCCGAGATAGGTCGAGATCTCGTGATGAATATCGTCATCGTCGTAGTCAACATCATCGCAGCCAAAGATCTAGAAGTTCTGAGAAGGGCAGCTCCAAGAGGAATTATTACCACGATAAGTTAACACGCACGCGCATGCCACATAACTCATTCTAACATTAACAATTACATGTATCCTAATGAATACTATATATATATATATATAGAGTTGTCTCGATATAATAAACTCACCCTATAAGAATGTATTCATTTCAAGATCATATCGTATTGTATTTATATCTCTAATATTTTTAATTGTTGCTACATTAATTATGTTCGAAATAGCGAATATATTCGATTCAAGAAGCATTTTTTGAACAAATATTTTAATGTTTAGTTAAAAGTTATTTTAGTTTTTTGACAATTTTCTATAATTAATTATGAATTCGTATAAAACATTGTATATTTATAAATAATAACTTATAATACATATATATATATATGCAATTGAAACATATTTTATCAAACAAATAATAATGACGTACTTTCAAAAATATTTATAATAAAATATATTTTTACTTTATATGACATATATACATTATATATATATATATATATATATATATATATATATATATATTAATAATAATAGTAATAGTTTATTAATGTGAGGGAAGAGTAAGGTAATGATAATGGCAAGGCTAAGTTAATGCCAAACTTTTCGTTAACTCATCTAGTGCTTTAGGTGAATACACACACACACCTACACATATGATACACCCACCCCTCTGTAACACCTACCCCCGCCACCCTCCCAATCAGACGTTCCTCTCCCGACACCTCTAGCAAAAGAGACAACCCCACGGAGGGCGAAGGTATGGGCATTGATAAGGCTATGCTCAGGAAGATTGCAATGTTTGTAGCACAAATATCTATACAATAAGTGTATTGATCTATGTATATGATATTAAAGAGTGCTACCATGATCTATATTAATGTCATATTAATAATGTGATACAAACATATCACTTACGTGTATTGGCGCATTAGAAAAATGACATAAATATACAACCAGGTTGTAACTATGCATTGTAACTATCGGACCTATCTAACCTCTTCCCTAATCCTATATTTAAAAAATACATTTATGTTATTCACGCATTCTCTTGGCTCTAATTAGTTATTTTGGGTTTCATGATTATTATAAGAGACACGTATACGTTATATCTATAAAATATATATATATATATATATATATATATATATATATATATTTACATATATTATATTTAGGTAAATATATAAATAGTAGACGTAAACTAAATAATTGCTCTAATGTTCGCGTAGATCTCGAACGCTTCACAAGTTAGAGACTGGACAATTCGACAAAACACTGGATGCGAACAGTTCTGCAGTTGAAGACTTGACTTGTTAGTGTGCCATTGTGATCACAGTATTCTACTCGATTATACTTGAATTAGATTTGCTAGTTTTAAAATTATTCCCAAAATTATTTTAAATTTTCTATGACTATTAATTTGTTTATCTAAATTATAGTAATTTAAGATAATTAATTAAAATGACTAAGATGTAACTTATATGTATAATTATTTTATATAATTTTTAAGTTTTCTGTTTTATTAATTTTATATACATTCTGTATTTTTAATATTAAATTTCAATTATAATTTTAATAGTTGTAAAATGTTAGTGTATTGTATTAGTATTATATCAAGTTAAGTTGATTGAAGTTAAACAAATATTTCTATATCTTAAGCTGTACACCGGAGTAAATCTCTAATTTCTATATCTCTGATTTATCTGAAAATCATAGATAATAATTGTTATTATAAAATATGCATGTACACGAAATATACAATTGTTATAATAGATTTGTATGCCACTCTGAAATAAATTTAAATTCAATGAAATATACAATTTATAGATTTATCTACTTGATAAGCATGTGATTATGTAATAAGATCTTGTGATATACGCACTATATGACATGAGCATAATCTGTATATTATCAAATTAATATAAATTAATAGTTTAAGAAATATACACATATGTGACATGGGCTGTATATTGATGAATTACTATGAATTAAAATTAATGAAATATACAAATAATAGATATATCTACCTGATAAATACAGTGATGTTCTTTACTATGGTTACTGTATAATATCTTGTGATCTGATCTTAAAAATAATATAAATAACCTCCAATATTATATTCGTTGTTTTATTATGTAACAGTTTTATTATGTAACTGTTTCATTCGTTATCAATAGATATATTAAATCCCCGGCATTATTAAATATATTTGCAAATTAATGTTTTAAAATTATTAAATAAACATAAATATAAAGAAGATGTTTCTAATATGATTGGACGATACGATAAAATCATAGATATATGTCTGATTATTAACAGTAGAATAGGATTTATTATATTTAATTAAACATATGATAATCTATGATAAATAGAACAAATCATAAATATCTGATATATCTGATATTTTAGATAAAGATATTATATATATATATTGATAATCAGATATATAGTCGGTTATACACGTAGCTTCAGGCTACCTGCATACCAGACTTTCATTATTTGTATAAATAATTAAAAATAAAATGAAAATTAAGAAGTGATGAGATCTCTATATCTAATTACCGAACAGCTTTCTGCAAGAGAATGCAGGGAGATGAAGGGGAAACGGAGGCGGGGGAAAGTTCCGAAGACAAGCTCAGCCACCAGATCCAAGACGCAGAGGAAAAGCTCAGACGAAGACAGGCGTTCGGGAACACCTGCAAAGTTATCGACGCCCATTCCTCGAATGCCCCGATTGTTATGAACATCACGGTGAGTCGCGCGGTGACATAATAGTAATAATTAGGCTCCTTCTGGTGCTAGAAACTATGCCTTCGCGAAGTTTTCAATTAGATGTTTTAAATTTAACAGAATTATTGTTAATATATAATATATAATATTGAAGAATATTGTTAATATTCTTTAAACTATCGATTTAATTACCGAATTTTAATTTTATTCTACGTTTTCGAGTGGTAGCACGTATTCATCGCACTACGTCACATCGCCCCCACATCACCCCCACATCGCCCCCACATCACCCCCCACATCACCCCCACATCGCCCCCACATCACCCTTACATCACCCCCCACATCACCCCCACATTACCCCCCACATTACCCCCACATTACCCCCCACATCACTCCCACATCACCCCCACACCACCCCCACACCACCCCCACATCACCCCCACACCACCCCCACATCACCCCCACATCACCCCCACATCACCCTCACACCACCCCCACATCGCCGCCACATCGCCCCCACATCACCCTTACATCACCCCCACATCACCCTCACATCACCCTTACATCACCCCCACACCACCCCCACATCACCCCTACATCACCCCCACATCACCCCCACACCAACCCTACATAACCATACGTATGACCGCTACAGAACTCTCGTCACATCGCGATCCTCACCCCCGCGGAGAAACTAATGAAGAGTTCCCAGCTGAGGAAACAGTTCCCCGTCTCCACAGGTTCCTACACACAGCACACCTAGCTCGCTTAACCTCCACAGCGTACGATAACCTTGTTAACAGTGCGTATTCGTGTTTCACATTTCAAATAACTTTAGAAAACATACGTATCGCAAACTTACAATTTGCCTACAATTATATACTTTACTGTATTTTATAACTTAACACTTTGTTAGGAGAAATACGTTTTTCTTTAAAAATTACTCGCATGCATTCCATTCTCTACTGGGCGAACATTGTCCATATCTTATCCTAGATTAATTGTAGCAAGACTGTATTTATATAAGACATGTATTTATATATTTATAATTGAATGTATTTATAACTATTTAGTGCTCAAGATAAATACATTATTTTACTATATCGTGAATTAAGTTTAGTTTTCATCGTCTTCCCCCAGGTGGCAGTCACACGAAACAACTCGACGAATGGGTGGAAGTGAAACCTAGGAACGGTACGTTGTAGTTATCCCTTCTATTATCTTTGCAGCCTCGCTATGATAATCTCTCTCTCATGTCACGCGCAGACGATATCATCCGCAAAGAGGACCTGAAATACGGGGCTAAGAGTTGTGCTACGGGGGGGACAACACGACCCCACGATACGGTAACAACGCATGTTTAGAATAGCGGCCGCCATCTTTGTTATATCCATTATATCTATGTCATTAGAAACGCTGAGTTTTAAATCTGAGTGTGCGTATTGCATTAAGTAATAAAATCACAAACTAAACAATATTCTTATTTTTTTATTAATAATTATTATATACATATGTTATGATTTAGATCCTATATATTCAAACATTTATATTAATTAGATGTGACTGTGATATATTGAGTTACCTACTAAAAGAATATATAAGTCATAATCTATAGATCAATATTTTTCATTTTTATATCATAATATGACTAGATTACTAATAATTTACTATTTACAAAATTAAAAACAATATTATTTAGTATCCATTATTCATGTCACATGAATCATGTGCATTATTCTTATACTCATTGATTTCAACCAATGAAAACCCTAACTGATGATGTTATCTCAAGTCAAGATTTATATATTTCAGTTTATATTTTATTTTTACATCTTCTATTCATATATATACCTAAATATAATGAAATGTATATATTATATATACAACATATACTTGTCTCTTATGTTATAATCATAATTATTGTGACTAATGGACTAATTAGAGCCAAGAGAAGGTGTGAATAATGTAATTATATTTTCAATATTAGTTTTATAAAATAATTTGTTGTATAATATAAATATATATATATAAAATCTATTTACAATATTTATGATACGTGTTATTAATCTTTAGAATTCTAATTTATATTATATATAAAAATGTATCTATATAATATACATAATTATGAAATAAATTTATTTTTTATAAATTTATTTATAATACAAATTAGTTTACTAGGAATATTTCTCTCTATTTATTTGTGTTCAAATTCACCAGCAAATTGTAATAATGAATATTTCATCATGACATTATTAGATTATATTGATTATATATGAATATGTAATTCACTTCATTTTATTGTCAGTACGTTGTATAGATGTGAATAAATATATTTGTATTCATTAAAAATTAATAATAATGTTCACAAAATTATTACACATGTAGTAATAGTATATAGAAACATGATTAACCCACTCATATTATATATTGTTAAATATATATTCTATATATTCAGTTATGGTTTTGTTGTTAATTCACGAATTAATAAGTGGTAAGTACGATGTGCTAGCTGCGCTGCCCATCTATTTACATGTAAAAGTACAATGTTTAAGGAATGATACAAATAAAATTCCATCATCTATATCAATAGATAATAGTACTACTACTACTACTACTACTACTACTACTACTACTACTACTATAAATACTACTCCTGATACTATTTAAATCTACACTGTATTGTTTATCAAACTAATTTCACTGGAGCCAAATACCCAATGACCAATGATCAATTTTTTCACCTCAATCACATAAGTGATATCATAACATGAATGTAATTGTAGTATTTATATAAATGAAATTATTTCATTGAAATAATTGTTCACATAAACTTTGTTATTAGTATTAATTCTAAATATTTACCTGTACGACACTCTAAGCCAATCATCTTACTTGCACCGATCTTAATCAATCTAGGTAATCATTTATATATGATTTATAAATATAAAATTTATTATAAGAATTTATTATTGTTTATGAAAATGAAAACCCTATAGAAAGATGATAAAGTCAGTGAGGTTATTTCACAAAGATTGAAAGCTATGAAAACACTGGAAGATAATCCATTTGATACGCAATCGCTGCAAACTATTCAAAACACGCAAAATGAGGTTTATAAATTATGCTGATTAGTAAATTCATTTCTATAAATTACTAACAACATTATCAAATATATTTATTTAATATCATAATACTAATGTGATAAATGTATTTTTTTATTTTAATGTATTCTTTATTATATTTACAAATTTATTATTATAAACTACAGTATATAAAAACTACTTATACTTATAAAAAATACTTATACACATACAGAATAATACAATCACTAACAATTCTACAACTCCTGAAAATGTAACTATTGAGAGCTCACAAATTAATGATAAACAAGCAGAAGGAACGATAACATTAAAAGAAGCTGACATTCCAAATCCACCGCAAGAACCTGAGGAACCCTCTAAAAGTACAACACCCCCTATGCCAGTACAAGTACCTAAGGAATCCACTAAAAGTACAATACCCCCTATACAAGTACTTAAGGAATCCACTAAAAGTACAACACTCCCTATACAAGTACTTAAGGAATCCACTAAAAGTACAACACTCCCTATACAAGTACCTAATGAATCCACTAAAAGTACAACACCCCTTATACAAGTACCTAAGGAATCCACTAAAAGTTCAACACCCCCTATGCCAGTACAAGTACCTAAGGAATCCACTAAAAGTAATACACCCTCTATACAAGTACCTAAGGAATCCACTAAGAATACAACACCCCCTACGCCGGTACAAAACCCCCAGAAATGTGCTACACCCGCGAATAGATTAACCCCTAACCCGCCGCGTGACCCCTTAACGATGCCGACCCCGCCTCCAGTACCCCAGCCAGCCCCGTGCACCGTATATCCCTCACCCGTGATGATAGCCATAGCAGCGGGTCTCCTGCCCTCGCCTCGTTACCCATCTGGTACCTCCCCCTCGACCAATGGCTGTCGTCCCACCATCACCGTTACTGTATCCGCTACTAATAGTGACACCACCACCGCTGCCACAATGAACACAACTGGGGTCAGCGAACACTACACCAACACAACACAACACCACTACATCGCGTTTAACACCGCTGCTGTATTGTTATAATAACACTGCGCTTCTTTATTACATTAGTTCATTCGTATACTCATTACATACACTCGATATAGTATCACCACCACAACCACTATTACTACTACTACTATTAATACAATTAATTACTGACCTGTTCTCGTGTTTTAGTTACAAAACTGGGCGTCTACGCAGAAATCTAAATCTGAAAGAGAGAACTTCGGTCGTTTCACCGGAGCTCGAGGGGGTGGTGGTGGCGCCACCAGTACTAGGTCTACTCCTTTTAATAAGCACGGCGGACCTCAAGCATGGATACAGAAAGTATGACTAAGTAACAGCTTCAACTGTATCATATCACTAGACAAGCAGCCATATCCAGGCTTCTCTGCGTAGTGTACTATTATATAATTTAGTTATGTAATATCAAGTACAAAGCAGGCTATTTTGATAAGATGACAGTGTTGTCTCTATAAGAATATACTTGTAATGTATATACAATTATTACACTTGATCAGGTGTTAATGCTAATATCTATTTACGTATGAATAGTTTAAGTTATGTGTACACATTTAGTTTTATATTTCAACTATGAAATACATCACAAGATTATTAATGTATTATAATAATAGATATATATATATATATATATATATATATATATATATATCTGTGTATATTATAATAATAGTATATTAAATGTTTCCTTATATTTAAATTTTAATATCATCTCTTACTACAAATATATCTACATACTATATATATATCTATAAATTGATATTTACTATAGAATAAATATTAATGTTAACATGTTTTGTTATAATTATTTTCTTTGAATTCATATAAAGACATTCATTGTTTCGTTTATTGTGATTTTATAGGACAATGAAAAGCTATTATAAAAATAATAGCCCTTAATCGCCTAGTATAGAAATACATAATAAAGTGTAATATTGTTGATTATACCATCTAATCCCTAATGAATGTATCCGTATACCAAGTAATACCCTAGTGAATTCCTCTGTCTCGCCCTCCTCTAATTCATTGTTACACATTTCACAGGTTACTTAGGAATACACGTGGATATTGCTGAATTCAAATGCATTATGGGTAATCATCTCGTCGACTTCGCCACTCGTGAACAGAACACCTAGCGCCCCTAGTGAGCTATTCACGAGTGGGCAAGTCGTTGAGAATTACCCATTCTTCTGCGCTCTAATATTACACATACATTGAAACGTTAAGAACGAATTTTTACACCGAAATAGTCATAAGATATGGCTATCTCGGTGGAAAAGTAATGCATTTGAATTCTTTAATTCATTTATAAATAGAAATTCATTTAAAAAATACTATTCTGTTACGATTATTAGGATTTTTAATATACGATATTTGTAATTGATTTTTATATTTTGCATTATTAAGATTTGTATGTGACTTAAGGGGATCCCGTACATAAAAGTGATGCTAATTTATTTATTTTCATATTTTTTTTTTATTCCATAATAATACTTATTGTAGTGTTTTTTATTATCTGTAAAAAAATTAGACATGAATTAAGTCTAGAAATTGTATAAAAATGTGTTTATTGACGATAAGATAATGCTATTATATACAATTCAATATTACATTTTTATGCTGTCAAACTTCAAACGCTGTTTTCTCAGAATAATTATTTAATGCTAGGTATGTGCATTCAAACATATAGAACATAAAAACTATTATAATTATAATATTAATTGTTGTTGATTTATATAGAATTTAATTATGTGAATAGAAAGATAATTAATAAAATGTATAGTAGTCATTGTATAAAATGATAATTTCTATATAAATACCATAATTTTTAATTTAGATATATATAATTTAATAAATAATAATATTAAAAATAAATTTTTATTTTCCTATGCATATGTTGTGTATACAATACACAAACAGTAGGTAAATTGAATGAATAGAATATCACTTCTATTATTTGTTAGTGGAAAATTGCGTGTTATGTGCGGGATCCCCTTAATATTTGCAAAAGTAATCATTTTCTTAGAATTATCAATTTATAATCTCATAAACTGTTAAAACTCACGAGTTTCTTAAAAAATTCTGATATTTTTACTCGTAATTTAATTTATATACTAAAATAAACAATATCCTAAATATTTATTTTAATAATCTTAAAAATTAATAACTTATAATTTTATTTTTATTAAAATCTATTTAGATATCTAAATATATTTATATATTTACTAATTCTTGGAAAAAATAAATATTGATTTTATTAAGTTATATGAATTTTTATAAAAGATTTCCATAAATTACTATCACTTTCATCTCGATTTCCACCTATATTTACAAGCTGATAAGTACCAGTGGATAACTCTCGCTTACTAACCACCCCACTACTAACCACACCCATAGTAACACCCCCCTTCGTGATTACAGGACCTATTCGCGAACCTAGCCCCCGTCAAGTCAGACATCGGTATGAACCTCATGGCTAAGATGGGCTGGAAGTCAGGCGAAGGACTCGGTAAGAACAACGACGGCCAACTGAATCCACTCAGTCTAGACTTCAAGATTAATCGTAGAGGTCAGTGATATCATCACTGTCATCAATCCATATCTACTATATCTCCTAATTGATATTATTTCAGTGCTATGATTTTTAGTAGGGAATAGATTAATATCAATGTTTACTAACTTACTGTCAGCGTCTTTAATTTAGTTCACACATGTAATATTACATAACATTGCCCCACGTGATATCTATTCACCACCACCATCCTAATAGGTCTCACCTCTAACTTGGAAGCCCCTCCCGCCCCCGCTGCCAGCTCAAAAGGAAACCTACCCGGAAGTAAGTATTGCGCACCGCTAAGTGGGGTCCATAGTAGGGCTACTAGTATGCATGGGGCACCATACATTATTCAGATACAAACACAAACTATTTTAGTAACATTTTATAAAACTATTAATAAACGTTACCAAATACTAATACAAATACATATTTGACCCCATCCATGGCTACTTGCCTGATATAGAAATACATGTACCACGATGAATAGAACGTGTCCATCAATAGGACAGATAGACTAGCACTGGATAGTAACTCTATTAATCTATTTATAGCGCAACACCCAGTCGCACTACTGAACGACCACTGCTCTCGACAAGGCTTTCGGCCGCCGAACTTTAGCCTAGTAAGTGAATCTGGACCTCCGCACATGAAATGTTTTCTTTTCAGGGTTTGTAAACAGAAATACCATAAGCATACGCGTATTTGTTAATAAGAATCCTGTAGTGGGTAACAGAGATATATATTTGTTAAATGCATAAATATAGATAGAGAATTTTAAGCGAGTGAAATTATTTAATTTCTAATCGATAATATATGGAAATTCTTTCCAATTTAATTACAATGATTGAAGTCTCATATCACTGACTCTACAGGGGGTATCCCACTACCAGTATTTCCGGTAATGTTCGCTATAAAGCGATTTTCTAGCAAGTTTTAGTGGGATATCCCCTTACTTTCAGGCAACCTACCGAAATATAGTAACTTTAAAGGGGGTATCACACTACAACTTGATAGAAAATTACTTTCTAGCAAACATTTCCGTACTTTATTTCTGGAAATACTGGTAGTGTGATACCCCTACACCTATTATGTATGAACTAATTATGTTCATGAATTATTGATAATTAATCACTATTAATGATAATTTTAATAAAGTATATATTAAAAACCATTTGTATATCTATAAATATTTTGTGTTTCTATGCACTATATACTTAATAGAAGTTATGTTATAGTTTATTAATGACAATGTATGTGATCATTACTACAACACACCAACACACACAGGTACTGGTGAATGGAGCCTACTACCAACCTGTATCAGGCTCCACGACTAAGAAGCAAGCTAAGTCAGACTCCGCAGCTGTCTTCTTACAGAAGAATTCCATAATGTAATAACATATGCCATATAGAATGATAATGTATTACACCTATATAGTGTCATATATGTGTAAAGTGTGTGTGTTGTATTACATGTGTAATATGATGATGTGTTTAATCTGTTAATGTAAGAAGTATTCAAATTACAATAAGGTATTTTATACTACATATTATGCAGGAACATTATTTATTGAATTGTTATTGTATATATATAAATAAATGTATATAAGAATGCCTGAAGAGTTGTTGTTATACATTAGAATCTAAGATTGCATTATCATTTATTAATGATATGAAGGACATAGCAGTGTATTATTGAATAACAGCGATTCTTTCATAATAGTTATAAGAATCAATAATATAAACTTATTATACTTTAGATTTATAAATGGAGATATTAACTTCCTGTTGAACCTGTGTATTCGTAATATTTCTATCTTTGAACTTTGTATGTCATATCGAGGTCATCATGTAATACTACCACACTTATAATGAACTTTCACATATTCCATTATATTATAGTGACCTTCACAGTAATATATTGATATGACTAATACATACATTAATGATATTGTTTATATAAAGGTCGTCTGCTCGCTATCCCTGTAATGGTTTCGTACCCTTAGAGATACTTTAATGGTATATTACAAAGATATCGGAGATTATTATTTGTAAAATAAAAATGTATTTATTTTTTTTAAATAGTATTTCTATAAAATATCAATTTATTTATAAATTAGGTTTAAATTGAAAGATATTTATCGTATTACAATGTTACTACAATTATATTAAAATTTATAATTTATAAAAACTTGATTTGTTTATTAAATTCAAATGCTTACTCCTGGATCATAATGCAATACGATAAAAGTATAATATTATAAGCATTAAAATATTGCCTAAATAGGCATTAGCAGTCGCTGGTGTATTTTTTATGTATTCGTTTATTATATTTAGTTTGAATACAAAAGTGGAAAGTAAAAAACTGTATAAAGAGGGAACACATATACATGTGTATATGTGTGCATTTTAAATTATAGATTAATCTCAAAGTAAACATTTTCAAATCTCAACGGTTATGTGATTACGTAATAGTTATAAGTTATAAATAATCACACACACACACACACAAGAATATAAAGATAATTACTGTATCGCTACCCATTCATTCTATACACACTTCATCGTCGATGTAGTAGTCTAGTTTGTTAAGAACTTTAATAGTACTGTTGTCGGGGGCAAGAAATGTTTCTATTTCAACATCGACGTCTTCATTTTCACCGAGTTTCTCATTTCTGGAATGAAGAAGAGTTTGTTAGCAATTTTATTTAAATACTAAATATATATGTGTAGGTTATTATATATATCACATATATTTATGCCTTATTAACATTTTGATACTTTAATTATCTTACATATAATTATTATACACATGAAATTGTATAATTAATCAAACATCTAAATTAATTTAGACTTATATTTGAATATAACATTATTGCTTATTATTACTATTGTAAGTTATAATTTATAAATACAGGAATATTAAAAATATAAAATCCTATTGTATATATAACAAATATATTATGTATTTATATAAATATATAACCTTAATTTATTGATGGAGAAGTTGCTAATTTTGTTAATCTGCGCCCATTGAACTATAGAAATAATAATTCAGATTAATACCTTTGAATTATATTATGAAATATTGTAAAAATATATTCCTTTAATAATAATTTTTATTTTTATTATTTAAATATACACTAGGAAATGTCCTTGATATAATATTCAAACGAATTCAAAGTATAATTACTATAGAAATGTCAGTGAAGTCACTCGCATTTCTATGATAATTACATATTTTATAATAAATTCATTAAGATTATGATTATGGATAATTATTTTTTAAATAAATAAAATATATTAATATACCAAATATTACATTTTAATAATTACAATTATATTATTTATTTTTTATAATTAATCATATACTAAGTTTATAATCATAAAAATAATAAAATTTAATTTAATAGAATAAATAGTTAATCAATGCTTCAATTTAATGCATATCATAATGATTATCCCAATGTATAATATTGATTACATATTGGAATCAAATACACTTCTATTTATAACACAAAAACCTTGATTAAACTTTGACTGAGATAAATACTTCATCCATGGAATAATATTTGTTGTTAGATCTTTCAAATCTGATCCATATTCTATTGAACGATAACAATAATTGTGTATTTAGATTGCATTATTCTCACAGAATATATAGATTAATTAAGAAATATACATTTTAAAATTGTATCATATATTTGATCATTATAATTAAATATATTTTATTTTAATAAATATAAGTATAATAGAAATATTTATAATTAATGGCTGGTATATGATATGTTTTTTATTAAGTTATTATGTAAATAATGGCTAAATTATGATTAAATTTGATATATATATATAATAAATTATTTAATTAATTAAATATGGTTATATTAAAAAAAATGTAAAATTGTTTACTTTAAATATAAATAAAATTATTAAATTTATAGAATTGAGCATATTTTATATGAACCAAACGGAATTACGATAGGTATGACATATATTTGTTTATGTATATTGTTTGCATTGATGACATTTATACAGATGCTAATTAATACATTTATACGGCGCATTATTGTAATCTGAATGTGTAAATAAATTATTTATTACGATTATTTCTATAATATTTTGTTTAGTTTCAATTCGTATGTTTCATTACATGATAACAGCTATGATTCTAGATGTCAGCATGCCTCAACACGATGAGTGAACCTTTAAACAGCGACTGAGAATGTAGTCTGTTCTCGAGTTGAGCTCGCTGCAGCGCGTAGCTGTGGGGCTTGTAGATAGGCCGCCAGCCCGCCTTCTTCATTCTAGTGTTGTTGTAGATTATCGACCGGCACACTATCGCGCACGAACATTGTGACGACCGCTGTTGTGTTAGGGGTATTGGGTATATCACAGGGGTATAGGGTATTGCACATGGGTATAGGGTATAGCAAAGGGGTATAGGGTATAGCTCAGGGGTATAGGGTATAGCACAGGGGTATAGGGTATAACTTAGGGGTATGGGGTATAGCGCGTGTTCA
This sequence comes from Osedax fenrisi, assembly GCA_964019155.1. Lineage (NCBI taxonomy): Eukaryota > Metazoa > Annelida > Polychaeta > Sabellida > Siboglinidae > Osedax > Osedax fenrisi. The sequence continues at coordinate 55,460,129 of OZ025243.1, forward strand.
CATTAGATAATAGAATATATAGCATGGTATAGGTATGTATATATATATGCAGTGTAGCAGCACTATATAATGCTGTGATTGCTAGTACTATTTGATTGTAAAGTGCTGGTGTTGACACAAATGCGGCTGAAAAGGTGCAAATACAATATAATGTTATATAGAGTACGAGTGCTATTTGTTTAGTGTATAGAGGTTAGTTATATAGTACATAGAGGGTAGTGTAGATTATATGCAATAGTTGCCCACCACTATATATGTATAATACCTATGCTAACTAAATGATTAAATAATTAGATAATTATCTTTGATTATAATCAAACTAATAGATACATGAACTACCGGAACATTCCACTCTGCTTTAGAGATTTGATCACTTTCGCTGATGTCATCTGAAGCGGCTGCGATGTCTGCAATGTTCGTGTAGAAGCTCAGGTAGTTGTGGTGTAGGTAACCGGTGAACAGGTCCCCTGATAGGTGGCACTTGTCGATCACTTCCTGTACAAGCGTGGTGATTTATAATTTGAATGAGCCACAATAATAGATAATATGCAGAAATATTACTTTAAAGCCCGTTGGGAGGAACAAGCATATCCATATTATAAATAAGAAAATAAACAAATATTCTTTTAATAAATACGATTATTATATTATTATTAATACTTCATTAGAAATGTATAATATTGTCAATATTATAAATGTATCGTAGGTTGAATTAATAATAATACCTTTTAAATCGAATTAATTAAATGTTTATATAATAAATTAGTTATTTAATGTTTTAAAATTATTAATAAATAATTGAAGAAATTCAATAAATAACCTCGGGCGTAAACAGAAGTGGGTCGCGGTGGAATGAGCCGATACTAGATGTTGTGGGCTTCGTATCTCCTTATTAGGAAACATTTGTTAATACATTTTAAAATATAATAATTAATTAAAAATGTTATTTGACAATAATATTACATAAATTAAATGATATCTATAGATCAAATAATATATCTATTATTACGAAGAGATATACTATTTATTAAATTTAAACTTTTTGCATATAAAATCTTTCCGATAGCCCGAAAAATGAAGTAATTTGAATGTTTAGATTGGTCTGTTGTATTCGAATTCTTAACAGCTTTGCTCTTTGATACTTTTGATAATGTATCTGTAAATAATAATTAATTAATATTAGATATAATTGCTAATTATAATATATTTAATAAAATAATAATTTTTAATATATAAATATAAAAACTTTTAATTATATTATAATTTATTATTATATTAAGTAAATTTAAATTACATATATTTAAAAATATCAAATAATTTTATTCTAATTAATATTACACTAATACATGGTAAAGACTATAAAAATATTTCATTTTATACGCAATAATTAACAAGTTAATAACTAATTTGTGAAATAATATAGTATTTAAAAAATACATTTAATATATATTTAAATGAATGTAAACATTATTTATATATATATACGCATGTTATATTTGGAATAAGTGGTGCATGACGCCATATCATTTTCCCCCTACGAAGACTCGTCATGGGACTAGTTAGTTAATGATGATGTTTAATTGACAAGTAGAATATTAAGAAAGTCAAAATAATCATGTTTGAATAATGGCACATTAACATTGATACGTATGAACTATACGAATACTAGCATTTCTGAGACTGGAAGTTCAGCGTGTTGATGGCATAACGCAGGTCTCCATTACAAGACGACGCGATCGTGTTCAGGGTTTCTTTCGGTAGCGAATTCAATTTCTTATTCTAACAATTGTATCGAGGATATAAGATCTCGTATATTTCAATTTGGTAATACATAACACTGAGTTTATAGAATTGCATAATTATTTAATGTAAATACTACGAATGATCTATAGACAATATTAAAGTGTTATTCATTACTAAACACATTTAATCATGGTTATAAGTGTGTGCTATAGACATATTAGATGCAGATATTTATATTGATAACTAATTTGTAATCTAATCTGTAATTATTAAATAAGCGAATTATTTATTAATTTAATCATAAAATAGATAATAAAATCTTTAAATTTAACTAATATAGTCAGCGAGTATACTTATTATACTATTGTTATGAATCAAACTAAGTTTCTAACCGTTGATAATTCTTGTTTCAGTATATTCGTAAGAGATTTTACTAAAGCAGTCTGAGAAATTGGATTGAATCTAAGTAAACATTACATTAGAAATGTAGTATTAAAGAAATGTAGTATTATTATTAAAATTTATTATAAATTTAGTAATTTTGTAATATGTATTGCTTAGTAATATTGATCTATATTATGTATAAAAATAATATCTTTACAAATGGGAAATGTTATTTTTACAAGTAAATAAATAATTTATATCAGTGATATGTGTGGTGGGGTTTATTAAACTTTCATGAAAACTAAACAATCCTGTTACTAATCGGTGAGAATTTATTTATTTATTTCATTGAAAATATTATAAGAAAAAAAATCTAATAAAATATATTTACTGATTTATACTAAAGAAATAGGATTATTATATAATCCTATTTATTACTGATTTTGTGTGTGGGTAAAATACTGTTTTAAACAGGGCGCTGCAGCGTACCCTATGTTCGTGATTCTCAAACGGAACTGGACATCCTTGGGGAACACTTTAAATAGGCAGGCATCGTCTCCGTTAGTCTCACTCAACCCGAACACCAGGGGGACTCGCAGTCTTCTCTCAGACAGGAAGTCATGCAGCAGCGAAGGACAACGTACTATTGACAGCGGTAGTTCCTAACGAGCGGTGTTGTTACGCGTGTACGCGATAATGGGATGATATGTAATCGTAATTGTATAAAATATAGTTTATAATGTATTTATAATTATATAATTTATATAATATATAATTATAATTGTATAATATATTATAATAATTGTATAATATAGAGTGTAGCATATTGAAATCTATCACTCATGTTTAGAGAACTATATATTGTAATATACGTGAAACTAATTGTATACATTCGCTGTGGGATTTGAAATCATCCATTAGAGTTACATTTATATTCAAATTATACATTATATAAAGTTTTCATAAAAAACTGTCCATTTTCGATTCTCAATTCAAATATAATGAGAATATTTTAGTTAAAATAATATTATTTTTGAATTAATTATTAAATTAATTTCATATTTATTTAAGATTAACTAATTACAGGAAAATACAAACAATTTTTAAATTAAAATTATAATATTATTAATAATAATATGTAATATTAGTAAATTAATTATAGTATGCTACATTTAATATACAGACTGACTTACCTTGTGCTAACTATTGACTAATTGAGTCATTGTATCGAGCCTGGAGATAATATAATAATTAAAACTTACAACATTTATCATATCATGGTTATAAAGGAAAGTACTACGATTATACTCGAAATTTTTACGTTTATTTTCCTTTCATTTTTATAAGTTGTATGCAATATTTATTAATATACTTTTTATAAATATTATTATCCCATTCTAACGAGATATAAATCTCTGAAACTGTGTATTAAAGACTAGTCTTGCTTAGGATGATGCAACACTTCAGACTAATATTCACGTGAATTTGCCGATATAATCGCGTTATTATAAATCAAACATTTTTGATTTTTGAGAATATACACAAATGAAGCTTTAGCTCTTATTGAAATAATACAAAATTAAAATATGTTATATGTAATATATATTATTATTTATAATAGTTCATATATATATATATTGATACCTAGTGAATAGCGTAACAATACATATGTTATCGGTTAGAATACGCTAGGTGCGTGTGTACTTACATCGATGAACACTAAATTGGAATCTTCGTGATGAGTGTCTCCATCTAGCTGTAGTTTGGAGTATTTGTTGCACTTACGAATGAAGTTTATGAACTGAGTGCTCTGGTTCTCTACGTTCATATCTGTACGATGAATGAAGTGCGTAATTAGAATAATTGTTATAGTTTATTAATAATAATTTAATTAAATTATATGATTACATCATTTTTACAAATGTATATTTTATTAACCTATTTTTATTTAAAATTTTTTAATTCTGTAATTCTAATTTTAGAAATAACTAAACAATATACCATAGTATATATAGGTAAGTATTATCCTTAATGAAAGAGAATAGATATATAACGTTAACTTAACATTTTAACATTGTATGATAACCTACATTACAAATTAACTTAAGAAAATTATAATTAATTCATAAAAATATTTGATATTAAGTTATATTAATTAATGTTTGAAACACTTTAAATAAATATCTGCCCTAATTCGCAAGAGTAATGGCCAACTGAATGACTTAATTGTATGCCTACATTAGTTCATACGAATATATCACTACTTTAAATAGACACATTTCATATGAAACATAATGAAAACCAAACACTTCGAGTGCTTCACAATCGTGCATTGTTAGATATAACATTGAACGTAAGAGATACCATAGCTCTATTTCTACACCACATTATCAACTCCATTACATACGTTACTATGGTCAGTAGTGTGTGTACCTCTGTCTTCGGTGGTCAGCAGGTTCGGGGCAGTCCACTCACGACAGGCGATGTCCAAGTGTTTGCAGAGAACCTTGATGGTCGTGGATTTACCGCAGCCTGAGATGCCCGTCAGTAAAAGTATACTTCCCTGCACGTGTAAGGGTGTGTGGCTTCAATAGATCAAGCTGAACATATGATAGCTTTAAATATGAAATACGCAACTAAATTAATAATAGACTTTATTATGATAAAATCTGATGTTACTAAACTAAATTGAATATAGATATTAATTTTTTATATTTGGTATATCATGGAATATTTTTTAATTGAAAAATTGATTTGTATCATAATTTTAGAACTCATTTATAGTAAAGTAATAATCAGTAAACACTACAGCCATCAGTATAATGGTAGTATATTATACATGTAGAATACACGTCATCTGTATTCATCGTTCAAATACGAGAATATCAAAGTTTTTACGAGAATATCAAAGTTTTTTAATACAAATTTATAATAAAATTATTAAAAATGATAGATAACATCCATCATTACCATCACCTTAAATGTGTACATCAAATGTGTACATAAAGTGTGTACACTGTGCACAATATTACATAATATCTACAGTATCACGATTATAATTACATAATATATATATAGTTTTACAATATTTCAAATAAACTCATGTCAATTTCAATATTGTATACCTTTAATATAAATATATTAAATTATTTGTTAAAATATTTTTTTTATAAAATAAACTTTCCATTTAAATGATGTAAATGATGTTAATTAAATATACAATTATAAATTATAATATAAATAAATAAAAGAGCAAAAACAATAATACAACAACAAAATATTTCCTACCGAATATTTATTATCAGTAAGCCATTGTTCTACATCAGATATTTTCTTTTTATGAACAGCTAACTCTTCCTGTAGATTATCAGCATCATTAATTTCATTAATATCATTAATATCAATTTATAGAATATATAATAGGTTATAATAATCATTACAAATATTTTATATAGATATATTGAAGGAAAAGGGATTTTTATATGTTATTAAAAAATATAAAAAAATTATATAATGTAATAATGTAATAAGTATGTTATAAATAAAATATACAATATTATTGTGTATAATTAAACCTTATATACAGGCGTATATTTGTTGACCCAAAGTGTATTTTCACTGTCCGGTAGATTTCCGACCGACTTAGATTTGAGCGTTGATTTAGCTCTAGTCTTCACTTTAGCTTTACTCTGTGCCTTTACTTTCTGCTTGACAGGCGCAACAGGCTCAAGACACTCGTTGGAATCAAACGAAGAAGAGACCCACGTTGAAGATTGACTCTGTACGGTGTATTCATTGATTGATGATTGATATTTTATGTATGCAAATATATAGTCGAAAGTATAAAGTATAAATATTCGCTAAAGAAAACATACATTATTTATATAAATAAAATATAATTCAAAATTCAAAAATAAATTAAAAATTATCCAAAATAGAAATAAACATTTTAATGATTGATATATATTGATCTTTTCATGATTTATACCATAATGTAATGTTAAATATAAGCCATGTATATCAATATAGATATCTCACTATTGTAATTACACTTACGAATTGTGACAATATTTACGAAAATAGGTCTTAATTTTTTGATCTTTTAGAATACTTGTAATTCGTATCTATTTTTATGATTACAATATTATGTTTTAATAATAATGTGATGGGCATATATAGACTATAATGTTATGAAAAATAATTGATTACATCCACTGAAGTGAGCAAGTGATGTTAAAGTGATGACAACATAATATTGTAATGGTGTAAACACATAACTATTAACAATTAAATATCATTTAATAATAGAATATGATCAAAAGAATAATTAACTATAGATAGGAATTCATAAATATTTCGATCAGATTGTACTGGATACTATGGCCAAAGATATAACACTCCCTATCTACGTAATGTGATTACTATTCATACGTTACGCTGCCAGCTGTAGTAGTATCGGAATCACTGAAATAGATTTAGATTTGCCGCTATTAACATACTACAATGTTTTCATTGCTCTATTAAATGACATGCAATATAAAATAGCTTTTACTCACCGCAAGATATGTGTTGCATTTAAAACCAGCATATCCTATTGCTTAATTATATATTAGTAATGAATATTTAGTTTTCATCGTATAAATAAATATTAAAATATAGTATTTTACATTTTAAAAGTGTATAGTTCGATACGAGCTTGCATTATAAACAACATATTTTTCCGAAAACTGACCCTATATAGGTGGCGCTGTTAATTTTTATGTAAAAATATAATTACATAATTAAACATAAGTGTTGTATAACTTTCATTAGTAAAATCTTTGCTATTAGTGTAAATGGTACAATCTTTTATTGATATAATCTGATACAATCTGATACAAACTGATATAATCTGATACAATCTGATACAATCTGTTACTTTTTCGTATTTAACCAGATCTAAGATGTTTTATTCGTAACTTCCACAGATCTGATACTGGTACTTTTAATAATATAGTGAGACTTTATACAAATGTCATATACATCCCTAGTGGATACTAAATAAGGGCAATGCATAATACTCCGGTAAGTATACTGAAGGTAACCTCATATAAAGATATAGATAAGAATTTACTCAGTTTTACTGGATGGTATTTCACATTATTATAATATTAAATTGTATACGTTATTATATTATTATTATTATTATTAATAATATTGCAAGGTATTTTATTATTAGTATTATTATTATTACTTATTTACATTATGAATAAATTACATTATATATTATTGATATTATTATTAATATTCTTATTATTAAATTTATTTTGTATTATATATGATATATAATATATCCCTTATCATAAGTTGTAAAATTAAACATAAATTTATATAATAACAAAATATATAGTTACACAAATTTATTAATTAATAAAATCTTCATAAGTTTATAGTTTATTATATTGTAAATTAATTATTAGGAATTTATTTCTATATAACAGGATATTTTATTAATTTTATAATCTACTTATATCAATAAATTAGTCTAAAAAATAGCACATATATTTATTACTTATCTAAATATTCTCATTAGAAGTACTTATAAACTTAATACTGCTTGTATAGTATATTCTAAAGGGAATTTAATTATCTTCTATAAGAATAGATAAAAAATACCATGAAATATTTAAATTAAATAAGAATGATGTTTTCAAATCTGAATATGAAAATAGTATTTATAATGAAATTTTAACAAATATTTGTAAATAACAAACTTTATATTATTAAATTAAAAATAAAAACCTTTTGAGTAATAGAATCTATATCTTCTATCATTAAATCTTCATCATCATCTTCATCGCTGGGCCAGAATAAATTTGTACTCTGTAAATCGAAAATATTATTAAATGTAGCTTGTATATAGCTGTAATTTAAATAAATGATATAATGAAACTATTTGTATATAGAAACTGTGTATATTATATATAATCCTTAATATAAGCCTTAATAATAGATAATATATTTTATGTATTATTGTATACATATGTGTATCAAGGCATCTGTTTGAATCAAGGACATGTAGCAGTTGATGTTATTGTTTATTATTTGTAGTTTTCTATTATATTTATTATGAATTGGGTGGTTTTGGTTAAGCCTCTAAATGAATCATCATATATACTATTTATATATGTACACGAATCACATATATAGATATATGCACATCAATATAATATATATATATATATATATATATATATATAAGTAAAAATATATAGAGATATGAGATATCTTATGAAATATTATGCTAATAATAAAGCACAAGCTCTATGATTAGCTGTATAAGCGTATTTCGGCATGTAATGCAGCTAACAAAAATCAGCGAAACAAACGAAACATCCAATATTTTCAAAATATATATTTAATATATAATATTTAATATTATAATAATATTACTGTTTTAAACGGTATTTATCATAAACTTTATGATATATAAATGTATATCATGTAAATATATAAATAGTATAATATCTGATAATTCATTTATAGGCGTAAGCTGTTCGTATTCATTGAAGTTATAGATTATCTAAGAGAAGTTTACAATTTTAAATTAGTAAATTTAATTTACTAATTATTTGAGCGCGCAAATTTCAAAATGGTTATTTCATGCAGTCGAATATATCCACTTATTCAAATATTTACAGTTTGATTATATTTAGAAAATGTACTACATTATTATAATTATTATATATAATATCAATTTGTTAATTATTTTGAAAGTTTTAAGATTTAAATCATTTCAGAAATTATTTCTGAAATGTATATTAAATTTAATAAACCATTTAAACTATCAAAACTAAACATTTTTAATTATTACTATATTATTTTATTAATCATATAGAATACAAATTATCATATTACCATATTATTATTATAAATAGTAGACTAAATATAAACTATTTTTATATAATAAAAAAATAATAATAATAAATTATTTAAATATTTATAATAAAGATTTAAATATTATTTCTTCATTATTATTGGATATTATCAAAGATATTTTTCGTGACAAATCTTTGATATTAATATCCTGTTAAATCCATAGATATAGAGTGAGGTCTAATGTCTATGGTTAAATCATATAAATATCCAATTAATTGCAATACCTCCTATACCCAATCCCTTGCGGGCTTTGCCCAAATGCCCAGCTAACAGTAAGAGTAGCATAATAGCAGCATAACAGCATATGCTAGAGCCTCACATGTTTACATTGTGCTATTATGCTGCCATTATGCTTCTATTAAATGTATATTATGCTGCTATTAATTTGTCATGCTATTATGCTGCTGTTATGCTGCTATTTAAAGTATATTATGCAAAAATTAATAGCAGCATAATAGATTTTAAATAGCAGCATAACAGCAGCATAATGGCATGACAAATTAATAGTTATTTACGATTTCAATGGATATACGATATATAATTAAGATATCTTTCTTCTTTTCATGATTTATTGAATCAAAAGCCTGTGAAAAGTCTATAAATAGAAGAGTATATATACTCTTAGAGCTATATAGCTGATATGTTTTTAGAAATTACCCCTTCTAGTATACGTCGAATGGTTACAATTTTCCTGACGTTGATCTCTTTGTTTGGAAACCATTTTGATTTGTTCTCAGTATAGGAGCTATCTCTGGTCTTATCCTATGTAATATAATTAGGTTATATATCTTAGCTGCAATTGGAGTTAATGTGATTCCCCCGATAGTTTTTTTTTGTGTGATAAAAATAACTCCTTTTTAGGGAAAGAAAGTAAGCATCCTTCATTCAATATATCTATTGTTCTTAGGAATATATACTATTGCACAAGTTTAGTAAGATTTCTTGAAATTCTCCTAGTTTCCATACTTCAGCTAACATATTTTCAAATTGTATGCTTTTAGTAGATTCCTTTAATTTATCTATTTTAAAATTCCCTCTTTTGATATCTAGTTCATTTTGTATAGTCAATGTACTTTCATTGTTTTATGTGGGAATTAATGGTTTACCAAGTAGTTCTTTGAAATGGTCGTACCATAGTTGAATTCGTTCTTTTCCACTGTTTGCTTTAAGTTTTGCTCTGTTTGAGTTATTTCTTCCACTAACTTCATTTACTATTTTCTAGGCTAAGGCTGATTTTTTGTTACCCATAGCATTTTGAATTTCTCTTAATTTATTCTGAACGTAATAAGTTTATTACTTTTCATACGCTTGTACAATATACTTTTGAGCTTCGGTGGAATCTCAGACATTTTCTGGTGTCGGTTGGTTTTATTTATGTCGCGCTGCCTGGTGTAGCATGTTACGGTTTTGACAGATAGTATCTGTTTCCCAGGGTATATGTTTTTTCAACTTAGGTTTCAATGGGATCACTTTATCAGCAGTTTCCTTACATTCAGTTTCAAAGTGAGTATAGGATACATTTTTCTAGCAGATAACGAAGCTGTGGTATCCTGTAGAGATTCGAATTTAGTTTTCAATTTAGTAATAAAGGTGTCTCGGATTTCTGTATCTGTCTTTAATCTTGCCCAATCGTTATGTTTGATTTGACTATATTTCTTGTTATTAGGCTATCTCTAAGATTCAGTATTATAATTACTGATATAATACGATGATCAGATGCAACACTGATAAATTAGTTGTAATATCTACAGTTTTAAAACTGTAGATATTACAACTAAATTTAGCATTTATGATATATATATATATGATATTTATGATAGATATATATATATATATATTGGATATAATTATAATGTATTTGTATCTACTAAGATGTATCTATTAAGAACATTCTGTATTTGTAATTGTATCTACTATGATTTTTTTAAAGGTAATTGTAGTAGTATCTATTATAAGAAAAAAATGTGTAATTGTAATTGTATCTATTATATATTTTGTGAGTATCTTGACCAGCTCTGTATATATATATAATATATATTATATATATATTTATATATGTGTGTGTGTGTGTGTGTGTGTGTGTGTGTGTGTGTGTGTGTGTGTGTATGTGTGTGTGGATTAGTGTGTGTATAGGTATGTACTACATACTATGTAGGTATGTTTACAATAATCATCTGTATTAATTAATTATAATGATGTAATCATTCGGAGGCATTATATCGCGCCTGCAATTCAATTGCGGTTGTATCTACGACCCGATCCGTTATATACGGTGTATATTATACGGCGTGTATATTATACGGCGTATATATATTATACGTGAATGAAATATCGATTGTTGTAGGCAACGTGAATCATCGTAAATAATCAGCTCATGACTCATCGTAAAGTATTAGCGTGATTTATTCATCGATGACGCACGCATTTACTACTATCGCCATCTATAGTGGCGCATTTCGAAACATTCAATTATATAGAAAGGTAAGGTTTTCTCTTATAATGCGTGTATGCTATGTGTGTATGCTATGTGTGTATGCTATGTATAATGTACGCTGTACATTATACGCTGTACAATACCTACAATATGTCGCGCGATTAAGCGATATTTCTTACACGTATTATTACGTAACACATGAATACCACGTGGGTTACGTGAACGCTAGGCAATATACCTACACGTATCGCTGAACCGTATCGGTTTGCACGCAACATATGTTGTAATATACAACTTGTAACAGTTACAATGGCTATCGTAGTGGTTTTTATTGTATTATTTATCATCTTATTTTACAAAACATCATTATAACCATTCAATATAAGCAAATATATATGGGTGTGTGAATGTTTGTATATTTGTGTGAGTGTATGTATGCGTGTGTTGTATAATGTATATGTATATATATATATATATAATTGTATGTGTGCATGTGTGTGTATATGTGTGTGTGTGTGTGTATGTATGTGTGTAGGTGTTTGTTAATTAAGCTGATAAGTATGCCCGTCATTATTAGTACACATATATGTATATAAATATACTGTTGTAATATAGGCTGTATTGCATACAGTGTATTATGTATAGTTGTTAACACATGACAGGCGTCACATGCTATATCATCTTAGATTTATAGTTTACATGTAAACTATAAATCTATGTATATCATAGACTAGGTATAACATTATTGCTGTATATGATCATTGTATATTAGGTATGTTGTGGATACACAATCATTTATAACCATAGTTATTGCAATATATTTAGTAATTGTTCATTACATTTCGATAATAAAGTCGACACGATTTTAATTCGGACTTTAACGGACTTAATGAATGCTGTCAGTATACTATATGTTGTTTATAAAGTGACGTAATCAATTATGTACACTGACCCACTTGAATCTTGCGTAATATACAGTACACTATATTACGAATCAATAATGTATATTTAAAGGCAGTAGCAGTATTAGCATAGCGCGTAAGCCTTACGCCGTAAGGGGACATACGACGTAGGACATACGTAGGACATACGTAGGACATACGTAGGGGACACGCGTGTGTGTTTTCTATGACGTCATTACTACCACTATACAGTGTAGGCTGTGAAATAAGATACTGCGGTAGAAATAGTATTTATTACGTAACCCAGGCACGATGTCAGATTGTATTACGGACACACGCATACACACGCACGTAATACGTATATACACTGACACACATACACGTACATTTGATTATAATATATATATATATATATATATATATATATATATATATTTATATATATATAGAACGCACACATAATGAAGTTACGAACTAAGTACACACGTACCTAGATGTTACGTCATCGTTGCGCAATAATCATCGATAGTTACGTAACATAAACATACACACATACGTATACACGTATATACGTATATATATATATATATATTTATATAATTTAGCTACAATTGCGCTTAATGAATTCAGCGCTATAAGTGAATTAGGTTGCCGAGATGAAAGGTCACCGCATAAGACCAGTAGTAGGCAGCGTAGTAGGCGTAGTAGTAGTCGACGTAGCAGTAGTAGCGACAAGTCACTATGCGTAGGTGGCGCTAGAGGTAAGATATGTAAACGCATTACGTAATGTGCAGCGTCGGAAGTAGGCCGTGGTACAGCGGTGGTGGCGATACAATGGAGTGGTGGTGGTGAGAACAGCGGTGTGCAATATCGATCATTGTTGCAGCCGCATTCACTCCATTGTTGCTATTACTACTTGCTGTCACGTTATACATATAGTGCACAATAATATAAACTATATATATATATATATATATATATATATATTTATATATATATATATATATACCATTTATGAGACAGACCACGTATGTATGAATATAACAAAGTGATACGAGATTTACAGATAATTTGAATAATTAAGTTCATACCGACAGCGCTGCAGTGAGATGTACCTATCTCATACGTATAGATGACATAGATAGTAGACCCGCTAACCCGCTAACCCGCTAACCCGCTAACCCGCTAACCCGCTAACCCGCTAACCCGCTAACCCGCTAACCCGCTAACCCGCTAACCCGCTAACCCGCTAACCCGCTAACCCGCTAACCCGCTAACCCGCTAACCCGCTAACCCGCTAACCCGCTAACCTATCTGTATGTGTCACATGCGTGTACTACTTCATGTACATATTGATTACGCTCCTACATACAGTTGTATATAGAAGCTGAAGTCATGTAGAATGTTGTACAATACCTTGCTATCTTGAGTCTGCAAACACATACACTCCGTAATACCTATACCATGAACTATAATGTAGGCTTTATATATATATATACCAAAGATTTTCCGAAGGAAAGATATAACACTTACGCGAAATCGTGTAATTCGAATTTGTATACAAAATACCCTGGTGCCACCTATAGCGGGTTACTTTTAGGAACTATGCGTTGTTTATAATGTAAATTCGTATTTAACTATACACTTTTAAAATGTTAAATAATATGCTTTAAATTAATATTTATATGATGAAAACTAAGTGTTCATTACTAATATATAACAAACAAATATGATATGTATGTTTTAAATGCTATAAGTATATATTTAGTGAGTAAAAGCTAATTTATATTGCATGTAATTTAATAGAGCAATGAAAACATTGTTGTATGCAAACAGAGCCGAACCTAAATCTATTTCAGTGATTTCGATACTACTGCTAGCAGCGGTTGGGGCTATAACTAAATTAAGTTGCATGCATAGGGAGTGTTATATCTTTGCTTCGCAAAATCTTTGTATATACTGTATACGCTTAATAGTGATGTAAATGAATAGTTGTTCAGTATTCAGTATTCGCTTTTTAAAAATTTAACAATTCGATAACTATTTGCTTCAAAGAATCAATATCACTATATGTTATTAATATTAAATAAGTATTTGAATAATGTGAAGAAAATAATTTAATTTTTATAATAATTGTTATCAATTATTATTCATGACACATTTTTATTCATAAACATTATTATATAACAATAATAACATATCTATATTATTATCTGAGATACAATTAGAGATTGATTTCTTCTGAGAAAGCAGGGTACCAGCTGATTAAAATAATCTCTAACTTTCAACGGAAAATATTTTAGCCCTACTTTTGATAGTTATCTATCATCTGGTATCTATCTACAATATAATGAGTCACCAAACATTTATTCACCAATATTTTAACAATACCAGTTGACTATTCGGATTCATTTCAATATTTGTTGTGAACTTTTCGCTTTGTTATTCTCCAAACTATTCGTAAACTGTTCGTTTAAACCGAATAGTTAAACTTGTATTCAGATATGTGCTATTCCTTTACATCTCTAATGCTGTAATATGTTAGTGATGTGTTGATGTAAAGGCGGCATTATCGTTCATTGAAATGAATTCGGTTATCACAGAATTATAAGTAAAATTAAAATGTAATCTCGAATAATATTTTAAAATCTATAAATAAGTTGCTCTGTATTCATCTCTATTAAGTTTCTAAACTTACAGATACATATTTCAGTAATGAATAAATGTTTAATATATACAATTAATGGAACATGACTATAGTAGTATTCAAAATGCACCCGAAATGAAGCTCTATGAATTTATAATCACCCATTTGAACCCGAACTGAACCCATACTAATGAATAATCCCCCATTTGAACCCAAACTGACCCATACTGATGAATAGTCCCCCATTTGAACCCAAACTGAACCCATACTAATGAATAATCCCCCACTTGAACCCGAACTTATGCTCACACATAACACAATTATGATTTAAAGCGAAAATACCATTATGTATCTATGATTCACTACCAACAACATATAAACTTCATAAATATATAAATATTAAAAAAAAAATTAAATTTCCCTTTATTTGTTATTACTAATAATTGTATTTATAAATACTAAAAACTTATTAAATGTGTGTTTTCTTGATTAATATATACATACATATCTTATTATAAAGTTTTATTTTTATATGTATTCAAAATGAAGCTTGAAGAATACTTTAAATTCTGAAACTCCACTCTTCTTATTGCCTTGAATCAAGTTCAAACTTTCCATTTATTTATGAACCAGGTTCGACCTTGGCATTATTTTGACAACATTTTTGACAATTTTTTACAAATGAACTTTGAACTATAACATTTTTTAATAATAAGCTTATAAGCATAGATAGTTGGGTTGATTTCGATCATACAAAAGTAATGGAAGGGTATGTGCTAAGCTGCAACCTAAATCTATTGACGTGTATGCCCTTTAATATACACCCTATACACATGTGTATAATGATATACCGTATACATATGTGTGTGTAATGATATATATATCATTGTATGTATAATACAAATATAAATTATAAGACCTACATGTGATGCCTAACAGAAGTGCGCATGTGTCACACATATAGGCCTAGTAAAGTGTTCAATTTGTGGTCACAACTATATCGTATCAGGTTTCTTAAGGTGAATTACGCACTAATTTCCATTACCAGGTAAACCACTACCACTAATTTACATTACCGCTACCATCAGCTCCACCTGTAATCTATATTTAATTACCATCACTACCTGCTGACTACCTAGCTGTATAAATATACTTCTGTGAAACCTAACAATACACCTATTGTATGATTCTTATTCATAGTATATCATGACACATGGTCTTTTTATAGGCAGTATATAACCTGACTTTCTGTGAATCCATTGCCACTGATTGTCAATGTTATCTCAATTGTCTATGCATTTGGGTTCCTTGCCATTAGATGCACGTAGTATAAGTCTATTATTTTATATATATATTTTTGTAACACATTTATAAATAAATTTAACATAAAATTACATCATTTATTATACAGTGTACATTCTACAATGTACAACGTATAGTGTATAACAAATAATGTAAGGTCATACCTAGTATACTGTATACATTGTGAATACGTATAAAGACGGGTTTATAAATGCGCTTTATTTGGGGATATTTTAGAGATGATGTCGCTATACATAACCGTCTGATGATTTGTAGCATCGAAGCGTATGATGAGTTGTTGTACTGTTCATATATGTATATTATCTAATAGGATATTATTTTATGTCACTCTCGATGACAATAATTATTCTCATTCAATATTTACGCCTATTTTGACCTGAAAAAAAAACTATATATAGTATACGTACTATATATATATAATATTTGACCTAAACAATATTATATATATATATATATATATATATATATATATATAATGATTCAAATTCTAATGATTTATTTTTTAAATACATATATAATATGTATGTATTATAATAATATGTACTACCTATACACATATATATATTTATATATATATATATATATATATATATATATATATATATATATATATATATTTATTACAATAATATAGCAGAAAATGCACTTATTACATAATCGATAATATTATTCAATATATATTATATTTATTAAAGTTTTCTTAAAATATTAGGTAACATTAACATTATACACAGTTCGTTAATGTAAAATATATTCAAATCTATTACCGTTGTGATTATATTGTAGTCAACTTTAGAGCTGGAGAGAAATGTCTCTCTAGCCATATGTAGTCAACCCTTGCATCAACTAAAACCCTCTACCACCACTATGTAAACTATTATATATGAACAATATCTAATAAAATACATCTACTGATTTATACTAAATAAATATGTTTGTGAAAAATGTGATTTTATATGTGGGCAAAAATTAAAAAGTGAAGGGCAAATAATAATAGTAGAGTGCAGTTACCCACAAAATACCCCTTAAAAGAGTTACTGATACACTGTAAAATCTTGTACACCATGGCGAATGTTTAAAAATACCTTCATGTACATTATTATTATAAATTCACCAATCGGCTGGAGTATCTCATTACATAATCAATATTAAGATGATAATTAATTAATCTCGAGGCGATCTGTTGTGAACGCAGCAATGATGATGTCATGATTAACAATGATGTCATAGGATACACCCTATTCATCTGTATAACAGGTGGGTGTGCAGCATGATGTACTGACAAGATATTATATAACTGTTATACAGGGTTGTGAGCAGTGTTGTACAGCTTACAAGTAGGTAGAGGTACTTTACACACATTGTACAATGTATATATATCATTGTAATTCATTCTATTTATTTATGTTTTTTATTTAGATTATCTAACCATGCCCATAATCACCGCTTGTGTTTGTTGTCAATAACATATATCATATTAATATTAATAATAATAATTGATTGTACATTGGCTGTAGATAAGGGCTCAGCAATATGGGGGATGGGTTGGTGACCACCCCTTTAATATTATAATATAATATAGAGTATAATATGGTGCCAAGGAAATGTATATAAATTCTATTAACTATAATGAAATATCACCCCCCCCCCCCCCCAAACAAACACCATCATTCCTGCTCCCTAAGCTTTAGATAGCAAACAGTATACCATGTATAATTATGTACATATAATTCTATAACATTATAATTCGTACCGTTCATTATACATCAATGTACATACACGTATACATCGTACATACATATACAGTGTACATACACGTATAAAGCATACTAACAAGACCGACTATACCCTCACAGTTATAGGAGATCTTGTTAGTATACAAGTGCGAGTGAGGCATGTTGCATTGTCAGGGTAACATATGAACACTGTAGATATCCCTAATACTAAGTAAGATAGGTATGCCTATGTGCCCTTCGATTGATTATCCTTAAAATAATGCCAGAAGATATTAGCGAGTATCTCGAATAATAACTACACTTTATTAATTATCTGTTTTGTTCTACCATATCATATCATCATTCTACTATGTGATATCATGCTTTAACATTCATATAATAGTGTTTATAATATATATTAAAATGATATAAAGAAGCTAATCTTATAGTTATTTAAATTTAATGGGCATCGATAGATAATATGCAATTTTATTTTGAAGCCTTTGGGAGATACATGCATACCATAGTAAACATATAGTAAACAAGAAAACAAATACGAATTCTTCTAATAAATATTATTATTATTATTATGTAGATTTATATATATATATATATAGGTGTGTGTGTGTGTGTATGTGTGTGTGTGTGTGTATATACAGAAGCCCATTAAACTGTACAATTTAAAAATACGTCATATTAAAACATGTCATTTCATAAACACTCGAAGGCTTAATGTACTGTACACCCAGCATAGTGTGTATTCTTACCGTAATACAGCTGTGTTATTAACACTTATAGGCTGACACAAGCTGACATAACACTTATAGGCTGACACAAGCTGACACAAGCTGAAACAAGCTGACATAACCATACGTGAGGTGTGTAACTCAATAAAAACACTCGCATTCCATCAACAATAAACTATATCAATACAAACAGTGTGTTGAATAAAGCACCTTTAAACCGAACATCTCTCAATATACTAACCTCATCCTGTATAGTATTACAACTTAATTGATTCAAATTACTGATATGCGTAAACTATAACATACATTTTAAACAATATCTGCAGGCTTATTTTAATTAAATTTTCAAAATAAAAAATAGTTATTTTATTACGGTGGATTTCATCCCATCCAGAAAATTAGATTAAGATTTGCTTATATAAATTGCTCTAATGTCCCTTTTTTTCTACCTATATTAAGGCATCAATATGTTAATGAAAGCTGATAATTTTTGTATGTACAATTATATAATATCACTTCTAATATTATTTTAAGACCTATTATATTTGTCCAGACGGGGCTATCTATCTTGAACCCACATCCCTGTGTGTCTGACACCTTAGACAACTGAACTAGATAGGCAGTTAACATAACATATACTAACAACAAAACTTAACTGCTTACATTTGAGCATAGCTCCATTTACGACACTCGAAACGTTACACATAATGCAACTTCCTATTTACATTAGAGAATCAATTGAATTTAAGGATAGAATCAACTTAATATCATCAATTATTACCCCTTTAAAATAAAATCAATCGACTAACCCATTACATATAAACAAACTCCCAAATATTATAACAAACGATAAACACTCAAACAAATTTAAAATAAATTATAAAAATATTTACTGTTCTCATTTAACTTACTTTACGAACAACACTCGAATACACTAATATATTTGAAACTATTTATTTAATTTTTTATTTTTTTATTATGGATGTCGCCATAATTTTATTTCATTATTATATTAGAAAACAGAAATGAAACAATGATGATAATAATACTATACAGGAATACCTAATAATACATAATAATTCCTCATAATACCAAATAATACAAAATAATTCCTCATAATACATAATAATATAGTTTACAAAATAATACATAATAATTAAAACAAGCGACAGCAATACAAAATATGGAATATTATTTTATAGGCCTTTTTGATGAACAAGTATATAGATATTATCAACAAGAAAACAAAATAGAAACAAACAAATTCTTCTAATAATTATTATTATTATAATAAAAATATTATATACAATTTAATAAATGACAAGCTACAATGGACACTAAAATGTCATGCCCTGAGATTCATTGATGAGATAAGTAATTGATGAAGACTGGAGATAGAAGATTGGAACAAGATTGTAGAGAGTGGTTGTACATGAGTTTGACTAGAATAAGTAAGAAAGTAATTAAAGCCTTAAGGCATTCATAGATTCATACTAAAGCATCAGCATAGGCTAAACTCAATGAATGTTATGCAATAGTCAGTGTATAACCCATAGTGCTCTGATCCATTAACCTGCAGTGATGATTGTACATTGATATTGAATAGGCTGTACCTTGTACAGTGTAGCTCATGATTCTACATGACTTATTCTTAAGTATGTGTATTTGTGTATTATGTATGATATACATTATATGAGTGTGAGTGTGCAATGCACTGTATGTATGTGTATGTATGTATGTAAGGTCTCCACATGCTAATATGTTATATATTCCTTGGTATATGTATGTGTGTGTGTTTGTGTGTGTATGTGTGTGTGTATGTGTGTGTGTGTATGTGTGTGTGTACTCCTGAGTGTGTTTGTATGTGTGTAATAATAATACTATATTGTTTATTAAGAAATAAAGCAATATCAGCAATGAAGCAATACTAAGGACAAGGCATGTCCTTAGCAATATTCTAGTATGTAATAATCATATGAATTTCTACATTGATGTAAAAAAAAATGATATAAAATGATATTTCTTCAGTTTTTACTGGAACACTGTAATTGAATGTGAACTTGTTATCACCAGAGAAAGTTGATTACAAAGTGAGGCAGTTTACATCTTAATGTCATAGTGATTATAGACTACAGAGCAGCCCTTTAGTATTCGTATGTATATATGTGTATGAGTGTATCTGTGTATATATATTCTTGTGTTTATATATATAAATACAATATATTCAAATGACACTATACATATTTACTCAGATATCACTAACTATTATAAATTGTACACTGTACACTGTGTACATTGTACATGTGTGTGTGTGTATGTGTGTGTGTGTGTGTATGTGTGTGTGTGTATGTGTGTGTGTGTGTGTGTGTGTGTGTGTGTGTGTGATTTAAGTGTTAAACTTGCATAATCGTTACATCTATGCATGTTATATAATCCAAGGTCAACGTTAGTGTATTGTGTGTGTTTCCCTAAAAGACTATGCTGCTGCTGCTATTAGATTATATGAGGTCATACCAAGTCCTTACTCATGTCCTTAGTTATAAAATCACACCTACCTCTGATGTAATACTACTCCTTTATGACATAACAAGTGAAGCAGCCATCGTGTGGTGCTGGCTTTATTTATAATTCATTAGGGTAGCGTTACTATAGCTAATATACTACATCTACATATCTCTATTTTTATCTCTCTCACTCTCTCTCTCACTTCGCTCTCTCTCTTTATCTCTCTCTCTCACTCTCTCTCTCACTCGCTCTCTCACTCGCTCTCTCTCTCTCTCTCTCTCTCTCTCTCTCTCTCTCTCTCTCTCTCTCTCTCTCTCTCTCTCTCTCTCTCTCTCTCTCTCTCTCTCTCTCTCTCTCTCTCTCTCTCTC